>JASXSY010001085.1:0-123699 GCA_034509805.1 Sipha maydis
CTATAGTAATGAATAGTGAAAAATGTTATCAGTATGTAAATTAGTAGATGGAACGTTTGGACATTATTTCTACGGGTCTGCGTTATATCGTTATAGCCCTTCTTCTAAATAAATGTAAGTTGTAGTTGGACCTATGGTTATCGTCACCACCGCCGTAAAAAGTCTCGCTTGCACCGCAAACGATATACTCCGGACTGGTACATAATATTATACAAAAAAGATAGAGGGGGTATCAATCGAACTGTAATCAGATGTGTCTAATAATTATATGCCCACGCACAAAAATGTGTAGTTTTTGTTTGCGTAAAACATATTGGATGAGTAGGACACAACGAATCAAATTATCTGCCATCATTCGTTCCTTGTTGTTACCGTAGTCATTGAAAACATAAATAAAACTCCCGTAACAATTTTTCGTGTACGCTTCTTATTCTGTAGCAGTATTGATTTCAGGCGCGACACAACATCAATTGCTACGAGATCAAAGATCAAACGCAGCAGTTGGTCGCAAACAATTGCTTTCGGTTTATGAGCGTAGACGTTACATCGCGGCAGTTTAAAAAATTAAAAACACACCAGCTACCTAATGACGTTTAAATAGTAAACATTTAATAGTCTTGAATATTTCATACTTGTTTTGTCTGCGAACATCGCGAAATTATCAGAACGTACCAAGGCTATGTTCAAGGATATTATTCTAAGGACGATTTTTGAGGTAGATCTTACAGACATACAATCGGTTTGATTAAGTAATTTTTTTGTAAAATTGGTCTTGGCATATTTGAACATATCACCATTATTATTATTATCAATTCTCCTTGTACAATATCTTTACATTATATATTTGCTTATATACAATATATTATTATAATTTATTGATTTTATATTCAAAGATTATTTGAGTTACGTTGTGTATTAACTAAAGAAATTAAATATGGACTTTATTGTTAGTTATAATTTTAACTAAGGTAGATCAACAAGTTAAAGTGAACAACAAAAAAAAGTAGTAAGGTGAATATTTAAAAAAATACTTAACTTTATTCACTTCTAAATTTTGGATGGTATTAAAAAATCTATTATCATGAACATATTATAATGACTATAACTATAAAATATTATACTGTAAAGACTATATACATTAAAATTTTTCTTATAAAATTTCAATTCCATTTTTCAATACAGCCTATTGGATTATGACCAAAAGAATAATTTACTAAGAATCTATGTTTTAAGACAATACAGTATTGTATTAAATCTAAAAATAATACATTTTTTAAGTACACTATTTATAGAAAATAAAATAATAATAATAATAATAATAATAATAATAATAATAATAATAATAATAATAACAATAATCATATAATAAATATTCAAATATTCGTATATTCGTATGTATGTTTATTAAATCAAAAACAGTTCTTTAAACAAACGTTCATAAGTAAATGTATGCATATGCATAATAAACAACGCAAAATCAAACACATGTAATATGACTACGCAAATCATGTGTGAGTAACTTTTAAATACAGAAAAAAAGTTAGGCATTTATGTATAGTATGTAACTCTTAACATATTTACACTTTTAAAGTAATATCGATGTTTGGAAAAGAAAAAAAAGTCACTAATCTATACACATTAAATCCAAATACCACTCACTCACTGATCGCTGTATCTCAAAAACTACGCAACGTACGGACTTGAAATTTGGAATAGAGGTTCTTCTCATATTTTCACTATGCAATAAGAAAGAATTTTTTGAAAATCGCATTTTTAAGGGTCGAAACAGTTTTGGACTGGACGAATAAATTTTTTTATTTTTTGGTTACCTAGGAAATATGTTTAATATGTTGATTTTAATGATTATTGAATGAGATTTATGTAAATTATTAAACAGTACGAATCAATAAAATCAATAAAATTCAAACACACAAAAATATTATGCTTATTTTAACAGGCCTGTCACAACGATTAGTCGCAGTTAGGAAATCGTACCTTAACATAAATCTATACACTTACAAATTTTATTTATTATTTGATTTGGTAATACTGCTTCCCGAAGGAAGAACAAAAAATATTGTATACAAGGAAGTATTATAAAAAATGCAAAAACGACTTTACATAAGAAAACTATTTTGTACACAAAAATATTACCCATAATATTCTAAAACAATATTATAAATATGAAAAAAAACAATAATACATATGTGGCTACATGTTAAAATGAAGGGTACAGGGGAAAAACGGTGGTAGTCCATTAATGTAAATTTTACAATCAACAATTCAGATGGATTAAAATTTTTCTTCGCAGTGTAATGTGCTGTAATTATTACAGCAGTAGAATCGATTCCAACTGTCAATATTACTTCTAATTTGCTATTGAATTAAATCATAAAATCAAAATTGAAAAAAAATGAAATACTACCGTTTTTCCCCTGTACTCTTCAAATATTATATAATTTACACTTAAAAAGACATTGTTTCCGTAGCGTTTTACATCTAAAAGGAGTTTTTCCGGGCAACGTAGGGTAATTCAGCTAGTATCTTATAAAATCATTCGATTATTTCACTTTTATACTTCGAAACTAAAAAAAATGTATCTTTAAAAAACTGTAAACGTTCTTATAACGTAATTTTGTAGGTATTTTAAATTCTTTAATTTAATTAAAATAAATTATTATTATGTATTTGTTGGCATTTACTCTCAATATCTATATTTACTATTATTGTATAGTTTTTTTACACCGAGTTAAAAGTTTTTAATAATGTTCTATTTTAAAAGTTTACATTTTAGTTGTTTCGTTTGTAATTATATGCAAAAATGTAATGTATTTGAATGAGTGAAGTTGACAAACTTCAAAAGAAAATAAATTAAACGTGTATGATTGACCGTGTTATATCTATCATTGAATGAGTTTTGGTAAATTTAATATTTAACTATATACATACAAATTATACTTACCTAATCATCGAATGATAATACTATATTTCAAGTATAAATATTAAAACATATTTTATTATAAGGCTAACTGCAATTTATAACAATATTTTTTAATTTAAAGATATTTGATTAAAATTAGAATAGACTACACTTCTCTCATGTGAGCACCTGTCAAAATATTGTAATCATTTACTAAAACCATCAGCAAGGTTTTAATTTATTAATGCTAAGCTGTCAATTATGAATAATTCAACCAAATAAATAAAAAATAAAAATGAACTAACAATCATATTATATTACACCATTTCCTCAAAAATAACAAAACTTTTCTATTTACATGTCATAATTTTAATTAATTCAAAGTATAAGATATTAAATTACTCAAATAAGATATATACTTGATTGATTTTGTTTTATTTATGGCTTTCTAAAAGTTAATAATATTTTTCAGCTGTGGAAGGAATTCACTACTAATTATTAGTTTCTTTTGATTTTTACACTTAATATACAACATACTCCATAACCAGGGTCAGGTTTAACTATAAGATTTTCCTAAACTAAAAAAAAATCAATCAATTTTGTTATTTTAATTTGATTATTCATTTTGTTTTATACAATTAATGTGTTATCATCAACAAGATTAATTGAAACTAAATACGTGTATAAAATAACGTTAAAAATATTGCTTAAGCCACTCATCTTACGTTTTGAAATTATCATATCTATATGGTGAATTATTAATTTTAAATTAGGGTTTTTCAACAGTGAACAGCAATGAAATTCCAATTAAAGAAAAAATAAACTTAAACTCGTTGTAATGTTATAAAATTATATTAGTTCTAGAAAAAATGAAAAAACAGATATTAAAAAATGTTTTATTTCTTTATTTTTAAATAACTATGAGGACATTTTTTCATCAACTTAAACCTCCTTAGTTATTATAACTGATTTTTATCTAAAATAAAAATTTCAAAATTATTAGTTTACTACGGTTATGTTAATAATATTTCTAGACTTATCGGAAATACTATATATACATTTAATGGGATGCAATCTTATAAAAAAAAGTCCATGTTATTATAGGTATTTCAAGTGTATATAATTTCAAAAATATTTAATTAATTACAAAAATGTATTAAAACTATAAGGTATGTTAAGCTTAGATATCTTATGAAGCGTTCATTATATTTTGAGATTTCATTAGGTGTATTATAAAGAGTTTTAGTCGTAAGGATTTGAGTTAAAGTGTTTATGACAATAATTTCATGTTATATACTGTCTCTTTTATGTCATAAAATTTTAGAATATTTTGTATTTTTGTCTTCTACTCAGCCTTGATAATTCATAGTTTATATATTATACACGTCAAACGGGAATAAAATTCTTTCGAAGGTGGCAATCTATTTTTTTTTTTTACATTACTAACATAGTTAGTAAAGACGATTTATAGTGAGATAGCATTTTATAGGTCTGTGAAGTGGAATACAAAATCACTATTATATGGAAGGAATAAAGACATTTTTTAATAATTTTTTTATTTAATTTTACTCTCCATTCAGAATACTGTAGAGACAACGGTTTATTATGGCTCTGCAGGTGAGATAAATTTATTTAATGTCTGAAACCTATGGAAAAAATAGCTTTATTACCTAAAAGGTTTACGATGAATGTAATCAGAATCGGTGATTGTTTTGACAAGGTACTAACACTAATAAATACTAAATAAAATTGAAGATTCTGTCGATTTTTTCGGTAACGTATACTTATATCTTAGTTCGAAGATACAATTTTTTTCTTACGTGCCCATTACTGTAATAAAAAACTGATATTTGATATGTGTTAATACTTTGAATAAGTAGAAAGAAGTTTTTTTTTTTCAAACTAAAACAAAAGAGTTGTTAGTACGTCCTTATCAGATTTAATAGCCTGTAAGATATCCAACAAAATTATGGTACAAAGTTGATAGTGTTTTCTGTTGTCCCCTCTCGTAGAAACAATTTGTTAATGTATGGTTTCCTAGACACGACTAGTCGTAGAGACCAGTCGCTGGTACGTGCTGGTTTCCTAGGCGTGACCCGTCTCCGGTGACGTAAAAAAAAACCGTTTTATTCTGTATCTGTATTCAGTATCATTGTGATTTTCGTGCAGTGAGAGCTAGTGTTACCGAGTTAAATTTTATACTTAGTATGATCATGAATACAATTATTACGGTGTTAGCAATATCCAACCAAGTATAATCTTTATGTTCTGCATCTTTAAATTTGTTGTGAGACAGATCAAACAATTCAACATTTTTGTGAACCATTTCGATCAGTTGTTCTTCTTCTTCCCCCGAAAAATTCAATTTAGCCATATTGATGCACGTGACAATCAAAATTCACTGCCCAAGAATTGTTTTGTGATTGAAATAAATCGACGGTCGCGCGCGACAGTCGCAATGCAGTGCTCTCGAACCATTAGTGTCGCCGGTCGACACATTAAATTTCAGTCGCGCGACAATAGTCGCGCGTAGGAAACCAGTTAGTAGGAATTACATATTAACAGTCAGACGGCGACTGTCGCGGTGACTGGTAGCGGCGACCGGTCACACCTAGGAAACCGTACCTTTAATAATATTTTAATACTACTTTTATTACCTATATATTTAAAAAAGAACCGGATGGGCCTCGCTCTGCTGTACACTTGGGGGTGAAGTGCGACTCTTCATAGGATAGGTCATTATAATGGATTTGTTAAATTTGAATTCAATGATAGGTATCATTGTATACGAAAAACGATTCTGAACGGAGATGATATGTTTGTCTAGAATATAATACAATGTTATTTATAAATATTGTAATAAGTATATTTTATTTTGAAACGAAAAATTTAGAAAAATCGAAAATTTAAATTGTCTATAAATAAGTCAAAATATGTCAAAATAATTATAACTATAATTTTATGTCAATATTCGTTGTTCAAACGCTTATAAAAAAAAGTTGTGCCTATGGATTTTAATAATTTTTGAATGACACTTCAAAACAACTTCTGTGGAATCTTATATTAAATTTTCAAGTATTTTGTACGAGCCAAATTTTTTTTATCACCGATTATAAAAATAAAATGTAAAAATCGAATATTTTAAATGCCTGTAAGTGGCTTAAAAATCAATATAATATTTTGAAAAAAATATAACGTAAAGGAAATACCAATCTTAACAGCTGATAGAAATTTAAAAAATCTGCGACTTATACTTTTTGAATTATAACAAATATTTAAAATCGTTTGAGAATAAATCGCTATTTTATGCAATTTCGTAAATATTTTAATTTCAAACAGTCATACAATTTTTTCCTCTCCGGTAAAAATTTTTTTAAAGATTTTTGAAAAATAGCTTATAGATAACCTTGTGTTAAAATTTTGAACTTTAAGTATGAACAGAAAAAATTTTATGCATTTTTATCTATAAAATAACTTACAAATTTTCGCAATTTTTACATATTTTGTATAAATTGGAACTTTGAGCACATATAAAAAAAAATTTTGACTTACGATTTTATATTTTTTTTTATCAGTTTAGGAAAAACTTATATGAAACCTTGTATTAAATTTTCAAGATTTTCTGACCGGCAAAAAATTTTATCGTAATTTTAAAAAAAAAATACTTAAAAAAATTGAAAATTTCAATTGTCTATAAATAGCTCAATAAATTTGAGTTATAGCAAAATAAAAAATTTGAGTATGTCGAAAACTGGTTTTGCGTAAAAACTCCCGTTTTTCCCTCATTTTTTTAGGGTTTTTCCCGTCGCATTTAAAAAATATTGAACATTTTTTACTTTTGACCCCCCAAAGTACCAACTAGATTCACTTTCCTTTCAGAAAAGTTGCTACTTAAGGAAATCGAAGCATTTTTACTGCCCCAAATTGTGTCGACAGACACAAAAATAAATAAAAAAAAAAAAACACATCATTGTATAATCAATACATTCTTCACTCCGTTCAGAATATAAAAAAAAATAATTATTTTAAGTATAATTATAATATAATAATACATCGTACGCTCCGAACTTGGCAGGTGGCTAAAAAGAGAATGAATATAATAAATATGTACGCTCATTGATAAAGATGCATCAATCAATAAATAAAATAATAATTGGTATTAATGTAACCAGACAATATGTAATATATAAGATATAAAATATAAAATATAGTAAAATCACTACAGTTATAAAAATTTAATATTAAAGTAAATATAATATTTTTTTATAATTATAGGACATTTCAGCAAGGCTGGATTAAGGGGGGGTCTAGCCGGGGCGGTATCCTCGGAGCCCTCTCGAGTACCCAAGTGAAAGGGGCCCAAACAATTTTAAGCTTTGTAAAGCATGTTTTTTCAAAAGGGCCCATATAAAATTTCAGCCCCGGGGCCCAATAAGTGCTTAATCCGGCCTTGCATTTCAGCAACAAATGAATAACAGTTTAAAGAAAAAAAAATATAAAAAAAATATATAATAGACATAATTTTAGTCAAATATAATGTGGTGAAAAATGAAAACCAAAATTTTATTTTTTTTTTTTTTGAGGAAAATGGTCAGTGGGGGAAAATGGTATCTCGTTTTTGAAGGAAAATGGCTACGGCTAGTCACGATTAGCTGGTTGAAAGATAATGGTGATTTAGGTTTTACATATAAAACACAATAACATATAATTAAATCTTAAACACTTAATAGTTTACTTATATTATATAAACTAAACGTACATTGTATATTTTGCTTAAATTGAAATTGAAATATTTTTTATTCGTACTTTATTGTATTGTAAAAATATATAAACAATATTAAAAATGTAAAAAAAAATTATATCTTTTAACCAAACATGTTTAATTGTTAACACTTAAAAAATATTTAACTATGTTGATGAAATTCTATGAAAAAATTCGGAAATGTATATTTTTACCTGAAGTATGATTTATATGCATCGAATTTAGGAAGACAAAAATTAAATCGGAAGTGTAAACATTTTAATGGATTTAAAACCACATCGTTTTTTACCCTAAGGGTCGTGATAGGGGATATAATAATTTTTTCAAAGATTAGAAAAATCAAAAAACTGTCAATAGATTGCAACTACTCGTATTTCTTTTCAAGTCCTAAATATTCACATAATAATGTTAAACAAATTAGTATACAATATAAAGAATTAATTGCTTTGAAAAAAAAATACTATGATTAGTGATAAAATTATTTTCAATGTTATAGATTTAAACCTTGTTTACAAATAAATAAATATTTTACAGTTACAATGTAAAGTGCGATAAATCCGATATGGGTTTAAATTCGAATGTAATAAAATATACAGAATTGTATACTATTATAAATTTAAAAAATATCGCTTTTTCTTTTAATATAAGAAAAAAGTTATGATCAAAGTTTTTTTCTTTTCTATATTAAGAGTATATTTACACCCAATCAAAATTTGCAATTATTTATTGATTCGTGTAAATAGTAACCATTGATTAATAATTATTTTCCATATTTATTTATTTTTAATTTAAAATCTAACAAAATGTTATGTATATTTATGTATACATGCTGTACATAGTTACATCCGTTTTTTTTCCTTTAAGCCGCGATCGCAATTATTTTCACAAGTCAAATCATTATGTTCCGTAATAAAGTATTACTTTAGCACGTTTGAAAATAATTTATTGTGAGCCTCTTAATGTCAACTCTAATACATTTTTAAAATTTTTCAGTACGTGTTTGTTTTGGTAAATAATTATTCCACAGCACTATGCTACTACCGAGCACAAAAGTGAGGATATATATATATATATATATATATATATATATTTGATGAATTCATTAAAAAAGTGATGACGCATAAATGTGCAATATTTTGAACTTTGGGTACTGAAAATCTATTACAAAATATAAATTGCTAATATTTTAAAATGCATACACGGTTTTTAATATTATATAATAAATATTAGTGTAATATAAACTATACATTTAGTTTAAATTATTGAATCTACGAATATCTTATAGCTGAACAGTGAATAAAAGTAATAATACAATGATATTACGGTTTAAACGTGCCATTTTTAAATCAACATTTTTATCATATTTCACAATAGATTGTAGTAGTTAGTTATACCAACATATTAGATCTGCGAAATATAAACATTGCATTAAGGCTTGGATCATACTATGCGTTTTGTCGGTAACCGATTAAAACAGTCCCGATCAACCGCAATCGGGACAACCGATCTACTATGCGTTTTATTGGTAACCTATTGATATAAATGAGAACAAAAAAATGTTTTCTTTTTCGGTACCGACGCGTTGCGACGTTCCGCACAATGTGGTCGGTTATATTGAAATGTATGTGTTTTGATGTACATCCCGATCATATTGTGGTTGCGTCCCGACGGTAATCGTCGGTTACCGATAATCGGTCTAATGTGATCACCTAATGCGTTTTCCGTTTCATCATATTTTGATATGTGATGGGGCTCAACGAAAATGCATGCTACAAATAGTATGCTGCAGTAAGGGTAGAGTAATATCGTATAACTTTTATGTTATCGTTTAATACGCAATCGTATAACTTTATCAGGCGCGGATCTAGAAATGAAAAAAGGGGGGGGGGGGCTAAACAAAAAATGTACTTAAAGTATATAAAAACATGGGCATTTAGTTTAAGTTTTTTTATTCATTATATATGCTTATTATAAGTGATTATTTAATAATTATTATTTTAATAATAACAATTTTAAATAAACATAACAAATTAAATTGATCAATCCTCCGTTTGTATTCTTCTAGATGATCTTGAAAATATATTAATCACTTCATAAATATTTATAGGTATATTTGTATGAATGTTTATAACAGCTAAACCGTTTAAACGCTCCTGTCCCATGGTTGACCTCAAATTATATTTTAGGCGTCTTAATGAAGAGAAACTTCTTTCTGCACTAGCTGTGGTAATTGGTATAGTAGCAAATAAATGTAATAATGTTTTTATGATAGAAAAAAATTCCTTCCCTTTTGCCCTTTCTACCTTTTTGTTCTTCCATTTTCCATACGCACTACGCACCGATCGTCATTGGCCTCCACGAACGTGCCTCCGTCCGACCCGCGATTTTCTCGAAAGTCGTCACGTACCTACACATAGAAAATAAATGTGTCTGCGTCCCGTCCCGGGATTTTGTACGAAGTCTTTCTTATTTTTTGAAATATCTTAAGTACCGAAGTCCTAGTCTAAGGGGGGGGGCTTCAGCCCCCATAGCCCTCCCCTTGTATCCGCGCCTGAACTTTATCATTCTGATAACATTTTATACATAAATAATTTGTTATATTAAATGTCAGTTGTTGAAAGATCTTGGAATATATTTTAATTTTTAATTTTTTTTCGTACAACATTAAAGAATGGACTTTAAAGTTCAAAATCTTGAGTTTAAGAAATTCACAGTTTAAAAATATTCTGATAAATAATATGAAAAGATTTTATTGTTAAGAACGTTTGTATTTTTTTCTCTATCCATGTAATTCTTAGAATTCGGTTTTAGAATAGAATATAGAAATACGTTACTAATTGAAATATTTAAAAACCAAATGAGCGTTAATATATTATTAATTTAAAGTGAACACTTGTTCAAAAAAAAAAAATGTATAAATAATCCTGACAAAAAACTAATAGGGAATAAATGGTTTTCTTCCGTTTTATAACAAAAAATATGATTTTCAGTCAATCATATTATCATAAAATATGTTTTGTAAATAAAATTATTTACCAACTAGTTCCTGCACAGTATTATTGCATAAAACTGAATATTTCCAAATGTCACGTTTTTCACATTAGTATTTTTTAAGAGTTTCAGTGCGAACAACACAAAATTGCGAACAGTAAAATCCGTAAATTTATGGTTTCTCTAATACATGCAGTTTCTTATAAGCTTTTCTTTTTACTTGCTATAAAATACCTACGTTTTTAGATAAACATTATTTTTTAATAATATTATACAGATAGACCTCGACTTGAATATTTCAATTGACTCATGGTAAAACGTAATTTATAATTAAGCATAACATATTTATTTTTTCTGTTTGCATTTTTGGAATGACACACCTACTTCGACAAATGTTTTATTATTACACTGCAGTCTTATATTGTTATGTTATTTAAAATTGTCAAGTTTTTAGTTAAGTACAGCTGATGCTATTGAATTCAAAGTTTCGGGCAAGAATATTACACCTATTTTCCGTTTGCTTCTTCTAGACATAAATAAAAATAAAAATAATTAATATCACCATTATTTTAAATTCTTGTTTCAGCATGAAAGTGGATTGCAATGGACGATAAAAATATTTACACTTACACTAACACTTATAAAATAAACTTAATATTTTCTTATAATTGTCAATAAAATATAAGTTGAAAGGAAAACGAAATGAAATATTATAATGTACCAACATAGTTATGAATAGTAGAATACTTGTATTGTATCACATAATTTGTTCGTACATAAAATATACTACGAAAGTAAAACGCACTACGTATCTAGGAAGTTTTGAGCGTTATATATCTATAATATAAAAATGAATCGCAAAATGTGTTGGTTATCGAACTCCTCCGAAACAACTTGACCGATTTTCATGAAATTTTCTGTGTATATTTGATAGGTCTGAGAGTAGGTTTAAGGCTAATTTAAAAAGGGGATTGACCACCCCCGGAAGGTGCTCAAACAGGAATTTTGAGATTTACGATAGACATTTTTGTTTATAAATGGTAGCTATGGGGGTTATAAGATTTGAGAATAATATTTATTTATTAGTGGTTGCCATTGGTAATATATAAAATTAATATAATTATTTGGTGTTTTGTTATTTGTTAATAATTAACAAATAGAATACCAAATAATACCAATTATTGGCCTCTCATGATTACTTGGATTATGATTATATAATCCACCGTATTATGTCAAACTTGGTATAACTTTGATACTTTATTAGAGTTAAATCATACACTTACGTACAAATAGCACTAGGTCCACGATCTACCGCAGGTAGATTGCCTACCTGATAATATACTGCTGCAAATCAGAAATTTTATTCCGGGCAACAGAAAACTTAAGATAAATCTAGAACATCATCCATCGAATATTAAACAACGAATTGAACAAAGTTTGAGTCATATAGAGTTGGTATATTTAACGAGCAACGAAGTGCACGGTATAAGCTAGAATTTATATATTACTCTAGAAACTTTTTAATATTCTTTTAAAAATAGCTTACGACTACATAATAAATATTAGATGAAACAAAGAATTTTAACTATAATGTGGTTCTTATTTTGAGTATTTGTTTAAGATTTCAACCAGGATTGACACAATATTCTTGGATAAAAAGTTTAAGATGGAAACGAGTTTTAGTTGGTACTATGGCGGAGGAGATTCACATTTTGAATAGGTATCTTAATAGTTTTCCAAACTGTTGTGAAAAAATACAAAACAATTTTCCATTTCCAACTGATATTCATAC
Source organism: Sipha maydis (assembly GCA_034509805.1). NCBI lineage: Eukaryota > Metazoa > Arthropoda > Insecta > Hemiptera > Aphididae > Sipha > Sipha maydis. The sequence continues at coordinate 12,466 of JASXSY010001085.1, forward strand.
TCGCTCAAAATTTTATAACTTTATAATTTTATTATGCACTGATTATAATTTTTTTTATATCTATGCACACAATTTCCACCAGAAGAATTACTTAGCTTACCACAGTCATTAGAGATTTTCTAAATTTTGCTTGGTTGGTACTTTGAGGGTAGTATTTTAAATTACTTACCATTTTAATAATTGAGTAAAACAGACGAACATTTAAGAGGAAAAAAAATGGTAAAATTTACGGCATACTAGTTTTTATAAAATTGAATAATTGTTTATATTATAACTTAAAAAAAAATAATCGTAGTGACTTAAAATTTTCATGTATAAATAAATAAATAAATAAAATCTAAATCTGGAGTATAGTTAAATTTGTAATGTATGACAGATTTCGAATTAAAAATTCATCGTTATTAAGTCAAATCTAGTCATATTCTATAAATATAATAAGATTCCAGGCCAAGTTTTTATTTATTTATTTATTTATTATTTTATTCTTTAAAATATTCTTTAAAATATTTAAAATATTTAAAATATTCTTTAAAATTTTTTAATACATTTAAATACATTTTAGCTCGTGTTTTTACGAGCTCCCGCGAGATCGTCGTTTTCGTCGGGAAAAAGTGAACAGTTAATTACGCTGAAGACATCGGTGGATTCGTCTTGGGAAGTTCCGTGCATCCATACCGATTTCGTCGAAGTCGGACCAAGGGGTGAGAACTTACAGCGGATACAAGGGATAAAACAGGTCAGAAGTATAATTTACCTTAACGACAGAACGGGTGGGGCTATCAATCTTACCTGGATATACCAGTCATATACCCTCGAAACTTACAGGGAGCATACCCACGGTTGCTCCCTTTCTTTTGATACCGAAATCAACTCTCTAGACTTAAACGCGCACCCCCGGGGGCGGTTTTAACATCAAGAAAATACAATTTTTAACAAAAAAATCCATTTATTAACGATAATCAACAAACTCGTTAGCAACCCGCGTTTTGATACTTTCGATTTTTTTTTTTTTTTTTTTTTTTCGAAGTTCGTATTTTAATATTTCCGATGTTTTACGACGTTGCCAACCGGAAATCAACAAGTGATAATTATTTTCTAACATTTTTTTTTTTTTCTTTTTTCTAAGACCAAAAATAAACTAATACGATTTTAATCCGCGTTGTTAACAGACATTCGACAGGTTTTCATTTATTATCGAAAAATTTTTATAATCCCCTGTGGAAAAGGGTGTCAGAATATTCCCACGGTTTCCACAGCTAGTCGTAAGGGGCGACTAATGTGGTTGCGTCAGGTCGACAGCCGGTGTAAAATTAAGTCAAATAGAATGAGGAGTCCTTATCGATACTTAGGCGGTTTGTCCCATCTCGGATGTGCGCGGGGACAACAAGTGAGAGGAAATATTATATCTAGAGGAGGAGGAGACCTGGATGTTGAAGTGTGTGATACCCCCCGGACAGCCAGTGTGGTAGCTGTTCCACCAGTTATGTGTGCAGGTCTACCCAACACGGGTAATGTCAACGGTGTTGGGACATCACCATTGCGCCCCTGGTTAAATCTGAGTCTAGGTATGAGGGATAGATTTAAAGTGAGAATAGGCACGTGGAATGTTGGAACGTTGACAGGCAGAAGTAGAGAATTAGCAGAAGTATTGAAGAGAAGGAAAGTTAATATTTGTTGTGTACAGGAAACTAAATGGAAAGGAGAGAAAGCAAAAGAAATAGGAGAGGGCTATAAGGTAATACATTCAGGTAGGACTAGTACTAGGAATGGCGTTGGAGTAATATTGGATGATGAGATGAAAATTAAGGTAGTCGACGTAGGAAGGAAAAGTGATAGAATTATTACGGTAAAATTGGTATTCGAGGAGAAAGTATTAAACGTAATAAGTGCGTATGCACCGCAAGTAGGATGTGAATAAAGTGAAAAGGAAGAGTTTTGGCGAGAGATGAATGAGGTGATGCAAGGAATACCAGCAAATGAGGATGCTGTGATTGGTGGTGATATGAATGGTCACGTAGGTAGTGAGAGGGTAGGGTATGAAAGAGTGCATGGAGGGTATGGTTTTGGCGAGAGGAACGAGGCTGGAGAAAAAGTTTTGGATTTTGCAGAATCGTATGAGCTTGCAGTAATCAATACATATTTTAGGAAAAGAGAAGAGCATTATATAACATACAAGAGTGGAAGAAATAGGTCGCAGATTGATTATTTTATGTGGAGAAGAGACAATATAAAAAGAGTAAAGGATTGTAAAGTAATTCCTGGAGAGAGTGTAATAACACAACATAGGTTGATGATAATGGAAGTATGGTGTAGTGGAAAAAAGATGAACAAAAGAAGGAATACAGGGAAGGAGATCAGAATTAGGTGGTGGAAATTAATAGGAAACAAAGAGAAGGAGTTTATAAAGAAATTAAAAGAAAAAGCTGTGTGGAATGTTGAGGGAGGTATAAATGAGGTTTGGAGAAGGATGGTCACTTGTGTTAAGAACATAGCAAATGAGGTTGTTGGTGAAACCAAAAGTAGTTTACCAGAAGAAAAGGAAACGTGGTGGTGGGATGAGGAGATTCAGAGAGTAGTAGCGAGTAAGAAAAAGCAATTTAAGGTATGGCAGAAAAGTAGGAAGAGGGAAGATTGGATAGAGTATAAAAATGTATGTAAAATAGTGAAAAGTGCGGTAAGCAAAGCAAAGTTAAATAGGTATGATGAGTTATATGAGCGGCTAGGAACACAGGAAGGAGAAAAAGATATTTATAGACTGGCGAAGGTGAGAGAAAAGCGATCCAAGGATTTCAAAGATGTCTGGTGTATAAAAAATGAGGATAAGAGAGTTTTAACAAATGATGAGGATGTGAAAAAAAGATGGAAAGAATATTTTGAGAAATTACTGAACGAGGAATATCCAAAAGAAGCTTTAGAGAGTATGTCATGGAATGAAGGACTGATTGGTCTTGTGGGCGAGGAGGAAGTGAGAGATGCGGTGAAGGCGATGTAAAAGAAAAAAGCGGTAGGACCAGATGGAGTACCTGTAGAGGTGTGGAAAATGTTAGGAAATGTAAGCATTGGGTGGTTGAAAAATCTTTTTAATAAGGTACTGCCAGAAGAATGGAGAAAGAGTTTTATTGTACCAATATTTAAAGGAAAAGGAGACATACAAAAATGTGGGAACTATAGAGGAATAAAGCTCATGAGTCATAGTATGAAGATCTGGGAAAAGATTATAGAGAAGAGGATAAGAAGTGAGACGTCGATATCAGAAAACCAGTTTGGTTTTATGCCAGGAAAATCGACAATGGAGCCATTATTTTGTGTTAGGCAATTTGTAGAGAAGTACAGAGAAAAGAATAAAAAACTATGCATGGTGTTTATAGATTTAGAAAATGCGTATGACAGGGTGCCAAGGGTAGTTTTAAGGTGGGCATTAATGAGAAAAAATGTCCCAAAAATGTATGTTAATTTGATCCAGGATATGTATGAAGGGTCGAGTACTAGTGTCAAGAGTCGGTGTGGAGTATCAGAAGGTTTCAGTCAAGGAGTAGGTGTGCACCAGGGGTCAGCTCTAAGCCCCTACCTGTTCTCAGTGGTAATGGATGAGGTTTCAAAGGAGATACAGGGTGAGATACCATGGTGTATGATGTTTGCGGATGATATAGTTCTGATAGGAAAAAACCTAGAAGTTGTCAATAATAGGTTAAATGAGAGGAGGTTAGCCCTCGAAGAAAAGGGATTGAGAATTAGTAGAAATAAAACTGAGTATATTGAGTATGATTTTGGACAAAGAGACCAAGAAGTTGAAGGAATAAGGAGACAACTGACAATAGATGGTGATGTGATAGGTGAAGTTGAGAGCTTTAAATATTTAGGATCTTTTGTTCAAAAGGACGGGGGCTTTGACATGGATGTAAAACATAGGATTAAGTGCGGGTGGATGAAATGAAGAGAAGCATCGGGCGTGTTTTATGCGATAAGAGAATTCCATTGAGGCTGAAAGGTAAATTTTATAAAAGTGTAGTGAGACCAACTATGCTGTATGGTTCAGAGTGTTGGGCGGTTAACAGGAGAATAGAACAAAGTATGAGTGTCACGGAAATGAGAATGCTTAGATGGTTGAGTGGAGTGACAAGAGAAGATAGAATAAGAAATGAATACGTGAGAGGTAGTGTTGGTGTAGCGCCAATTGTGGACAAGATGAGAGAAAATAGGCTGAGATGATTTGGGCATGTGATGAGGCGAGAGGAAACGAATGCAGTAAGAGTGGTTATGAAGATGGAGGTTGAAGGGAAAAGAGGAAGAGGAAGACCAAAAAAGAGATGGTTGGTGACTTTGGAGAATGACATGAGGGCTGTCGGTGTGTGCAAAGGAAATGTGATTGACCGAGTAAAGTGGAGGTATAGGACAAGGGTGTCCGACCCCAAATTGTTGGGAGGAAGGCGAAGTAGAAGAAGAACATTCTTTAAAATATTCATCGAATGATTATCCCTTAATTCATCATCAATAGCTGTATATATTCAAAAGATTATTTGAGCTTTTTATTGAAAATGTATACTATATTATCATTTTTTCTTAGCATTTTAAAGAAAATATTAATAAAATAATTTTGGTTTAACAGAAGGTCTGAAATTTAATATAAAGTTTCTAAAATATATTCTTTACTGATGAATAAAAAAAAAATCACTTAATGTAGTGAAAATATTTTATAAGCGTTACAAAATGAAATGTTGATGACATTTGATATTATAATGAATTTTCATTGAATAATATTAGTTATTTAGTTAAAAATATTTTAATGATGTTTGTATTTTTTATAGTTATTTTTAATTTTTCGAAATTGTAGATGGCTTTTTTTTGTGCAAGTGAGAAAATTAAAAGTTCTACTTACCTTTTCAAGAAATTTAGTTATTTTCAACAGTCTTTAGAAATATAAACTGATTATCTTGACTTCTTTTATTTATAATTGTATTTTTTTAAATCAATAAGACATTGATTATAGGTTTATTTACAATATAGCAATACCATTCACTTAACTCTGTATCTCACTCGATCGTGAATTTTTACTCGACCTAGGAATATCACCCTGTTTTTATTAATTTTCTTTCTGTATTCATTTAATATGGATGATATGTAAGACTAAAAAACGAAAAATTATTAAATGTTATTCATCGAAAAATTTTTTTTTTATTATTTAATATATTATATATGTATTGATTAATTAATGAACGATTCACGGGTCATGATCTTTTTGCAAGAACATTAAGTATCAGTTAATTATTCAAGTAATTCAGTTAAAATTATAAATGACTAATTCAAGACAAATATCATTAATGTTTGTAAAATTATAGTTTATAAAACCAACAATATTAATATTAATATTGTAGAAATATTTGTAATTTATTTGATCGGTCAGCTGCATACAATTTTTATAATGGTTTTATGTCAATGCAGTTTCAATTTAAATAATGTGCAAATAATATGACGTGAAGTGAAATTAATATTAATACTTAATTTATTCATCCATTGTTAAAATTTAAAATGTATTCTATTTATTATTGTTTAATTTTACAGCTAAAATTATTTATACACACATAATTTTACGCACACTTGTATGATTGTACGAGAACTAAATAGATAAGGATATTGTATATGCATAGTATGGTCGACCGTTGACAGGACTGGGGATATAATATTCATAATACGTACGCGTTTGAGCGGAAAAACAACACTAAACATACTTACATTAATGCTGTACGTATTTTTCACATATACACAGTATACAACGCTTCATTATTTATTCGACAGGAAACGGAACTGGGATTCATTGTTTTTCCATATTATATTTTACCTTTTGTACTTTTACTTGGTTGTTTTTCTGTTAGTTTATTATTATTGTATTTAGTTAAATTTTTCACTGTTCAACAATGAGTAATCATTGAATAAAGAATACCTACGGGAAAAATTAAAAGAATATGTTTTGAAAATTCATAAAATACGCATGGTTTACTTAAACGCATTATATTTACAGGATATTTTACGTTTGTTTTCATGATTGTTACATAACTATACGAAACCTGGTTACAAATTTCAAGAGGTCATCGTCTGGTACTGAAACTTTATTATGAAAAAAAAAAAACTATTTCACCTAAAAAAAAAAAAAGAAAATATTCTTCAATGATGTAGCTTTTTTAATTATGAAACCATACAACGTGTTTAACACGTAGGTTTTCAATTTTCTGAGCAAACAACTTTTTACTAGTCAATTTTTAATTATTTTAAAGTTTATTATACTCAAATTGCTATCAATAAACTGAGTACTTATTAAGCACTAGTAAGTACATACCTGTGTTGAAATGAATAGTTATAATTATAAAGCGAAAAGAGGCGTACTTTTTGAAAAATCATTGTAATAATAATTTTACTTGTATTCCGAGTAGATCACCTGGTCTAAAATAACTATAGATCAAATAAATGTCAATAGTGCACATGTTGGAATGGAAAGAATATCAAAACTATCATATTGAAATAATTCGTATTGAAAATCGTAAACATTTCGTGTATTTAAAATATCGTATTTCAAATTTGGCAGTTGTTTTTACTACTAACATATAATTTTAAACATTTTTAAAATATTTTCCATCGAACACAACATTTTATCGATTAGAAAAAAAAAAACAAACAAACAGTTAAACTAATCGTTAAGATACATCAAATTTTTCTGTTTATACGTAATGGTCATGTATTGTTAATAATAATCGCAGTATATAAACATATATATATATATGCTATTATAGTTTTTTAACCCGCATAGAAGTTAAAACTGTGTACCTATTATTCCAATAACAAATTTAAAGTAGCATTTAAACATGGAATGGTTTTTTATTTTAAATGAGTGAAGAGCACTTGGGTTTCGGAGAGTGATCTGGCTTAGATTTTTTTATAAATTAGAAAACAATAGGATAAATTTCCTTTTAAACCACTCTAGTGTGTCAGAATTTTAAGTTCGCCATTGATCACTATTATACTTACTTAATAATCGCAGTCAGACCTTTTTTTTATTTGAGTTATTACATTCATACTTAATTAATACTTAAAAATGTACACGTATATTTTTAATATACTGGTACATACGTACACATACGATATTGTGTACGTATACGTGGCGTATCCAGCTATGAATGTGTGTATCGAGATCGACGAAGGTGTGCTTTTTGGTTTTAGATGCTGTTATATGCTTATCAATATGCTCTTGGCGTAAAACCGAGAATAAAAGATTTGCGTGTGTCTTTTGATAAGGGCGACGTTCTACTTACCGGTAGCGACACCGATCGGATTATCAGGGTGACGAACAAAAGACACGACAAATCCTACTGGCTCAGCGATCGACTGAATAAAGGAACACGAAGGATTATCACACGAACACCATTATATGGGACGTGCGATAACGGACGTTTTAACAGAAAAGAAAACCAGCTTAGAAGCCACACATGCTTCTATACCAAATTCAGTGACAAAATGTTTTACATGAAATAAATGTCACAAGTACAATGCATTGTATTCTTGCATCTGCATTGTCAATTTTTTATTTGAAAACTGTTGTAAACCTTAATAAACTCCGAGTGTTTATTCTGCATCAAAACCCTCGGAAACCATCCCCTTCATTCACAAGCGTATAAGGTTTACGCAAAAATTTTTTATTAAATAACAAACAAATAAATATAATTTCTAAACAGTATTTATTTCATTTTTTTCTTTTATCAACGTTACCTTTTAGTAATGTTTCTCATAATATAAATTGAGGAAAAATTATAGTTATTGTGTAATATACTTGTAATATCAGTTGAAGTTTAACGAACATTTTTCAACGGTTTACAAATTTTCACTATAAGCCTGCGGAAATTTACACATCGTTTACATATACTTGAAAAAACATATCACATCTGTTAAGAATTCGGATATTTTTTAATTTGAGAGTATAAATAAGATATTTGGTTGAATTAAAATGTTCCTTAAAAAGCTTACGAAAAATTATAATAATGTATCCTAACACATAATTATATATTAAAAAATATTTAAAATAGACAATATATACATAATAAATAAATGTTCTATGATGGACAGGATATCAGATATAATATTGACTTTGCTTAGTGATAGTTTATTAAAAAAATATTTTTACGTAACTATTCTAACAATTATTCCAAATATAATTGTTTCGTTATACGACTATAACATTTGATAATTTAATAATTGGCCAATTTAGAGTGTATGACTAACTTGGCAATGTGTCGCGGTACTATATTTTGATTTTGTTTTAGACATTATGATTGCAAAATTATTCAAAACGTTTCGCAAAATGCCATGTAGTTTATGTACGCCAGTGAGTATGGGTTATGAAGTTTAACTATTATCAAGAAGTTAAATTCATTAAAACCCAGATATATATTAGTTTCCGTATACGCATAACCTAAGGTTCTTTCTGCACAGCGTTCGACGAGATGTTATTTATTATAACAAAACATAATCATCATTATGTGTTCGCAAATTGGATAGGTCAGTGAATGAAAAAAAAATGAAAAAAATATGTAACATCTGAAAATGTACATGCTTGTCGGTCTTTCTTTGGACTTTTACTATTATTTACATGAATAAAACATTTCAAAGCCACTTACACAGTTGCGACTAACAATATTTATACCAAAATTTGACGTCGTTTGACTTGAAAGTTGTTATCTACAAAGACTATCTATAAACTAATATTGATGTAAAACACGTGAATGTAAGTAATTTATTGCATATATGTATCAATAAATCAATATTGTTTCACAGAAACAGATTTTAATATTAAAATGTTAATACAGTCACACGGTTAACCGTGCAATAAATCATTTTCACTCCACGGATATTGTGTCGGTATTTATTGACATTCTACTAGCAACACACAGTACTTAGTATCTTCAAGTATAAAATTATTAGTCTGGCGTGAGTTGTTTTTATAGACGTATTTAAGTAGTCGTTTTATTGGTTGATCTCTGATGAGTTTATACACAAGTGTTTTATGTTAATGATAACGTCATGTTATATACGTTTTAGTATCGATTCAATTACAGTATTGAAATAGATTTAATTAATATTAATGCACCGTTTAGCTGGTGTGAATACAAGCACGTACAATTCAGTATAAAATATTGTACCTAATCTATCTAATATCATATTTTTTCTTATTGCTAAGAAATCAATACATATTGCACTATGATATCGTACTGTACGGTGAAAGATTGTGTTATACTTAATCCTCAATATAAATACAATTAATTGGTGATTTGTAAACACACTTAAGAATATTTAATTATCATAGAAGATGAAGAGTTCAACTTGAATTCGGAATTATTAATTTATTCTATAAATTAAACATTATTCTAAAAAGTATTAAAATTAATTATTAAAATTTGGATAACACATTTCTTAAATAATATATTATATTTAAGTCTATAATAGAAAAAAATTAAATAATTTTACATTTTAAACATTTATATTATTATAACACTCCATTCGTTACTAGCTTATAGAATAACACATATGGGTTTTCTTCACATTAATATATTTTATGCATAAATAAAGTTTAAACAATTTATAATACAAACATATTACGCAAATAAAATATGAATGAATATTTTTGGTAAATTGTTTTGTAATATTTTTTAAAACTCTTTATTATTATACTTAATTAGTTAAACTTTTTCTTTTACAATATGTAAAAAAAATATAATTTATCATAAGTAAAAATTCAAAAAAAATCACTTATACTGTCTAATTGTTATTTACAAACTATTTGTTAATTTGCTTTTCAGTTCTATAAAAGGAGCGTGTTTTAAAAACAAAATAATCATTAAATTTTATGTACCTACTTAATGTTATAAATTGTATGATGGTATTAGCGTATTAGCAATAGACTCGTGTATTGTGTCTTTTTCGATGGCGTCGGCTTATGACGTGTATAGAACACAATATCATAATAACTCCTCGCCTACACCTATTAAGTCCACAAACAACAATATTATTATTATAAGAATACACACACACACACACACACACACACACACACACACACACACACATATATATATATATATATATTTATTGCAAATTACCATTTTACTAAGTTGTATATTTCAATTTAATTTTTTTTTAAATTATAATACAACATAACATTGTTTAAAATCTAGTAAATTACTAATCAACAAGCATGGTTCGTCAAAAACAATACGATGCAGTTAAAATATACAAAATATAGAAGTGTATTTCAATAAAATAAATAGTAACTGAACGTTTAAAAAAAAAAAAAAAAAAATCGAGGTGTTAAAGAAAATAAGGATACTGTACGAATTGTGTTCTTTCTTCATTCTGAGATTAAGTATTGTAGTTGGTACGTAGGTAACATCGTCAATCACTTGTACGACTGTGTTGATTGCATTCTTTGTAGTGCTTTGAAAACAATTTCGCATCCAAAATCGTAATTTTGAATACTAAGTAAAATAGTTAATGGATTGCCTTGAATTAAAGGTTAAAGCCATTAAAAAATAAATAAATAAATAATTACCAATTTTACCAAGTTTAACAAAAAATATTATGTTTGTTCGATGAAAATATTTCAAAGGTTGTTTTTCAGTTTTTCTTTCAAAAACTGCTAAGAAAATTAAAAATATATTTATTTAAAATAACTATATTATGCACAAATTACCATTTCCACAAGACTTTTACTGTAGTTTTACTATCTGAATAGAGTTGTCAAATAGACTACTTGTCACTTGTTTACCACAGTCTTAATACAATCAGATATATTGAGTGTTTTATTTTTTAACAAACAGTATTTATCAGTTAACATAATATATAAAATAATATAACTGTTTCAATAATCTCATGTGCAAACAAAATATGCACTAGGTTCAGGGGATTAAACTGCAGATGATTAATTGTCATGGAACTGAAGAATAAATCATAAATAATTATAATTATTATAAATGTCATAATCTTCATTAAATACAGTACATACTACAGCATTACTGAACAAGTACAGAATCGGTGATATCGTCATAAACCGTTACACAATTGCAGAAATGTAATCATTGATTAAGTATTAATATTAAAACTCGTCATAGACACTTTAATAAAAATACAATAAACACTTAAAATATTTTTATTAGAGCTAATAAATAAAGTGCATTAAAAACAACTTTATAGCGTTTAAAAACTACCTACAAAACCTTTTTGAATCTCGAATGTGCTGAATGTACACTATTGCCATTAAAAAATTAATTTATTTATTTAAACTTCTTTAAATTCAAATATATAAAATTTTTTTTTTTTGTTTTTCAATCCGGAGATTGGTTTTTAACAAATGTTTCATAATAAATGACTTCTCCATTTTTCTCTATCATTCGCCATATTCTTAAGCTCCCTGTAGGAAGTGACTCCTGCATCCTGCATTATTTGACTAATGTATCTCGTCCTAGGTCTTCCTCTTGATCTTGTACCCTCTATCATACCTTCGATTATTATACTATGCAGTTCGTCTCCATGCCTCAACGTGTGTCCTATCATCTGCCATCTCCTTCTCTTTATGGTGTCTATCAATGTTCGTTTTTCATCTATTGTTCTCAGGATGTCTTCATTTGATCTTCTATCAGTCCAGCTTATTCTCTGCATTTTCCTCCAACACCACATCTCGAGAGCTTCTAACATATCTTTTTCTTTCTTATTAATTGTCCAGGTCTCACTTCCATATAATGCCACACTCCAGACTTATGTTTTTATGAGCCGTTTCTTCGTTGCTATGTTCATATTTTTTGATGTTAGTATTTTTCTCTTTTTAAGGAATGTGTTCTTTGCTTGACCTATCTTGCTTCTGATTTATTTAATTGATTTTCCGTCGTCTGTTATAGTGCTGCCCAAGTATTTGAAATGGTCTACTTGGATAATTTCTTATATATAAAATACACAAAATTAAAAACATTGAACAAATCTTAATAAAATATTGTAAATTTAGCCTTTTATTTCATCAATAAAAAATACATTTTTAAAAAGCTTACAGCCTAAAAACACAATTTAAATTTTATTTAAGACAATTAGACTACTTTCACGGTTTTAAAAACTCTATAAGGAAGATATAAATCTAAAGAGAACTGAAAAACATAATACTCATTATAAATTGTCATTAAATCAATTCATTATAAGTCTCGTTTGACACAAGATATAAAATACAATAAGCAAAAGTATTTATTAATTTTTTGCTAAAATAGACAAATGAAAAATTATGGTGCAAATATTAACATAGGGTTGAAGCTAATTAAACCTTACAACAATCTTATTGTATTATGTTTTAGGCGGAAAAATTATTTTTGAATTTATAATAAATTAAGTTATTTTTATTCTAATAAATAATTATAATTCATTTTTTCATTTAAATTAAAGGAAAAACATTAAAATAACTAACTATAAGATAAAAAAGAAAGAACTGGATGGGCCTAGCTCTGCTGTACACTTGGGGGTGAAGTGCTACTCTTCAAAGGATAGGTCATTATAATGGATTTGTTAAATTTGAATTCAATGATAGGTATCATTGTATACAAAAAACGATTCTGAACGGAGATGATATGTTTGTCTAGAATATAATACAATGTTATTTATAAATATTGTAATAAGTATATTTTATTTTTAAACGATACATTTAGAAAAACCGAAAATTTAAATTGTCTATAAATAAGTCAAAATATGTCAAAATACTTTGAAAACTTAACCATGTATAGAGAACGTCAATATAAGGATTTGGTGAATATTTCAAGTTGTTGCGATTTTTGGTTTATGAGTTAGAGCATTTAAAAAAAACCAATATCATTTGTCAGTCTAGAATATTATACAATATATTATATTTTACATGCAATTCCATGTCAATATACGCTGTTCAAACGCTTATAAAAAAAAAATTGTGAATTTGTTGAACAAATATTTAAAATCGTTTGAGAATAAATCGCTATTTTATGCAATTTCGTAAATATTTAAATTTCAAACAGTCATAAAACTTTTTCCTCTATGTCCGGTAGAAATTTTTTTAAAGATTTTTGTAGAGTAGCTTATAGATAACCTAGTGTGAAAATTTTGAACCTGAATTATGAACAGAAAAAATTTTATGAATTTTTATCTACAAAATAACTTACAAATTATCGTGATTTTTACACATTTTATACAAATTGGAACTTTGAGCACTTATAAAAAAAAATTGTGACTTACGATTTTTTTTATCAGTTAAAGAACAACTTATAAGAAACCTTGTATTAAATTTTCAAGATTTTCTGGCCGGCCAAAAAAATTTAATCGTAATTTTAAAAAAAAATACTTAAAAAATTTGAAAATTTCAATTGTCTATAAATAGCTCAATAAAAGTCAAAATACTTTGAAAATTTAACGGTATATAGAGAACGCTAATCTTAACATTTGGTGAAAATTTCAAGTATTTACATCGATTACTTTTTGAGTTATAGCAAAATAAATAATTTGAGTATGTCGAAAACTGGTTTTGCGTAAAAACTCCCGTTTTTCCCTCATTTTTTTAGGGTTTTTCGCGTCGGGTTTTAGGGTTTATTTTATAAAACATTATGTTGGAAAAATTGATTTTGGAATTCAATGACTAGAATAGAAAATAATAATTTTATTTAAGGAAAAAATTATTTTGGAAAACACAAAGAATGAAAATTACGAAAATATAGTAAATTCTATGCTAGAAAACTTTAATATTTTGAGCTGTATCATGAGTATAAAAATGCATTTTTTTATTCACATTTGGATACATTTTCAGATAATATAGGGGACGTTAGTGAAGAATAAGATTGTAGATTTCATTAGGTTATAAAATAAATGGAGATACGCCACCGTGGACAATAGAGTGGATCCGTGATGACTGACTACTGTTGGATGTTTCAACGTGAAACTCAAAATATGTATAAAAGAAAATCGACTAAACGAAGTTTTTTTACAAAGAGGCAAATATATCAATAAAATAAAAAATATGAATTTCAGGTACAAATTGTATTAATAGATATTTTTATTTTTATTTTTTAAATCTTTTATATTAAATTCCCAATTTTAAATTATTGTGGTGTGGTACGACCAAGTAATAATTGTATTTAGATTATTTGCACATTATTAAAATAAGACCAATGATAAAATATGAAACAGCTACAAACAATTATTATTTTAAAAACCTGTGTTATTATTGTGACAATTAAAAGTCTGAGCTTACATAGTTTCTTCATATTTATCATTTATGTTGTATAATAAAATCTTCTTTATTAACAATGAAATAATTTTTTTCATATATCATTTGGTAACTGGTTACATGTATTTTAACATAAATCCTTTACAGAATTCTGTTTATGTAGCTGTAAACATTCATTTGTGATAACTAAGTTATAAAATATTATGAAAAATAATACTTAGTTAAATATTATTACACTGCGATAAGTCACAAAAACTAATATCTAAATTATTATAATGAAACATGATTACTTGGATTTTTATTTGTCTATCGCTTATAGGTGCTGAAAACCATTCAATCAATAATACATTTCAATATGGTTAAAATGTATTTCAAATAATAATCTATGTAAAAAAAACTAAGCTTAATTACTCAATATAATAGACTCAAATAAACCTAAGAAAATTAATGTCAAACAAGACTATACTACAATTTTAGAACTTAAGTAATATTATAAACATTTGTGAGCTTTCATGGATTTGGTTCGGTGGCGTCATTTGGGAGGGGGGGGCAAGGTGGGCATTTGCCTCTGTTTGATTTTAAAAGCAGTTCGATAAGCCGGTTTCAGATTATTGAAATGTAATTATTATAATATTTTATTAACGCTAAAACATAGGTCATTATTCATTTGTCTTAATATTTAAGATTATTGGGCTAAACGAACAATATTCAATAAGACATTAGTAGGAGATAAATTATTAGTAAATTGACAAATTACTGACTTGAAGTCTCAAACGTATTGCTATATAAGTGGAGTAAAGAACGTGGACGTAAAATGTGATTGTAATTTGTTTTTAAAACGACATTTACAAAGAAAAATATTAAAAATCAACTAATTTTAGTGTTTGAGTGCTCTTTAGTATTATTAGACGAATAAATGATAAAATCAATAAGTAATGCATAACCAAATCAATCACTTGACGTTAAATAATATTACGTTATGATAGTATGAGGCTACAATTACACGAAAATTTCTGAAAATAAATAATAATTGTAATGAGATATTCTGTATTGATTTTGAACTCTACGTAAAGTGGACCCAACAGTAACAAAATTCCACTGAAAACCCATTATATTGTGTCTTAATTGTTCAATGACCCCATTTGATGTCAGATACACGAATTTTCACAAAAATAAACTAGAGAATTCATACTAATGTGTAATTAATACCAATATATTATAATGTAGTAAGCATAGTTTATTCTCTCCGTATAACTTGTTTTTAATATACTTGTGAATATAAGTGTTTTTTTTTTTTTTTTTTTTTTTTTTTTTTTTTTTTTTTTTTTTAATGGACTCTGTGAATTATTAAAATGTATATAAATATTTTAAACCACAAAGTGATACTCAAAGATTTAATTCATTTTCTTAAAAAATAATCAAAATTAAGATAATGGTTTCAGAACTTCAAAAACTTATTCTTAAACATATTTTTTATAATTTAACAATTTTAAAACACTTGTAACTCAAAATACTTAAGATTCATTAATATAATTAATTATTATAATTTTATTATTAATTATATTTTGAATATTTAACTATAGATGATTGTTTCCAAGACATAAAATTGTACGCTGAATAACACCGAACTAATCCAATTTAATTAATCATTTAAATTTAATTAGATATAAATTGTTTAACATGTAATGAATTAAATTAATAAATATTTATTTATTGTTATTATTGTTATTATATATTGTTTTATTTAATTTAAAGCATTTTTCTATGTTTTAGTTTATTATTTATATTATTTTAATGTTATAAAATTAATAAAAATTAAGAAATTTCAATCACATAGATTAAAATTATTTAATTTTTGACATTTTTAATTTGACATTGTGTCAAGAGTCGGTGTGGAGTATCAGAAGGTTTCAGTATAGGAGTAGGTGTGCACCAGGGGTCAGCTCTAAGCCCCTACCTGTTCTCAGTGGTAATGGATGAGGTTTCAAAGGAGATACAGGGTGAGATACCATGGTGTGTGATGTTTGCGGATGATATAGTTCTGATAGGAGAAAACCTAGAAGTTGTCAATAATAGGTTAAATGAGTGGAGGTTAGCCCTCGAAGAAAAGGGATTGAGAATTAGTAGAAATAAAACTGAGTATATTGAGTATGATTTTGGACAAATAGACCAAGAAGTTGAAGGAATGAGGAGACAACTGACAATAGATGGTGATGTGATAGGTGAAGTTGAGAGCTTTAAATATTTAGGATCTTTTGTTCAAAAGGACGGGGGCTTTGACATTGATGTTAAACATAGGATTAAGTGCGGGTGGATGAAATGGAGAGAAGCATCGGGCGTGTTATGCGATAAGAGAATTCCAATTAGGCTGAAAGGTAAATTTTATAAAAGTGTAGTGAGACCAACTATGCTGTATGGTTCAGAGTGTTGGGCGGTTAACAGGAGAATAGAACAAAGTATGAGTGTCGCGGAAATGAAAATGCTTAGATGGTTGAGTGGAGTGACAAGAGAAGATAGAATAAGGAATGAATACGTGAGAGGTAGTGTTGGTGTAGCGCCAATTGTGGACAAGATGAGAGAAAATAGGCTGAGATGGTTTGGGCATGTGATGAGGCGAGAGGAAACGAATGCAGTAAGAGTGGTTATGAAGATCGACGTTGAAGGGAAAAGAGGAAGAGGAAGACCAAAAAAGAGATGGTTGGAGACTTTGGAGAATGACATGAGGGCTGTCGGTGTGTGCAGAGGAGATGTGATTGACCGAGTAAAGTGGAGGTGTAGGACAAGGGTGGCCGACCCCAAATAGTTGGGAGGAAGGCGAAGTAGAAGAAGAAGATTTATATTATTTTAATGTTATAAAATTAATAAAAATTAAGAAATTTCAATCACAAGCTAATTAAAAACTTTATAAGTAAACAATAAGTTCACTCTTGCAGGCAAGATTTATATTTGCATTAAGTGATAGATTCAGATTATCTTAACTCTAAGGATTTATTAAATTTATAAATATTTGATTTTATTTATTATTCTTTAGTAAATCATCATAATATTTACCAATTTATGAAATTGTATCTTCATTACTTATTCGAAAATAATCATAATTTTATGTAAGTATGTTATATGCAAAATTGTATGAAGTTCATTAAAGAACAGAAAAAAGTTTAATATTCACCCTATGTTTTTCTTTCATTCTACCATTGTACATATGAATACTATTTTAATCTATATGATTTCATGAGTATTTTATTAATGTCAATATTTAATGTTGTATTTTACTAAACGATCGACTATCTTGATTTCTTTTAAAATATTTAAATAGTTTTTAATAAATTTTTCCTGAAAATAACTATGATTGTGATTTTAAATTATTTTTGAAAAATTAATTATATTAGATACTTTAGCCTTTACTCAGTGATAATATAACTCATCAAATTACCCTCTCTCTCTGAATTGACATATTGAATAATTTAATCTTTCTAAAATTATCAATATTATTTTTAGACATTTTTTCAAGGGACGTATTAAACGTGATGTTTTAAAGCTTGATTCACAACCGTATTGTAATACAAATATAGAATGATAAGTTATTGAGAACATTAATGAAATTATTTCTGATATTATCTATTTAAATCTGTATTAATCGTAATTGTGAAAATTAAATGTTTATACCACATAATTAATCCGATAAATTATTTCATATATATTAACATGTTAGATTGTTGGAGGTATGAATTAAATTTTCTATATTTTATTTTATATTTAAAATACATTGCATATTATTTAAATAATTTAATATTGTTTACATTTTTTTTTATAACATAAGCATAATATATTTATACACACACACACACACACACACACACACGAGTATATGCAAAGGATATGTTTTGTATAGTTGAAAAGTATATCATATAAATAACTTGAAAAATGAGGCCATTTAGTTTTAGTACTCTTTGTAGTAAATAAAATGTATCTTTCGGTTTAACTGTGGTTGTTGAAAATGATGGTTATAATTTAAGCTGGTCAAAATCAATCATTATTAAGTATTATATCTATAAGAATATGCTTGAAGCTAATAGGAAGTCTTCTGGTAGTATGTGGTCAGGGGTGAATTGCAACATATATTATCTTCACGATTCTATAATTTCGACTATAAAATGTATGGACGTTTAGTGTTTAGCTGTTACGATTTTTAATCAATGTGTCATTAGATAAAAAAAGGCACAAGAGCGGTTAAACGTAAAGTGATTACATGAAAAGTTATGAAATATATATTTGTGATGATTTACATACTACCGAATTTTTGAATATTTTTTAATATTTTTGAATTCACAGCTCCAAAAGGAACTAGTAAATAATATGTTTCGTGAAGACTGAAATATTCGGTTTGATATTTGGTAAAAATAAATTAAGCTATTCGGTCGTTTGGAGAGGTTTTCTTATTGATTCGGGATACACGACCAGAGTCAATATTTTATCAAGTAAACATTAATTTTTTTATTATTATTTTACTTAAAAAAGATATCAGAATTGGTATTTCTCAGAATTAAAAAAACAAGTAGTTCTTATTTTATTTTATTTTAAAATTATTAAATACCCATTCTTTAAGATTGTAACCTAGGAAACAACTAAACAAAAACATGAAAATACAATATATATATATTAATAATTACAATTTACGTGTCAAAATATAAAGTAAACAAAGTAAAAACAAAATATTTTTATTATATAAATTTACATTGAGTTATGTATACGTTGTGGACATATTATTGTATGTTTATATGAGTAAATAATGCAAATAAAATATTTTTGATCTCCGTTAAGTAAACAATAGAATAAATATAATTTTTAAATAAAATAAGAAAGTTCAATATCTAGTTTTCGATTTATATTTTTTCAATAGCTTACTGAAATAAAAAGATAGTGATTTTATGTAGGCGTTTGTAAAATTATTCAAAAACGTTCATTATTAAACATTTGAACGTACCGAATGATATAAGTTTTAAAAATAATAATTATTTATAATTCAAAGATGGATAAGTTTGAGATGTATAATTTAATTTAAAAATTGTTGTGACGTATACACGTAAAAAATGATAAGTGAATAATAAAAGTGCGTACTTTTATACTCAATAACATTTACTTTAAGCAGGACAAAAATATAATACTTATTAATTTCACAAAAGTTCATAAGACATAATTATTCATTGTTTAGTTATTTAATTAGTAATATTTTTATGTATAAAAATAAATCAAATAAATAATTAAATAAAAATAATTCAAATAAGAATTAAAATTGTAAATGAGAATTTAATATTTATAAATACTAAACGAGATTTAGCAATTTTGTACAAAATCAACATTGACGAAATTATCAAAGTAAATATTATTAATATAAATTTCATACGTCATCTTTAGTATGTATAATACTATAGGTTCATAATATAAATAACCAATATATTATAATAAATTATTTCTTTAAGTTTATAAAATTCGCCTTACGTTAATGCTTGTATAATTTATGTCTGCCAATCCCATTCCGAGTTGTACTAAAAATATGCAAGTATAAAGAAATTGGATCTATATATTTTTTAATCAATATTAACGAGTTTTACAAAAAAAAAAAAAACTCAAAATTACCATAAATTATTTTGAATGACTAAACATTCAATTTTCAAAAGTTATTTCATTATTATTTCAGTCAATTATAAGTTTAAAATTCAATACGGCTTGAATACCGTTTTATACTAAAAGTGATTGTTAGACGTATATTCTCATACGTTAAGTAAATATTTATGTAATTTAATTGTGTACAGAGTTTGAAAATATAAAAAAGTATAAATTATTATTTTTTATTTTTTTCTTCAATTTTTTTATTAGCTAAAGAGTATTTAAGGATTTTTTATGTAACTACCGTCACTATAATAATAATTATATATATATATATATATTATATATAATTAGAAATATAATTATTATATATAAATATGTATAATTAAAAAATAATTTTGTCATGCTGTTTCGCGGTATGGAATTTCAATACTAGATTATTTAAATTGGCTTTAAAATATGTACACAAAAATTATTATTTACAACGGAAATCGTTTTAGTTTTGGCATAAATAATTTTTCTATTTGTTCGGAAGATTAAGAACGAAATCGAATTTTAATTTAATTCAACAGTTCTCTTCATTTGTAATAGTTTTACAAATATAGCTTAATTGATTTTACATTTCAAATGATGTAAGTAAATACAGATTTCAATTGATATATTTTAATATTATGCGTAAAAAACAATAAGATATACTTGGAATAATAATTATAAAGAAAATCAATACACAAGTGTACGGTGGGTGTCGAACAGCGTTTTATAGGACATTCGTTTTCATAATTTCATCGGGTATGTCTACACCACATTTGTTATCGTTAAGTATTCAAGAAAATGATACTATGATTTTACGATCAAAGGATCATTGTTCGTATTATGGCACAGCGAGCGAGGCTCATAATACAATAATTAATATGTTTAGCATGGGTGTTGATCGGTGGCACTAAAAGAACAGAGACACGTCTGGAATACAAGTGGTACCGTTGCACTACACTCGTTGGTCATGATGGAGGAACGTATGTGGGATATCATCTACATGAACAATAACCTCCACGCGGAAGTCGAGATTTAATGGTTTACCGATGGAAATCGCGTCGAAGCGCGTCCCTGTAATTATGTATGCAAATACGGATCGACGTCGTCGAGCAGCAATAAAAAAAAATCAGGAAAATATTACGAAACAAATTCGTTTAACCGTGACACGTCGGTATACATTACCACAAAATATAATAGTCAGAATGAACACTGGTAATAATAAACATTACCAGCTTAGGGCAAAAGTTAAATCAGTCGCAATCTAAAAGAAGGAAATATCAGTGTGAAACTTTTATTAAATAACTAGCTGACCCAGCAAATGTTGTTTTATTTTGTGAAACAAAATAATTATTCAGAAATTAATTTAAATTTAAAGTTAAATGTTTATTACACTTTTGTACTCGATTAATATATATATATATATATATATATATATATATATATATATATATATATAAATAATTTAAATAATTTAAATAAAAACATACAGATATTCTACAAGTGGCTCTTAGACACGATGATTCTAGACAACGACTGACTCACGCTATCCGTCGGACGTCATCTCTACTCATGTCTTGTTCTATTTTGTATTGCTGAAAACAGCACTTAAATTTAGAACAAGTTGCATAGTGTATTGTCCGTTTTAGTCATTATTTGCAAAGTAATATTATATACATAATAAAATACGCACTGAAATGAAATCAACAGGAGTTCACAACAGTAGTATATACAATGAGCGTAAGTATTATATAATAATTACATAATATATAATTATTATAATTTAGTTCGAATCATAGCTGTAGATATTATGGTTGCACGTTTGTACTATATTTAAATATTTATACTTAAATTTATAATAACCTTTTCTACCCATCCACTCATTCAAACTTGGTCTAAACGATTTTCTATTTTGTACACTTCATCCAAATAAATATATCTGCGACCTATCTCATATTTTATTTTATTGTCCTGTTCTACAGTCCAGACGTGTAACTTTAATTAACACACTAAAAACTCTTAATATTCCTTTTAATATCTACTCCATACTCTATATAAAATCCAAAATTGCCATTAAAATTGTAATTTCTTTTATATTGCTGCTGGCTTTGTTATATAACATTATATTGTATTTTTATGCATACTTTAGTAATTGTTGAGCTATCATGGTTTATACTAATAACTAATAAAAAACAAGTTATAATAACCACATTAAAAAAAGCAAATTGTTTAGAAAAAAAAAATGAACATGAATAACTTGTTGAAACAGTAGTACCAAAACAGCATTGCCGAAAATATCTTAATCCCCATTTACATGTATAAATTCGTGAAATGAAAATGTGCCTTGTCCGACATTACAAAGTTGTCAACAGAACTGGGGTGGTCATTTATTATTCCCATCGATTATTCACTAAACCGTGGTCAGCTTCAACACAATTCAAATTTTGGCGGTGTCGAAAATATCTGTGCACAATGTCAGTGTTTGATTTGAGAAATGTATACGCACGAGTGGACTTCATTTACGGACATTCATGAAGTAATATTATTAACCTATAGACTCTTGTATTTATATGTAATGTGGATTCTTTTATTAGTTCTAAAACTATGTACAGACAATTTTTTATTTTTTTAATACACAATTCAATAAACAAATAAATAAAAGTCTGAAGTATTATTAATTTGTAAAGTACAACTAGTTTTGATTTAAAAATAAACCATCAGGTACTTACAAAATTATTAAAATTAAGATAGAATATAAAAAAATAAAATCAAGTTGCAATTTGATCGTTTTATATTCAGTCGCAATTTTATCAACTTTGTGTACACCTGATGAATTTTTAATTTGAAACCAGTCATACATTACAAATATAATAAAACTTCTGGCAAAGCTTTTATTTGTTTGTTTATTTATATATTAATTTACGAGAATTAACTATTTATTAATTTTTGATTTATTAATTTTTATTTTTTTATTTCTTCAATAGTTATTTAAAATTCTCCCATTTTTCTGGAAGATCATGTGTACGTATCCATACTTGAAGCCTCTATTTCACGTGTAGTTAAATTCACGGATACACGTGAAATTAAAATTCACGTACGCAATCTCGTGAAATTAATTCACGTGAATTTATAAATTAAAATAC
This sequence comes from Sipha maydis, assembly GCA_034509805.1. NCBI lineage: Eukaryota > Metazoa > Arthropoda > Insecta > Hemiptera > Aphididae > Sipha > Sipha maydis. The sequence continues at coordinate 35,506 of JASXSY010001085.1, forward strand.
ACGTGAATCCGTGAATTTAACTTCACGTGAGTCCGTGAATTTTGTTTTCACTCGTTTATTATTATATTTAAAATTTTATTTTCAATACATCAAATATCTTCCAATGGCTTCCTAATTCCTAAAAATTACTATAACAAACTAGTAAAACCGTAGGCTTTAACGATTCGTAGAAATTTCCACATCGCTGTCGTGTACGTACTGCGTAGTATATTCATTAATATACCCGTTCCGTTTTTACGATAATATTGTTTATGAAACATTTATTTTTAGAATAGTAGGTATAAATTCTTTTAGTTTTTAGTTTTTATGGAAATTAATATATTTTATAATTAATTTTATAATTTTATAATTAATATATATTTTTAAATATATTATTAAAATTTAACGAATTCAGTAAATATTATGTTGTAAGCACATGTGAAATAAATATCCGTGATTAACTAATTAATTACACGTGAATTAAATACACGGATTTTTAAATTTAAGTTTACGTGAACAAAAAACACGTGATCACGTGAAACTTAATTCACGTTCAAATTCAAGAGCTTTAATCCATACTCACACGTCCATGGACCAGTAGTTGTTTATAATTCCATATACACAGGTTTCGGATGAATGGCATGGCACCAGATATTCATCAGGATTATTCCATGCCACTCTGTCTTCAAATACCCGCGGACAATATTATCACAGTTATCAACACTGCCATATTATGAAAGCATTGGCCGAACAATCAATTAATTTGCCCACACGTCTTGGAGGTTAGAGCTGGACACTATTCGTGTAGTTGTCTCGAATAAAATACAATAACACGACTGCATAGTAATCGTCTTACGGTGTTCTGCAAGGCTACATAAAACAGTAAAAATGTACTATTCATTTTTTTTTTTAGCAACATTTGGTTTGGTTTATTATTATTATTATTCGTCTATATACGCTAAATTACTCACATAACTAGTCACGTGTTCGAATTGTTTTCATTGTACCTATTATATACCGCATGTGTTAAATACTAATGTTGATAAGTAATTCGTACAGTTGGCATATTTTTTATTTATTTATTTTTTCCAAACGTTGAGCCGAGAAACATAACCCTATCGAAATGTCTGCGAAAACCTATCCGTATATTTGCGATTAATTATTTCGCACATCGATTCATCCCTAACACGTGGTTGTTGTCGTTACGAGCGAATACGATGTGTTAATCGTCCGTGCACCGCGAACGGGACTACTCGTGAGTATATTTTCCGCGTCGCCGCGGTGAAAACGACACGTTGCGCGGTCGGATTAAATCGTGAATTCACCCCTTACGCCGACAATGTCACGTGTGTTCGTGGCCATAAACAATGTTCTGCGTGGAAAACAAACACGCAGATCTATGCGTTATAGCAGTGTAGGTGTCCCTGCAACAGATACTACGTGCCTTGTGCGTAATGCGTGGGTGTGTATCAACTCGATCAGGAACAGTGGCGTGATTGGGATAATTTTTCAAGAGAAAGGTATAACACAGTTAAACCCGTTTAATACGCTCGGTTTGAAGAGTTCCTTAATTTTGACAACGTTTAACATGTAATTAACTCCGGATAAAACGTTCTCATTGTTAACGATATGATGAAATACCACAATTAAATTAACGATAACGAAAGCAGCGAAGATTTTTTAGAATCGAAAGTTCTAATGTTTCTTAGATATGCAGATATTAACGACGAATTTGGTACGAGCAACTCTAAAAGTATTGATCAAATAATTATTGATAACATTTTATTGGGTGATATAACTTCTATAAGTCTTAAATATGCAGAGAAAATTTTTGCACATTTTAATATTAATTCGTTCGAAATTAATTTTATATATGTTTGGTATGATTGAATAATTGCATGTTATTGGGGAAACGAACATTCAACGTCTTTTGTTTGTATGCTTTACGTTAAAACGAAAAATCCATGTACTGCAATGTTGTGTTGACAGAAAGATCAAATATTCTCCCGAATATCTGTGTGGTCGTAAGTGCTGGAAAAAATCAAGCGTATAGTGTGAGTGCAATCTCCGAACGACGCCCTCGAGTTGTATTTAGAATTTTTATTGCGCTTTTTGAAGATTTCCGAAAATATAAACCGTATTACACGATAAAAGTTTACATCATTTTAAACAGTGTATATAAAATATGAAAATATAACGTTTGCTAGCCCGGCAAACGTTGAGTAAAAATATACGATTTTTTTAGTATTTATTTATTTTTTATAACGTTTAGTACGTTTATAAATGTGTGTGTGTATGTATTTCGGTGCATACGGCGTAATGCACTTGCAATAGCGATGTCGCCAAGGGTGTTTGTTTTACGTAAGTCCATTCCTTCCGGCAAACGCGACTATAGATTGGTCGAGGATAAAATTCAACACCATCGCTACTGCGACCGCTGTTATCGCATACCGCAGTGACGGTAGGTGATACAAACAATTTTCCGTGGTCGAAGAGAGATGCGTTGTGGCGTATTTACCACGTGTACTGTAAAGACTTTTCACCGAGGGCGGGACAACCTGTTGTTATGAAATATCGTGGATGATAAATACGGCAACCGTTCACCAGACACGTGCGGTGGTAATAACAAACGCGGTTCCACCGTAAAAAGTAATCGGCCACCGAGCAAGAGATCGATCAGGACTATGGTGGAGAACGCACGACGTTGTGTTCGATGTATGGTGTTGCACGTTGGACTTCGGGTGATCGTGCGTTTCGAGAGAAAAACGCTTACCATTTCGTTTGACGTTTTCGATTGAAAAATAACATATTTAATTCGAAAAATGTACTCATCACTTACTGTTTTTGTGAAATTGGTATACAGAGTTCATGGTTTTCAGTCTTCGTACGTCCCTTATTTCTCAACACTTAATTTTTTATTCTAATCCGAAGAATTAATTAAAGAAATTCGTGAAATCGTGAAAATTTACAGTACGAAAAATACCGATTCACGATTCTGTTTGCAAGTTTTAATCTCCTCGATCACAACAATCACCCTCTTAATTTACCCTTTCTACAACGAATCTTAAAACACTTATATTGTATTGTGTGTATTGCATCGTAAAATGCAACTCTAACAACACAGGCTCTAACCGGTCGAAATAAACGTTTTAAACGTTATTTGTGTTTAAATTTGAAATAGTCAAATATTACAGATTATAATGTTAGCTACTTCAATATAAACACACTCACTTGATCATAAAAAATAATAATCTATTAATCAAAATCGGTTTTTGATTTCCAATTGATCTTTTATTATTTATTTATTTTATTTTTCAACTATTAAGCTTAGGTTATATTGATATAAAAATTAAAATTACTGGTAAAAAGTTCTCTAATAAATGTTTAGCCAATATTAAATAACAGTGTACTTCTCAATTTAATAATATGCACGTGTAGAATCGGCTAAAAAAAAAAAACTTTTTAACTAAAATTTAAAATGAAAACCAACAATGCACCTGAATTGCCTATGTAGTGTGCCGTCTAATGTAATAATTATAATATTTCAATTATATAATGAAATGTGTACAAAGAAATTATGAAAAATAATATTTTCATTCAATATTTTCTGAAGAGTATGAAATAACCTAGATATGTTAGAAATATCCTTAATTCTATGTCAATTCATCGATTTATTAAAAAAAAATAACAATCACTTTTACTAAAACTATCGTTAACAATTAAAAATTATTCATTCATTTCAACTCATTTTTCTCGATGTAAAAATGTAAACGATTTTCAATTATAACCTTTCATTTACATTTAATATAATATAATATTTTTTTTTTATAGATGTATTTTTGATATCTTAGGTAGAGAAAATAATATACTTATTTTCTATAGGCATATGATACGTATCCACGGTTACAATCTTGTATAAGTATTTCATTATAAACAGATTTGACGATTAGTAAATGTGCCAATATAGTCCATAATGCTCATGGCAAGTGTTTGTGAAAGAACAACTAACGAGTTGATTAATAAATAAATAAGATAGATTCACAACACTGCCATGTTCCTATAGATTATTATTTCGACCGAAGGGAGACGAAAATTCATCTTTCTAAGTTTCCTCTAAGGACTGGGAATAAGTTTCCTCTAATGTATGCCGATAACCATAAAAAATTATTTGAAACGTTATCTCTGGTCTAAGCAGCGCATATATTCATATGATCTCCACATGATGGTAATAAGATGATAATTCGAAGTTCACGTCATCCGAGAAGTACACATTTCTTCGATAGAACTGAAACACTAGGTCTGGGTATAGATTATCTATGATAGGCTTAAATGTCATATTTATATATTTATATATAAAAATATAATAGTCAACCGTTTTTATACATAAAATAGTTAGAAATGTACAACAACTAACTCTTAGGCCTAGTTCAAAAGAAAGGAAAACAATACGTAAAAAATATAGTAATGAATAATGAACTTTTTTTTTTACTATAAAACACCGCAATAATATATCAATTAATTGTCACACATACTTTATTAATCAACATGAAATATAATCCATACAAATAATTATTTAATATTACATTTTACAACCAAAAGATATTTAGTCTTTAATTCTTAGTACAATCAAAGTATAAGAACGAGCAAACAACAAATTCCAGACTATTCGTAGGAAATACTAATGACTGGAAGTTAACGGCCTCAATATAGTTTTGGAGAACTTATAAGGTAAGGAGTTGTAAAACGTATTTAAATTTAAACCATTATAACCCTTTTGCTTTGGATATGAGTCAGAATTTGTGCAACATCCGATCGAGCACATGACTATACCACTGTAAATCAGTAGGCTAATGCGCAGGCTAATGCGCGAGACGAAAAGTTAATGTTTAAAACGATTTTTTTGCAAGAATAAGAGGAAGAACAACCTGATATTGAGTTTTTGAAGTGTAAATTCTAGAGAGTTATAGTTGTTATATTTTGAATTGTGAGGTTATTTTTCTTGAGGAGGGAATAGAGCTACATATGGTTTTCATATCGTAGCAAGAGTAGGAACTCATTGACCTTATACGTCCCTAGTGGTGACCAGCAGTTCAACATTTACATTATGGTATACATAATATTATTATGTTTTCCTTCTCCCTCTCCCCTGGTCTAATGTACTTATTCCTAATACGATCATAGTTAGGTGAAAAAACTCAATTCACATTATTATTTAACATTATAGTATTACCTTGAAAAAACTATTTGTAATATAAATTCAAAATGTATCAAGATTTTTTGATTTTAAAATGTGATAAACGAGTAAAAACCTAGCGAGAAGTTATAAGTTCGGTATTAAATATCGATTTATCCGGGTCATAGGTATATTATTCATGTCGTAATTTGCGCTTTCTACAAAAGTTTTTTTAGAAAATTATATTATCTACGATTTAGCATTTTTTGTTTTTCAAAAATGTATTTCAATAGAGTTTTCATAGCATAACATAATACTTAAAATTTTTTAAATAGTAACATATAAATTCATTTAAATCAATTTTTATTAGTGGAAAAATACATTACTAAAGAAAGAAGAGACAAGAGAATGACAGCAAAGACAAGAAAAAAAAGAGTAAAGACAGTTTTTATCAAGAAAAAGAAAATGTTGGTTTCGAAAAAAATTAGCAGAGCAACAAAAAAGACATTTCTAAAAACATTTGTGTGGAGTATCGCATATACGGATGCGAGACATGGGTTATTAATGAAAAAGAAAAAAGATCCCATTCGAAATGTGGTGCTGGAGACATGTTGAAAAAATAAACTGGACAGAAAGAGTAACAAGTGAAGATGTAATGACCCAAGTTGATGAAACAAGATCCTTACTTAAAGCCATAAAGCGACGACGATATGATGGGACATGTTTTACGTCATGATGAAGAATTGCATCATACTATAATAGAAGGTGCATTGAAGGACGGAAACCACCAGGACGACCAAGAAACTCGTACATATCTCAACTGAAAAATGACGCGGAGATTGATACTAATGTCAGATTAAAAAGACTCGCTGAAGATCGTGATAAGTGGAGAGTGAAGTTAAAAATATTGTAAACCAACCCAATATAGATTGATAAAAAAAAAAAAAAAAGAAAGAAAGAAAATGAGCCTCTACTATAAATTTATAGTGAATGATTTCTTTCTAAATAAAACAAATTTTGTACACTTAACTAGCACATAACGTTTTCTTAATTCCTCTTTTCTTCATATTACATTTTTTGTGTATATGAATAAGCAATTCAATTTCACCGATATTATTTTATTGTTTTTATGATTCAAAAATAAGTGTATTTATCTCATAAGAATATTTAAGACATCTATTAATTATAATAAATGCGATTCTATAAGCAATTTTACAAATTATTTGTTTTGTTGTAAATTGAAGAGTGGTGAAATAAAAGCTACTAAAACGTAAACGGAATTCTGAAAAAAATAAATAATGTTTGAAAACTAACTGTCTCTCATTTCAGATATATTAATTTTTTAAGAGTAATATTTTAATTTTTATAAGAACTTTAAACTATATAATTAACAACAATTTTAAATTATTATTTTATTATTTATTTGAACACTAGAAAGTAAAGTGAAATTAAAAATGTTTCATGTATAAGTTATGATAAAAACAAATAAGAGTAATCAGAAAAATATGGTAAAATATATAAAATTCTCAATTATAAAAATTAAAGAATCTTTATTAAAATACAGTACGTCTTAAAAATAACACTCGTTTACAAATATATTTTTTATTGAAAAAAATTGTCATATTTCTAATGGATTTAGTAACTTAGAAATTAATTGTTTTAATATAAATAAATGTCATTTTTTCATTTTTTTTTTGTTTTAAGAAATGTTAACAACACATTATAATATATCCACAATTGATAAGATTATGAAGTTGATATTACAAAAATAACAATCAATTACAAAAATAAAAATAAGGACATAGAAAAGATACAAAAAAAAATTCTAAAAGTATGGGTAACTATAAAACATATAATTTTGCATTTTTAAACCAATCTGCGAAATATAATTATGAATAAATACTGTATTAATGTGATTAAATTATTGGAGGAAAGAGAATTGATATATGAGAAATTTAAATCGAGAGACGATAAAAGATGTTGAAATGTGTTCTCTTGATTCATAGAATGGGAAATTAAAGAGTAGGTGATAAAAATCATATGGGTTTCTACTATAATCAAAAATTGTACAATATGCGCAGTTGTCGAACCTCAAAATAAATGTATTATTATGCTTAAACTTAAATACATTTTATTATACTTTGCACGGATTGTCGATTAATGTTTTCTTATATCATAATTCATATATATTTAAAAATGTCTATAACACTGAAGAACTTAAAATATAATGTTAGTAGTGAAAATAAAAACTTAATAAGTAGTACGTATTGAAAAATAAGAAGAAATATATATGTATATAAATATATAACATATATAAGAAATATTTGAGTGAGAATAGTAAACCCATATAATATATTGATTATTATAATGTTATTTCAAAATGTAAAAATATAATTTTCATGCTCTCTAGTGGACAAATCAAACAACTAAACACTATATATTTACACCATATTATCATGCTGAATCATAATATTAATAAAATACATTTGAAAAATGGACGAAAATAATAATGTCGAAGATAGAAGTTATTGTTATTGAAAATTGTAATTAAAAAAAGTACTCTTTTAGTTGAATTAAATTTTCGAGAGAATAAAGTTGACTTTATTTATAATTGGTATAAAAATATAATGACTTTTAATTTAAAGTTTTTAAGAGGAAAGTCGAACATTTTATATAACAGGACAGTAATAAAATACCTTTTAAAAGTATTTAATAAGTTTTCAAAAAATGTACTAAAATACTAATATATAATTGAAATACTTATTTTCCTGATGCATTACATTTATATAAATGAATACCTATCCAAAGTACTTCAAATACTTCAGATACCAAATAAAATATATAATTTAACGTTCATTTTAATTTCTCTAGCAGTACTCTTAATACCTTCCAATTATGTTAGTTTTTAAATTAGTTTAAATTACTTTTAATTAATTAAATGTTAATAAATAGATGATTAAAGTGTTCAAACTCCTTTCATCTTTTTACGAAAAAAAAAAAATCGAAAATTTTCTGGTATCCTGTAAAGTACATTAGTTCTTGATTGTCATTATTACTATTAATTTTCCATATACTATTTACTATTATTACTATATGTAATATAGTTCTGAAATGTATATTTAAATAATAATAATATGGTTCGCATTTAAAATATGTACTATATCATCATTTTTGCTTGTAAATTAAAATTTATAGGCTTATGCGATGGACTAAAAATAACAATATTGCTTAGCAGTGGTCATATCGTCAATCCCTAAAACCGCATACTCGGTAAAAACACGCTTTTAGTAGATTATAACCAAACACATGTAATTGGTAAAAACCCCACAGATTTTCAGAATTGTTGTATCTAAGAACCGCACACTTATAATTTAGATTCCGATTATTATTTATTATAAAAATAAAAAAAAAAAAAATGCTCAAATATATAAAATATTAATTTTAAAGTTATGTAAAAATGTAAAACTGGCAAAGTTTGACTGGCTGAATTGGATGTTTTTTTTAAAATTTCATATGATCTCCGTCCAAAAAATTTTTTTACAACATTTAAGAAAGTGCTCCTATAAATAATTATTTAGTTAAAAATCAAAAATATTACTATTATATATTTACTAACTTTTTTTTTTGCTTTTCAATTGAACGAACAATATTTTGCGCTCCTTTAAGGTACTAGTTTATACGCATCTCTATACCGATATGAATATTTTACAAGATATTAATAACCATAAATACAGGTGGGTTTGAAGTATAAAATCAAATTTAATTTGGTGAAATTTTTTAGTTCCATTCTTAGTCTTTGTAGTTATATTATAATTGATTTTATGAGTCCAAACTTTCATCGGGAGCTGCTTTTTTATATAGTTGTTAAGAATGTAAGCCCTGAATGAAATATATACATCTTGTAGTAGACATACTGACATTAAATTAAAAAATATGCCAGTAACTTCATGTGCAGGTAAAAATTGTTACCCAAAAAATAATTGTTATCCACTGCCTTGTTTCATTTCGATAACTATTATATAATCATCGAAGTCTATTGGATTTTCCACCATAAAGTTTGACAAAAACGGCATCTTCGACCTTTAACCATTACTCCAATAAGTGTTTTTTATATAGCACTACCTATCTTAAAATCGAGATAAATAATGTTCATATCTAAAACTTGTTCGGACTCCATGCATAAATTTATAATATTGACCCATACTTTTATGTATAGATTCAGCTTTAGAAGGTAAAAACAATGTATAAAAGAAAAATAATTGTTCGGCCCCATCTGTGTATAGTATATAGGTTAATAAAATATTTGGGTTTGTATGTAAAAATACCGTCAGGTAAGTTCATCACAATGATTAAATAAATATTTTATATATATTTTTACATTACTATAGTAATTTCGTCTTGCTTGTAAACATAGGTCATTTTTTCGTTTTAACAGGTTAAAGTATTGTAATTTGAAACAAAGTTCAGAGCATCTTCCAAACTCTTCGGTAAAGTTATTAGAAGTTTCCTACGTTCATAATACATCGACTTCCTTATTAAGCTTACGTCATTGCTGCCTATAATTGTATTATTTTCTATGGATGACATCCCTTTGCGTACTATTTTTAGAGGTATTTCGTGAATGTCATTAGAAGCCTTGCGTTAACATTCATTACGTACCTCTTGAGTTTGAATTTTCAATGTTTCCACCGGTTCATATTAAGTGTGTTATTAGTTTTTAGTATGTATATTCTACATTTAACTGCATGTTGTAACTACGGGACGTATAATTTTTAATAAAATATCGCTAAACCATATTTCCATTATTACACATTCCAAATATTTTGTAATGAAAATTGTCATGTAATAAAAATTTACCCCATTTATTAATATCAATAGTTTTAATATCTATTATAAAAATGTAAAAAGTTATCTAAGTTTTAACTATTGTATAGACATCCTTAAGACCAATTAATAACTAAAAACAATAACAAATGGGTACTGAAGACTTAATATGTGTTAGCAAGATCATTTACAACAGCTTATTATATCTAATCCATCATTTATAACTAAAATATTGTGCGGTTTTAACCCACTATAAATATGAGGTATTTTGTTATACAATGACCGATAAAGTAAGCGGTTATGGTATATTAACTTTATTGGGGTTGAAGTATAAAGAGTGCGGTTTTCGAATGCATACCATGTACTATTACTACAAACCCTTGTGCTATCCTTTATGGATAATATTTTGTGTGTTATTTTGTTCACATTTCTTTTTCTCATTTTTAATATGAATAAAAAAAAATCAACAAGTACAAGAGATATTACTTGTTTTTTTCTAAAACAAAAAGTACTGAAATAGTTATGATTACATTTTTAGTCAATCATTTTTTAATAAACTCTGAATATATATTAAACTCACAAATTACAAATTTTAGAATACAATAATACAATCAACGAAGAAAAAAATTTTATGCGAGTGAAGTATTATACGGGAATAGATTTATTTTTCAGATTTGTCAATAGATAATTAATGAATTTGTCAAAAATGACAAAATATATCATTATATGTAGTGTTGGGCATAGATAACTTAAAATTACATAAAATAAAATATGATCAGTAAAAAAATATCTAAGATATAGATAAAAAATAATAAAAATGAGTATTAGTTAGATAAAGATAAAATATAAAACAATAAATATCTATATAATAATAAATGAAAACTGTTTTAATTAATTTATATATATATATATATATATATGTATATGCAACTACTGGCACTGAAGTAGTTAAATATATTATAAGTAGGTAAATATTGTTTAAATAAATTATAGTTTTTAATGGGTTGAATAATTATTAAATATATGTAATAACACTTATGTGACTTAAAAAATGTCTACTCGATTATTTTTGTCCACTAATTGTATTAAGACAATACTAAAATTAGGTTGTCATGTGTTTACCGTTATCTTTCACGATTTTGAATAACTTCTTTCAAATAGGTATTATATTTTTTAATTTATCTGTTTTGGTAATTCAGTAAAATTGTTATTATTTTATTTTCAAGAGCATAATAGTTATTGTTTATTTATTTTTTAAAATTATACGAGTGATTGATAAGGAACTACATAAAAAAACTCTACAATTTATATCGGTGATTTCAATTCACATAGCATCGAGTGGGGTTACCTAAGTGAGAACGAGGATGGTGTGACACTCTCTCGTTGGGCAGCGCTCCTCCACCTACATCTGGTATATGACGCTAAGATAAGGCCTAGATGTATAATAGATTGAATGATAGGAACGGAACGAGTGCTGAAGGGAAGATTAGAGTCGGGAGTGATGCAATTAAAGGAAGATAATAATGAAAAAAAAACTAGTTTACCAGAGAGAAGGGAAGGATAGTTAAAAATTATGTATTTGATATCACAGATTGAATCCTCATGAGAATCAGTTGAGAACGAGGAAATATTGAGAGGATTTGTTATACGATGTTAGAATATCCTTGATTCGAAGCTAAGGTAGTGAAGAATATTGAATATAATATGAATAAAATATTGATGCAAATAATGTTAAGGAAAAATTAGTATAATGAAAATGATTACGTGCTCTACATTTACTTTTATCAAATTTAAGTCCAACTGACTCTGCAAGTGTATACATTATTATTTCTGTACCTGAAGAACACTTTTTGTCACATATATAGTGTGTTAAAGAAATCACTATTTCAAGTTTCATGTCCATATGATTTAACGTAAATATTATTTAATTATATAATTTCTCTGATCATTAACATTTTTTTTTTATTTCTGATAGATAATTTGGTCTTTTATGAGTACCTGTTCAGAAATCTTTTTTTAATTTCTCAATTTTTCTAAATCACGAAAAATGATTGGATTTACGGAATACTGGTTTTTGGCAAAACTAGTTTATTTTTTCATTTTAACAAAAAAATTATGTTAAGACATTATATTTTTTCTGAATGCTATAATAATGGTTCTTAGAGCTGATAAATATTCGAAAAATAATATTTTTAATTTACAGTGCCATTCACGAGTGTTTGAAATTTTAAAGTTTCTCAGCTTTTTTTTCGTAAAAGTTTCTTATTGTAAATCAAAACAAAAAAAATTTTTTGATTTGCGGTAAATTTGTTAACAAAATATTATTTTTTTTTGATATTATATTTATAACTGTATTCATCATCTATATTAAAATAATGTGTTCATTTTGAGGATTAAACTTTTGAAATAGTCTCATTGAGATATCTTATTTCCATCCGTAAATTGTAAAATAAAGTTATTATGGTTGATACTTTTAAAAACACTAAATGTAGCGCGCGCGCATACACACACACACACACACACACACACACACATGTATATATCTTATGATATTTTTAATTATTTTAATACCTTACTATACAATTTTGTTTATTACAAATATCATAAGCAACATTGAATAAATAAAATTCAGTATATTATAAATAGAATATGAAAGGAAAAGGTTGAATAACAATGAAATATAAAATTGTTCAAAACATATTTATTATCTGATAAATATTTAATTTCTAATAACTAATATTTACGCTAAATATATATATATATATATATATACGTATATGTCTATGTATTATATAATATTTAATATATTATATAATATTATATATATATATATATATATATATATATATATATACATATATATAAATAATGGATCTGATATTTTAATTTTACATAGATCTATAAATTCTATAACCTATATATTACTCATATATAGAGATTTATTTATTGATTCCATAGATTTAAATAAAGATTGTCATTTATTTTACTATACAGTAATTTAAAATACTCTATATATTATACCATTAGCATAGAAACAATAAAAACTGAAAAATTAAATTAAAAAAAAAAAAAATGTTTGCTTTCAGTCAACAAAAATGTAGAAAACAGATATAAATATAATACAATAAATGGTAACTTTTAAAAATGAATTACAAATTAGTTTGATAAAATTGGATACATGACATGCGAGTACAAGAGAAATTATAATGATTCTTTGATTTTTCTATCTTTTTTTACAATATTTATACAATAAGACAAACACATTATTAAATAAACTTATAAATGGTAATATTTTATAGCTAGGATTATTATTATTATTATTTTAATTATTATTATTGTTCACTATTTACGCATTGAAAACTTAACAGATGAATTGTTAAAATTAATTTAAAGATATAGGTACCATTGACGGTAATCATCTATTGTAATTAATATATCCATACATTGGTTTTATTGGAATCGAGATACATTCTCTGAGAAATTGAAAAACAAAATATAAAAAATTTCCATTTCCCATTAAAGTACTATTGAACGCCTATATTGTATCGGAAAAATATACCCTCAAAACACTAAATGCATAAAATTAGTATTGATTACAAACTAAACATTTATGATAGAAAAATTGTACACATTTAACGTTTCGATTTTAATAATTTTAATAGATAAATTACACTATTGGATTTATAATACCAATGTACTGTTTAAACTATGTAAGAAGTATATATTTATTATATATTGTTAATTAGGCATTAAGTACGTATTTATATACGATTGTCTCGACAAAATCATTTGAATAGACGGTCAATAAAATACAAAATCTATTTGATGTAACTGTGTCACTTAATTTTCTATTTTTTTTTTTCGGTTAATATGTTAGCTCACGAGCAGATCAGAATCATTTGCAGATAATTTGTAAACAGTCAGAAAATGCTTAGTTTTGGGTAACGATTCATAATAGAAATATGAATATTTTAAAGGCGATATTATATTAGTTTAACAAATAGGTTTAATAAATGTTAAACAATTAACGGAAAATTTTAATAATAATATTAATAATAATAAAAATAATAATTATAATTATAATTGATTTAAACAATTCAATAATTTCAAAATATTGAACAAAATAGACTGAAGTATAATAATTATAACTTAACACAAAAACAATTTTTGGAATCATAAGTACACAAATTAAAAACACATATAAATATATAAACTTTAAGATTTCTAAAACATATTCATGTTTATGTATATTTCACTATAATATATATATATTTATATATTAAATAAAATAGTTACGTGAAGACACATTTTTTCACTAACTAGCATACATCACAACTATCTCGTTCAATAAGTGTAATTATATTATTATTCTAATAACGTTTTATATTTATATTTTTCATATATTTTTTTATTGTTCAATCGCATAGAATTAATTAAGACAATTTATCATACAACCATTTTGTTTCTATTAAATGGTCCCATATTTATATTATGGTTCGAATATAATCAATTTTTTATGTTACTCATTATTAAATATTTTAACTTCAGTTTATTTCTGCTCAAATACGTATTATTTTTGATACATCATAATTTTAATTTTACTATAGCGCATAACTTGATCTTTTTTCACAATTGATTATATTATTTGTATGAATAATTAGAATTAATTAGGCATATTATATACTTAATACAATATTGTAAAATACTTATAGAATTGTTATACTGCAATCAAAAGCTTATTTTAAGTTGTAATTTTATGAATTTCAACAGTAAATATCATATCCTCACAGTAAACAAAACCTAGGATTACAGTAAACTCTTATATTAATTTTATTATAATATTATGATGAAGAATCTAATGATACATAATGGTTATTTTAATTTCGTTAAAATTATATCACTTAAATACTAGCACATATTTTCATATAAGTTAGATGATTTATTTTAATTTTATACTATTTTATCTTTATGTTTAGATACATTATATCATTTTATTTTTTTTAATGAAATATTTAGTTTAAGAAAATCTTATATAATCTATGTATAAATATGAAGTTGAACAATATTTTTTTTTTTTTATGTCGAATGCGCTTCGGTTCGAAGATTAGAATTAATATAGATATAGATATGCAAAAAGTATCATCAAGTATTCGTATGACGAAAATCAGAAAATAGGATTAAAATACTTAGATAAATAATTCTTACTTACTAAAATAATATGGCCTAATTTGAAAAAAATTCTCATAAGATTGAGTAGTAAACTTTGAAGTAAAAATAAAATGCATATAGTAGTAAATTTTATGTAGGTAACATTCAATATATAAAATATTGATATAAATCCAGATACGAGCACATTTTAAAATATAAATTATTGTATTTTAATCATACATTATAAATTATTAATATACATTTTATTCTTGTAAGTTAAAAACTTCACTGCTTTTTGGAAGTACGATTATAGATACAGTAAATATATATGTATATATATATATATATATATATATATATATATATATATATATATATATATATATATACGTTATGAGATTGAATTACAGAGTTAAAACAATCTTAAGAGAATAATGGAATTTCCCAATATATCAGAACTTGGGTGTCCATAATATTTATTTATAAGTGACATTTCATGGCATGACGTCACGGAGAATCGTTCGAGTCTGAACCCAAACTTTGTATGGGGAAAAGAGGATACCATCCTTCAGTAACCTGAGTGAGCTTCAGAGCGTCAAGTGTGACTTCCGCACCGCCGAGACCTTGATTGTGCTCAAAACCTTTTTGTCGTTCCCAAAGCATTACTAAAAGTGATCTTCCCAATACGTCACACGCGGAGTACCTAAGTGTTTGATTGTATTCTGGATTGCAGTTGTGTCGGACCACACGAGTTTTACGTTTTTGCAACCAGCGGTCGTTCTCTCGAAGATACATCTTTACGTAAGTATCTAAACAAAAATAATTTATAAAAAAAATGCATTTAACATCATGTTAGTTATTGCTAATATCGACGAGTTAACAAGAATAGAAGAAATCAGTTACAAATTTTTTACTCAAAATAACAGTATTTTTCATTTCATATTTTTGGTGTTCGATTTCTATAATATAATTTAATTGTGTTTCTATTTAACAGGTCATTATTCCATTTAAATTGTTTCACATTTTAGGTTAATGAATAATTCATAAACTTTTATTTTACTTTAACAGTTAACTTGTAATTGTCACCGTCATGGCTAAGTGCAATAAGCGATCAAGTCCATAAGTATGACCAAAATAGTCCTTAAAATTCTCAATCACTCTGAAAAAAATTTAAAAAAAAAAAACCGGATGGGCCTCACTCTGCTGTACAGTTGGGGGTTGAGTGCTCCTCGTTTATAGGATAGGTCATTATTACAATGGATTTGTTGAATTTGAATGCAATGATAGTTATCATTGTATACGAATAACGATTCTGAATGGAGTTAATATGTTTGTCAAGAATACATTGTTATTTATAAATATTGTAAAAAGTATATTTTATTTTGAAACGATAAATATATTTTTCAATTAGGATAGGTTGGCAGTTTCATACAGCGACATAGTTAAATTATTTAAAAATAATGCATGTAGTTATTATAATAATACCATATATTAACATATAGCATCAATTTTAATATTTATATATGTGATATCGTATAATGTATGTTGGTCATTACACATGTTGACGACGTTTACGTTGATACTTGATTGCGACTTTTAAAATTAACAATGGATTTATGTAATTGATAAATTAAATAATTTCAACATCTCCAAAATTTTTTAGTTACGATAAGTTTAACTCATTATAAACCTTGTATTAAATTTTTAAGAGTTTTTGGTCTGCCAATTAAATTTTATAGATGTTCAAAAACAAAAATTTTACAAAAATCGAAAATTTAAATTGTCTATATATAAGTCAAAATATGTCAAAATACTTTGAAAACTTAACCATATATAGAAAACGTCAATATAAAGATTTGGTGAAAATTTCAAGTTGTTGCGATTTTTGATTCTTGAGTTAGAGCATTTTAAAAAAATTTAATATTTCCCGTTTTTCGTAATTTTTTTATCGTTTTTTTCGATTTTTTTAAGAAGTATTGAAAAAGTTGAATTTTTGACTTGCCAAAGTACCATCTACATTCACTTTACTTTCAGAAAAGTTGCTGCTTAAGCAAATTGAAGCATTTTTCTGGCAAAAAAGGTGTCGTCAGACACAAAAAAAAAAAAAAAACACACATCATTGTAAAACCAATAGATTCCATCACTCCGTTCAGAATCTAAAATAATTACTCAAAAATACACCAAATATTTTATTGCTGTATTTTGATTAAGTATGTAAATTACTTTTTTCTTCGAGAAAAAATTTCTAAGTATATTTAATCATTTTTTATGTTTAAATAATTTTACATTTTATTATTAGCAACTGCAGTTGGATGATATTTCAATAAGGAAACATTGACGTAATAATGCCTAAATGAATATACTGTTGTTTATTATTATACAATGTATAATATATATTTTTGAATTATTAATATTATTGTTTTGAAATAAAATATTATTACCTTATATAATAAGGTTTGTCCCATCTCGGATGTGCGCGGGGACAACAAGTGAGAGGAAATATTATATCTAGAGGAGGAGGAGACCTGGATGTTGAAGTGTGTGATACCACCCGGACAGCCAGTGTGGTAGCTGTTCCACCAGTTATGTGTGCAGGTCTACCCAACACGGGTAATGTCAACGGTATTGGGACATCACCATTGCGCCCCGGGTTAAATCTGAGTCTAGGTATGAGAGATAGATTTAAAGTGAGAATAGGCACGTGGAATGTTGGAACGTTGACAGACAGAAATAGAGAATTAGCAGGAGTATTGAAGAGAAGGAAAGTTAATATTTGTTGTGTACAGGAAACTAAATGGAAAGGAGAGAAAGCAAAAAAAATAGGAGAGGGCTATAAGGTAATATATTCAGGTAGGACTAGTACTAGGAATGGCGTTAATGAGAAAAAATGTCCCAAAAATGTATGTTAATTTGATCCAGGATATGTATGAAGGGTCGAGTACTAGTGTCAAGAGTCGGTGTGGAGTATCAGAAGGATTCAGTATAGGAGTAGGTGTGCACCAGGGGTCAGCTCTAAGCCCCTACCTGTTCTCAGTGGTAATGGATGAGGTTTCAAAGGAGATACAGGGTGAGATACCATGGTGTATGATGTTTGCGGATGATATAGTTCTGATAGGAGAAAACCTAGAAGTTGTCAATAATAGGTTAAATGAGTGGAGGTTAGCCCTCGAAGAAAAGGGATTGAGAATTAGTAGAAATAAAACTGAGTATATTGAGTATGATTTTGGACAAAGAGACCAAGAAGTTGAAGGAATGAGGAGACAACTGACAATAGATGGTGATGTGATAGGTGAAGTTGAGAGCTTTAAATATTTAGGATCTTTTGTTCAAAAGGACGGGGGCTTTGACATTGATGTAAAACATATGATTAAGTGTGGGTGGATGAAATGGAGAGAAGCATCGGGCGTGTTATGCGATAAGAGAATTCCAATTAGGCTGAAAGGTAAATTTTATAAAAGTGTAGTGAGACCAACTATGCTGTATGGTTCAGAGTGTTGGGCGGTTAACAGGAGAATAGAACAAAGTATGAGTGTCGCGGAAATGAAAATGCTTAGATGGTTGAGTGGAGTGACAAGAGAAGATAGAATAAGGAATGAATACGTGAGAGGTAGTGTTGGTGTAGCGCCAATTGTGGACAAGATGAGAGAAAATAGGCTGAGATGGTTTGGGCATGTGATGAGGCGAGAGGAAACGAATGCAGAAAAGAGGAAGAGGAAGACCAAAAAAGAGATGGTTGGAGACTTTGGAGAATGACAGTATAGAATGCTGTCGGTGTGTGCAGAGGAGATGTGATTGACCGAGTAAAGTGGAGGTGTAGGACAAGGGTGGCCGACCCCAAATAGTTGGGAGGAAGGCGAAGTAGAAGAAGAAGAAGAAGAAGAAATAAAATATTATTACCTTATCATAAAATGTTTGAACGATTACAATAAATTTGTGTGATATAATAATAGACAAAATAAACTGAATATATTATTGTAGGAGAAATTACATTTAAAAATTTAGAATTTGAAACTTAAAAATAACAAGATATCGGAGAGGAAGTAGAAAAAGATGATAAAATAGAAAGATAGAGGCTAGATCATCCGGAAAAACGGAAATGAAATATTACAGCTAAAAAACTATAAAAAACTATTAACTATCGAATGTTCAATATCCAAGTGTAAATGCATGTTAAGTTTTAATGGGGACTATGGAATACAATTTTGTAAATAGTTTCGGTCACTTAATTATGCACAATAAAAAAATGTTTTTATGACATGTGTTTTCTAATATTCTTTTAAACGACTAATGCCTATAAATATGGTTACTGCAATTTTAAGTGATGTTCTAAAATGTATAATATTTTGATAGACTTTCCATTTCCCGTTTATATACTATTTTTTTTTTTTTTTTTTTTAATAAGATATTGTCTATAAGTCATGGTTTTGAAGTCAAAGCTTTTGATAAAGCTTTTGGAGGTTATCTGTATATATCATTTTGCTCAATTACCTACTTCAATTTATGATTAGAAAATTATAATTTAAATAAGTTGTAAAATTTTAATATACGGTGGTAATATTATTATAGAATTGTTATGTTAATTATTTACTATGAAATATGTTATTTAATGTCATTGTTATATGCGAAATTATCCGTGTTAAATGTTACAAAAATAGTTTTATGTTTATTGTATTATTTTATATATTCTCTAATTCATTTACATATTTACCAAAAAGTTTCTGTTGTATTATTTTGACTGACCATTTTTATAAATAAAAATTTTTAAAAAAAAATAAATTTTTAATTTTATAATCATAAATAATTTTCGAATATTTATCGACCAAATGATTGAGTTGATTTGGTCAGCCAGTCATTTTTTCAGATTTTTAAACTACACTCCGTGTTATTATAAAATATAAAATTGAATAATTTAAAATTAAAATCCTCTACTTTTTCATAGATTTTATTAAGCAAAAATTGTAGCTTATCAACTAAGTGAACATTTCACTTGGACAATTTTTGCATGACAGCAATGATGGTATTGGTATTGGCAGTTATATTATGTGAAACTCTTGTAGAAATAAAACGCACATTGTTTAAAGTAATATTTTTTATTTTTTTGTTCTATTATATTTTTGAAGAATAAATATTATTATAATATCCATACCTATATACAGGTCGTAATATTACAATTTGAAGGGGAAAAAACATATTACAGTATATTATGTAATATTATGTGCTACCGTTAAACAGTCTACGTACTCATTTACCTCTCTAACCACGTGTTCTTAAAATAATCTGTAATTAGTTGTAACTTTGTATCATTCTTAACGTAGTACTTTAAATTAATTTGTTTTTCAAATACAGAAATAAAGCCAAAAGTGATATACATGTACATAAAGACAATACTTTATAATTGTTTTCCTTGTAGAGCAAATATTATGTTGGGAGAATATCTATTTTTGAATTGACTCAATTATATGTACAGCATGCTTATTGAGTGAAATTAATTAACTATTCATGAATTTACAAATAATCATGCTATGTGTTTAGTCGTAAAGTATTCGTGTCTAGGGTTCTTTAGTTTTGAAATGGTTTGACCGAGATAATTTTACCCGGAATACCTGTATTATGTTGTTGTGGAACTTTATATTTTACATAAGTTTGAGAAATTACGGTTACGTATTACCAAAAATTATGCATACCTGGTGGTGAATCTTCAGCTCTAATACCACGCGCACAGACGACGTCTACTTCAAGCTGACCCTTGGTCATTAGTAATCCTAATTTTAATTCAATATGGCAACCTGTTTTGTACGTCAAATGTAGTTAGTCATAGATGATTTATCACATCACACAATATTCGTAAACCATTACCTGAGATTAAGCCGTAGCCTCGTGGCATAATCTGACCCGGGCCCAAACGAATGGGGTCGCTGAAATACAAATACAAATATAATCAAACCAAATTTTATAATATACACTTTGAAATAACATGATTAATACAGTCGATATTTTAATATATAATACGTACCCGACAGGTTCGTCTTCGTAATTTGACGTTGCCTCCGGTTTTTCCATTACAGCGTCATTTCGAGGTCTGATTGACAAGCTACCCCCTTTTAAAGAGAATAAAGTTTGTTTTACTTTACGTAATAAACTAGTGTTAAAATATACATTATTATAATGTCATATAAACATGAAAAATTACTTCTCATTCCTCTTTTATCTCCACTAATGCTCATACTACGACCGAGTAACTCTCCTTTCACTGCTTTCAAATTTTTCAAGATCTCATCTGGATCTTGACGGGGCGTACACGAACTCCTACGACGGCTTCGATTTGTGTACGGAGTTGTTGCTAGCTCGGTATCTGTAAAATGAGCATAAGTAATGCACTGTGCTTGCAGAGGAGGAGAGGAGCTATATGTAATAAATAGAAATGTACCCTTTTCCGAATTTTGTGTAGACTGAAAGGAACTGCGACGCGATCCGGGTAATGATCTAGAAAAATCTTTATTCAGCTGGTACGGTTCAACATCCAATTGTTCCGACTGGCTAGAACCTCGTCGAGAATTTGCCATGTACGCATGATCCGGATGCAAAAATCCATCGAGCTCACGTTCCTCTGTAATACTCATATGATTATAGTTAACTTTTTTTTGACCGGAAAAAAACTCGCAATGTACCTGATACGGAACGGATTTGGCTTCGTAATCCTTTCCCCGTATCTGAAATCGAGCTTCTAGGTGATTTAGAGGCTTTACTATGATTCGGCGATTCTAGCTCATACCATATCATTGCGTTGTCTAGAAGTGCGTTTTGTAAGTTTACAACAAATTCACCTAGAAATATTACAATGTTAGTCAAAATAAAATCACTCATACATAAAAGTGTATAAATATAATAACGATTTACTAACCCAATACCACATCTTCTTTGTCAGGTCTATAATCATACAGTATAACTTCCATTTGTTTTTCAATTAATGTCTCTGAACGGACGTTTGGCATTTCAAGTGTGGTGTTCCATATTGGGTTCAGAGAAGGTTCTGCGATCTCGGTCTTTACGATATTAGTCTCTACACTAGACATATAAATATATATAAAATGCAAATGGAAAAATAGCTTTCAATTGAATAAAGCTTAGCTAATTAAAAATTATTTTTATCCTACATGCAACAATACTGTGTCTTTAAAATGTCGTTATAAAAAATTTAGTTTTCATTACATTGACTGTATAGGCGTTATTGTCATAAATTTTAATATAAATAATAAAATACATAACATTAAATTTAAATTAAAAACTAATAAATGGTTAATACTCTTAAATTAATATATAAATAAATAGTGTACGTATAGAAAAAAGTATGGTTAGCATGGAGTATTATACATTTGTAAAGTAAGACCAATTTCGAATTAAAAATCCATAATCAGGTAAATTATGATTGTATTGACTTTTTAACAACGTAATTGACAAATTTAATAATATCTTAGGGTAAGCATTATTTAATTTATTTATTTATTGATTTATATATATTAAGGTATAACCTGTATTACGTAACATAATGTTTCAAAGTGTTTCATCAATTTTAAAAGAAAACATTTAAAAAAATATCAAATTATTTTAACCAGATATTATAATATTTAAAAATACAACGTGGAATAATTTAAAACATTGGAAATTAAAACAAAATAGGCACTGTAGAAGCAGTTGATAATTTTAAATAATAAATTATGGGATAAATTCAGAATTTTCCACTTTGAACGATAATGGGACTTGATTACAATATTTGCTTCTTAAACTCGTATAATAAATGAACATGGAATCAAAAATACTTTTTATTTTTAGCATAAATAATAAAAAGTATTTCACACACAACTATAAATAATGGTGGTTAATGACGTATCGTTGATACTTTGCGCTATAATTTTGAATAAATCCAAATGCAGTTAACTATAAATATAGGGATAAATAAACAAATAATATTATTCCAATTCTGTTCGGAAATTCAAAATAGATGATGTTGGATATACAGACATAATGATTTTTTATCGATTATGAAGCTTCAGTTTTAGAATAACCATTGAAATGCTAATATACAAATAATTGAGTGTGCTATCAAGTGAATACGGTTTTTCGAGCGTGTGAAAATTCCGCATAAAAAAAAATACTATATTTAAACTGAATTTACTTCAGTTGAATTTAAATTCAAAATTACGCACTGTTATATATTGTTATCGATGTTATCATTATGAATTTTTATTTTGTGACATATCATTGGCGATACAGTAGTTAGTCAAAAGAATTGAATATAATCTGAAATCTAGTATTTCAAAAATATGGTTATAATTTGTTAGATCTAAATATAATATTAAAAGATTTTTATATACATTTTTTTATTCAATATTGTTATTTACTTTATTTTGTGTTCATTTAACACGCTCTTTAATGATTACACTGAAATATAGTAGAACTAAAATAGTTAAATTGGGAACCATGAAATACTTTCAAACCATATTTACAATAATTGTATCAGGTATTCTTAATTATTTCTAATTTACAAGTTTTTTTTTTTTTTTTTTTTTTTAATTTGGTTGATTTTTATTTATTCATTTATTTATTAATTCATTTTTTTTATAGACCTTCTAAAAACTTTGTGTTTTAGCAAAATTATTATATATTTAGTGTGGATTATATCGGAAAACCCTATTCTTGTATAACCGATTATTATTATTATATGCTAATACTTTCTTGTGTAGTAAAATGTTGGACGTAGCATTTCATTATAATAGAAATCGAACATAAGAGACACTTCAAATAAGTAATTTATAAGAATATTGACACAAATGCTACTATATTGCATATGTATTGCGCCGTGTTAAAAATATGTTTTTGGAAATTAGTGATTCAAATGAAGTAAGTAGTATTGTACAAATACTTTATACTCCAACTAAGGTGAATAACTTTTAATTACAAATAATGATAACACAATATGATGGAATTCTATATTTTGAATAATGAGATAAATTTATTGCTTCTATAGTTATGGGTTTTATTTTACTAGGTAACTATTAACAATTCAGAAGGATAGTTCTCATTTGATCTGTGTTTGACTTGGAAAAAATCTTTTAATCTGCTTATAGTTTTCGATCTAAACAATAACTTTTTATTTTTTTTATTAATCTGTGGTAATTCAAAGATATGAATGTAAGATATTATTTTGATTACGTAGTTTTTTTTTGGTTGATTTATGTGCGTGGTAAATCTTGGATAGATTTTGTGGAAAGCAGAAAAAATGAATATACGCTTGTGCAATATCAATGTCTGCCAAAAAAATTAGATTTTCAGAACTATATTAATCGTTAAGAATAGTAACCTAAAGTTAATTATTTCTATTAAAACGTTGTTTTACAATGTTTTATTTATTTTCATTAAGTCTTAAGTGTGCTTATAGTTTTTAATTGAACAGGCCTGTACTGATATTTTTGGAACACATTATACTTGTATATACAATATATTCTAGTAAACCATCACTTGCGTTGAATTGTTATTCGGATGGTATGGTATATCAATATTTTTTAACTCATAAGTTCACATTTCGATGAAAACTTATATATTATTTGAATATTTGTTATGATAAAATAACAATATAAGAAAACGTCTTAATAATCAATTTAAATCGTCAAAAAACATTATGTAAAATAAAATATATGGTATAAGATAGCATGCGTATTATATTATAACTGTACTTAAATATAATAATTTTTTTAAATTATAATTTGAAATTGATAAAATATACAATGAAATATTTTTTGTATTATTTTAGTAATTATTACATAGATATTGATCTTTTATTAGTATTTATTTATTTTTTTTTTTTTTAAGTGATGTAACTTTTCTGGAAATTTCAAAAGTGCTATCATAAATATAACAAATAATAATAAATAATAATGGTAATGATAACTCAATGCTAAATATTTAATTATTCTTACATAGTGTTTAATACTCGAAATTTTGAACTACTTTTAGTTATTATTATTTAGTTTTCAAAACTGATGATTTAAGTAATACTAATGAATTTACTATCATATAATCATTTATTTATAGTTTTTTTTATGTACTAAAATTAAAAATTTATGAGCTATAAAGCGATTTACCATGTAATAAAAAAATAGTCGTATTTTCGATAACATTAGAAATCAAAGTACGCAAGTGTTGTATATTATTATATTATTTATATTAAGAACAAATATTCATATGTAATAACTACGTTATGCTATTTTTAAGATGAATAAAGTAATACATAGTAGATATTAGCTTGAAAATAAAATAATTGTATTTAAATTATGCAAAATAAAATATAAGGTTCTAAATTCTGTGGATAAAATAAAAGTACATACACTGATTTTGTATCGATAGAATACACAATAATCTGTCAATAAAATGTTTGCTGAAAATTATTTGTTTGTAAGCAGAAATAAGGTGTGATATTGAATGTAAATTCAATAAAAATATTGTGTTCTAGTAAGTTTATAAACAATTTAGAACGTTAAAAGAGTTGATTATTTTTCAATTGCTGTAGTATTAGTTCAAGAGAAATGTTCATCCTTTGAAAATCTCAACAACAGAACCATTATTTACATATTTAATTAATATTTATTTTTATCTACTTATAGAAATATGATACTTTATAAAAAAATATGTCTTATAATGAAATAAAAATAAGTGAACTTACATCTTACATAAATCTTTCGAAAACAATTTATAAGTATATATTGTATAAATATTTTAATTATAATAATCGATAATTTCGATAGTATAATACACATAGAAATTGTAATCAATTGTAAAATTTTATATATTTATTGGTATTTTAAATTATAATACATGATCTATGTTTTCGACCAATAAAATCAGCTATTAAAATTGACTATTTATCTTACTAAATTTTCAATCTACCTATGTATATGATTTTCAAAACCTTTAGTAGTACTACTTAATTATTCCATATCATTTTATTGAAATAATACTTCATTAATCAATTTTTGGATTGATTATAGCTTGGTTAAAATAATGCCTGTAGCTGGAAGTTAATATTCTACATGGCATATTCTTTGTTAACGGTTCTTATACATTTGTGTGTTATAGCAATAGTTTTAGTCATTTATAATTCAAAGGTTCGTTATTCATCATAATGAAAGTTTTAACTTCTATTAATTAAACATACTATACTGTAATACTATTCAAATATCACAGAAAATGTTTCAATAGAAATAGAACTTTTAGGCAGAACATTTAATTAACTTACTTAATAGTTATAGCCATCTGGAATCCAATATACATGTATATTTATAGGAATATAATTTATAGTCGTATATTAAATAGTCGCTATTAAAGTATAAAACTAGGAATTAATCAAGAACATAATCGAGATAATTAAATTAAATTAATTATTTTCTATACTTATATAATGTGCGTATACTATCTGGAATACTGTATTCATTTTTTTTAAAAAAAGAACAAAAAAAAATAAATATTTTTTTATCGAAATCATTTATGCGTGTTTTCAAACTTTCAACACATAATATATCATGTTCAGAAATGTAAACATTTTAATTTTTTAACTATAGAAATTTAAAAAAATGTCATTTTTAAATAAGTTTTTTATTTCATTTTGATGGATGATTTTATTTGACTCCCCAGACCACTATTTATAATTAATATACAATTTTGATTTCCTATATGTTAATTATTCTACATTTTTTTCTTCCCCTATTAAAAGCGTATAAAATAATGTGCATATGAATTAATCAATTATTATTGAAAATGTATGTCTGATATGAATGCCGTCAAAATGGACACAATTAACACAATTAACAGTTAAAAATATATACAATTTAATTGCGGAATAAATTTATTTTATCAAATTTTAACGATAAATACTTTTAAGAAGATTTTAGAACTTAAAATCCATTATATTGTCCAATACTTTTAAAAACCCAGTAGATATATTGTTCAGAAAGGTATTCGGCTTCAAGAGTTGTGATATTTTAGACATTTTATTGTACTCACGTGAACGGCAGAAGCTTTATTTGTAGATATGCTTCGGGCAAGGAACCATAATCAGCGTCGTTTCTCATCTGTAAACCATTAGCTGCCAGAACAGATATAGACAACTCATTTTTTCCATCCCTGTACCAGACTTGCATTTGAATACCACCAATAATATTCCTTTCTCGAATCGAATCTTCTGGGATCGTCTGAGCAACGGTGTTTGTCTAAAAAAATCCATAATCTTATAACACAAACATAAAAAAAAGTACAATCTTAAGAATTGTGTAGTAATGACTAAAGATTATGCGTATAGTAGAGAATATAATGGTAATAGAAAATAAAAGAGACATACATAGCTAATTAATATTAAATAAATTAGTATCGTTATGACGAATAAAAGTTTAATTTGTTTGAAAAATAATTTATTATATCATGCAAAATAAAATAAATAAATAACAGAAAACTCAATTTTACTCTAAACTATTGTGTGTCTTAAAACTAATATGATAACGATTTCTACTAATGAATAATGGTTTTTTTTAAAATCAAATTTAAAATGAAGAAACCTTAGTAGGTAACGAAAAAAAAAAAAATGGTGAAGCACTCATGCTAAAAGCAATAAAAAAAATAATAAATAAATAAACAAATAAAGATTACAAATAATTTGAATAATATGATTACACATATTATGCATTTATGATCGTAAACGTAGTTATATGTATATATATATATATTAATTTGTGTTTATATGTATGTATATAGTTATGTACAAAACTTTATTTGAATAAACAACTAACTTAACAAATATATCTATATACGTATAAAATTATAGTCAATAGATATACACGTCATATATAAGTGTCTATACAAAAATATGTATTCAAAGGCTGTTATGTGGGATAAAAATGCGTATTCTATGGGTGTTACATGAGTTATGTGTCTAATGGTATAGTATATATATAAATTAAAAAAAGTAAAAAAAAAAAACAATTTTACGATGATTTTGAAAGATAATATAATAAGTGATGTACTGGCGAGATTGCGTACAACTAACAACACAACATGGGGATATATATTACAAACATTATTGTTCTTAAGACATATAACAGTGTAGGGCCCAATTTTATAATTAGGTGTATAAATGTGTTCCTAAACTAAGTTGCGTAAAACAATGTGTAAAAAGAATCATAAGGATGAATGTCCATGTATAATAGAATAATAATATGTCGTATTAATAATAATAATAAGTTATTGAATAACAAGCTGCAAGATGATAAAAAAATAAAAATAAAATAAATAAATAAAAAAATAATAAAAAAAGTAGTTTTTATATTATATGTTATATGTATGAAAAAAATGTACGTTACATGTCAAGCACACGACGAAAAGCTGAAAAATAGTGTACAAAGAATGGTTGCATAACGGAGTTTAGCAAACCATGACTATGGCCAATTATTTAAAAGCGAATTGCCGTTTTCCTGTGCAAATGTCACATTACAAAATTGAATCATATTTTATGGGTTAAATGTTTCAAATACATCGTAAAAAGTATGACGTATTGTTTGTTTTTTTTTTTTTTTATTTTTTTTTTTTCTAAAACATTCGGTCGCTTATAATTACCGGGATTGCCAGTTGATATTTTTTTCTAGAGTCCCAGTGCAACCGAACAACGAATCACCGTTTGCGTCTACTACGCTTCTACTACGTGTCTACAAAAAATAAACTATATTGCGCTTTGTGTTCGACAACAGGCTCACGAAAACGAGTCGGGAAAATCGTAAAAATGATCGATTGTGTAACGTTTGCAATGCCCGTACACCGTGCGAAAAATATCATATCGACGCGTTCCCAGAACAGTCGCAAAGAGACAGGAGGTAATGGGACCATTTTTCCTTAGGCTCCAGAAAAATTTGAAGGGTCCGCTTAAAATTTTATTTTTTTTTTATGAAATTTAATGAAATAAAATTTATTTTTTCCAAATTTTTATAACTGTAATTTATTATAATTATTGGCAGAATATAAAGAATGACATAATTTCATTCAAATTTACATAGAAATTTGTTATCGCAAATTAAAAAAGTTCTTATTTTAATGATTGTTTAAAAATTATCCAAGAATAAATTGAAATAGCGTTAAATGTGGTGACTCGTACTACGTTGCTGAGAATTAATTAAAAATTTAGTTCATCATATCAATGCATTTAAACAACCATCATTGATAGAGGTTTCTAAGACTATATTCACCGAAAGTCCGAAAATTGTCTTTGCGTATTATTTTTCCGTACTCGTACACCGTTACGATGATTAAAAAGGGCCCCCGAACCAACTCGCTTCAGGCCCTAAAAATCCTTAATATGGTCCTGCGTGTTCCGGTTTGTGAAGGAAAATATTTTGTGCCCGCGCCGCGTACGGAAAACGATAAACGGTATTGGTTCGTGCGCAGCGGGGACCGGATAGCGATCGGTAACATTTGAAACGTGTGCTACACGTGCGATACTAGGCGTTGCGAGCTTAGAACGGTCGGGCGATCCCGTTCCACTCTGAACACTTTTTTTTTATTTTTTTTGCAACGGTTTGTTACGCCATCGCGATATTCCGCCACCCAACCCACGTTGCGCACGTGAGCGCCTACGGGGTCGCATCCCGTCCGGGACGCACGCCAGGGGTGAAAACGAATCGATTCGGAAAACAGCAGAACGCAGTCAACAGAGTACAACAGGACTTATCATTTCCCAGAAAATTAGTCATAATTTGCTTCGATGCGTGACAAGCAAGGTGTGAGTTGTTCGTGTCGAGTGAAGTATGTAAAATACATATACATAATATATATATATATATATATATATATATATATATATATATATATATATATATGTTTTAAATGACGATTTATAAGTAAAATGAAAAAACTTACATGTTCAAGGGTGAGCTTGGTGTGTCCAATAACGGTGATACTCACAAACACACAAGTATATAATATAATATATACATGCGTGCATGTGTGTGTGTGTATAAATATAAATAATATATATATATATGCTATTCTAATCTTCCGACAATTTAATATTCAATTATCTTTTAAAACAGTTTTTATTACTATATTTATTATTAGTTAATGGTGACAAGCTGGCCGACCACTTTTGTCCTCTTGCGAGTTACTGCTACCCGTACAGATCTTCAAAACAGTAGACGTATTTTTTCTCTTAATCGGTACGGTACGCTTGACATCGAAAACTACATAAAATCGTCTGTTGCTAGAATCGAGTTTATTTATTTATTTATTTTTTGTTTTACAATCATAGTTTTGAATATTTATCTAAATATAAACATTTAAGTAAATATAATTATAATTGTTTTTTTTTTCGTGGAATAATAAAAATACTACCATTAGCATTAGTTAATATGTATTTATTACGTCGTACCTAAGTTATTTATGTATAACAAAAACAATATTTTATTATAACAATCTAAACTAAAGTTTTAAATATTATTTAGTTAACATTATATTAAAATTAACGTTAATTATACATGATAAAGACCACATTTGGTTGAATAAGATGTACATCTTAAATAAATGTATATAAATGTAACCACATATTTTATTTAGAAACAAAATAGAACAAAATAAATTAATCGTCTACAAAAAGAAAGAAGAATCCGTCGCAGTCAATGACGTGGTATAAAAGTAAATTTCATGGTAAGAAGATAGCAAACTGATTTATTTCTAATCTTATTCAAATACTTTATTTTGGTAATATGAACTAATAATTTAATCCAGAGAAGTGTACTCAAAAGCTATTCCGATAACACTGAGAATAGAATATAAATTTAAAAATATTTAAATCAGTATGTGATTGGTTCTTTATTCAAAGCATGTCAAAAAAATGTATTATTATAAATATTAGGAATAAATTAACTATTTTTGAACTATTTATAGTATAACATTTTCTAAATCATTATATTTACCCCAATTCACTTTTAAAATTTAATGTTTTTGTTATGTTGATATTTATGGGTCATATTGAGTCACATAAAATATTAATGAATAGTTTATAACTTTAAAACATTTTCAAAAAATCAAAAAATATATAATTGTATTATGAGAAAAGTTTTTAAAATTTTAAGTCCCATAAAATTTAATTAAAACATATATTTTTATATATTATGTATTATTTACTATAAAATTTGTACCAAAATATATACAACTAACACTTTTTTCAATAATAAGCAATATATTTTCCTATATAAATAAAGTAATTTATAATATATGTTTATGTAGATTTCAGAATACGAGAAACGATGAAGTCAAATATAAAATGTTTACATCTCTAGCAAGTTTTAATATTTGATGTTATAAAAAACTAAACAGAAAGTCAGTATGGCCAAATCATTTTTAAATTTTAATTAAAAACGTTTCAATACACGTAGGTTCGTAATAGAAATTATTTCTATTCATATTTTAGAACCTTTTTACCATGAAATGTTTTAAGATACCGACGACGGATCCTTTTCCTTTATCTTATAATACTGCTATATTGGACTTATTTACGTAGTATGAATTATTATAATTTATACATACATGAATTTCTTTAAATAATATACTCGTATACTATTTATTTTATTATGCATAACGTATTGAATAAGTTTAAGTATAATGTAGGTACCAATATTATAGATAGTAAATATATGTATATATTCATATATATATATATATATGTAAATTACCCTTGTTTAACAGACATGATATCTTAATAATAGTAAATTTAACAATGATTTCTTAAAATTATTCGTCAAATCATAAAACGATGATAGACACTTCTTAGTAAAACCACCTGGTTTAACCTGGTTAAAGTAAATAATGTTTTTAATTACAATAATTACGTTTGGTATCTAAAAAACATAGTATCTTTTCGAAGTGATAAATCGATAAAAATACATAAATTTAATATTGAACATATAAACCACATCATATAGGTTAGGTAAATATGCCTGTACTTAATTAATTTTTTTCTATAGCTAATGGAAACTCAAAAGTCAGTCTTACATACAAATAAGAGAGTAGTAGTTATGTAAAATATTATTCATAGCAACGGAACTTAGGGAGAATTCAGGGGTTTCGATACAGTTGTTCTGATGTAGCACAGCCTTTGAGAAGTAGCCATTTGATTTATTTTATCTTTTATTTAATATTACATAATTTATCAGTACGGTCTTATACATTAAAAGTAGATGTAAACTGGCCTATTTACATAAATAATACCGGCAAAATAACGAAATCAAATCATAATCAAATCAAAACGCACGCACTATCTACTTAAACCAACATACAGGAAAAAATAAACATCGTCCTTCAGAAATATACAATTAATATTATACAAGCAATAACGTATAAGTTATTTGATAGTCATCATAGTAGAATTTATTCGTTTATATTGGTAATAAACATATTGGAATTATAACTATTTTTATACGTATCTTACGTTTTTACCCTATGAATATCTAAAAATATTGTATTAATATATAATACATTAAGATTTGAGAGAAATAAAATACAAAATAATAATAATAGTAATAATACATGATTGATAGATATGTTACAGTTTCGAATATTGATAGATTGATCATGGTATTTTTTTCAAGTCTAAAAATATGAACCGTTCATGAGATATTATTTCTGAAGGATCGAAACTACTATACTGTACATACACCGTTAATGTTTAAATTCTATACCGGAGTCTTAGGTAGTTTTCTTCTCGTCGGGGACGCCGGAGAGTCTGAACCATCTGAAATATCGATTTAACGATTGTTTTTTCTTTTCTTTTTATTTACAAATAAATATAATATTCATTCAAAGCTCAAGAACTGTTATAATAACGTCGTCCTGATTAACTTTCATTCCATAAATATCTCCTTTCTATATACCTAATAATTCTTACTTGCTAATTCAATTTGTATTTGTATTTTTTCCCCATATATCATTCGAGAATAAAATATAGAAATAGTATAGTTTTAAAGTTAAATTTTATTGAGAGGTGGGAGAGGGGTATTTAATAATACGATGAACAGCGGCATTGTGAGGGCGTGATTTTTCCGTGGGAGTACAAACTACGTTAATAAATTCCGCAGTCAGGAATGTTTTGCACTTCTACCCCTTTGGTTCAAGGAACAATAATAACATTGTGCGATTTCATTAAGGCGGACTCGTCACTAAACGTCGACGTTTTCATTATCACCCGTTTTTGCCGGGAAATATTTTAATAGTGTGAAGGGGCATGGGGTAGATATAAACAAGTGCGAAATGTGCCATCACTAAACCGATGATATTCTACCGTTCGTGTTGTCTACTCAAATTAAACGTATTATTTTTACGAACGGACGTGAAAAGTTCGAAAAACAATATTAATAATCTAACCTAGTTGCAAACCCATCGCTTCGCCAGAATTCTTTCTCGACGTCATCGGCCCGGGCTCATCGAGTAGGTCACAAATCCGTCTGCAAACATTCAGAATAGTTTCGTATGGTCAACTAAAACGATATGTGTACATGGCTTGTGTATGACATGAGAAGACGGAAAAATACTTACAATTCATATCCTTGTTCCACCAATAGTTCCACCACGTCACCCGAACGGTCAATAACATTGCACACCTCTTCAAAACTACGATTGACCAATGACACGCCAGACCATTCTAGGACCTGTAAAACGATTTTTGTGAGTGATTGGCAACGGTCGAGATATTGCGGATTTTACCTTATCTCCTTGTTGAAGACCGGCTTTCTCAGCCGGGCCACCCGGAACGGTCCACACAATCGATGCGAACATCTGTCCGTCTGGGCCGATCTTACCTCCCACGACTCTCATTCCAAATCCCCGAGCTGAAAAAAAATAAAAAATATCGCGAGACTTTGTCATTACAGTTATCTTTGACAGCTCGAAGAAAAAAAAAACTTTCAAGTGTAAATGGCACGATTTTAACGACCAAGATTCTTGTATACTAACTAATCAAACAAATTGAGCGAGCCCCCACTAGAGTTTTTTTTTTCGTCACCTGAATTTTTCAAATAATTTTATCTTTCCAAAGTACCTTGCTGTCAAAAGCAACGTAATTAGTATATATTTAAAGTTGCATTTAACTGCTTCGTCTGTTTAAATAAATTTCAAAAGGTTTTCTTTACCTACTATCTTGATATTGATATTTATCTAGAAAGTCGATTTATTTAATTAATCTCGATGAATACAGCTGATAATGATTTTATGGGTGAATCATGAAAACATAATTTGTAACATAGAATTATTAATTATTAATGTATTCGATCTAAGTTTAATAAGATGTTACGTGACGAATGTATAAGTTTGATATAATGTTGGGAGTAAATATGAAAAAAAAACTTATAGAAGATAAGTTTAATTATCTATACCAAATTATATTAAATATGTACCTGATCATTATCATTGATAATGGAAATTTAAAGTGTTTTAATTAATTATTACCAAGTAAATAATATATATTCTAAACTTTAATAATATTAATTATTAATCAGATAATGTTAGATAATTTATACTTAGTTAAAAATAAGAAAAAATATGCTTTATATACATTAAAAATTACAATTTATAATATTCATAAAAAGTTAAAACGTGAAGAGACTATTTATTGAGTTTTTCTAATAGAACGCGTTCTAAAAACATTTTAGATTCTGAACGGAGTGAAGAATGTATTGATTTTACAATGATGTGTGTTTTTTTTTTTTTTTTTTTTTTTTTTTTTTGTGTGTCGACACGTTTTGGGGCAGTAAAAATGCTTCGATTGCCTTTTGTAGCAACTTTTCTGAAAGGAAAGTGAATCTATTTGGTACTTTGGGGGGTCAAAAGTTAAAAATTTCCAATATTTTTTAAATGCGACGGGAAAAACCATAAAAAAATTTGGGAAAAACGGGAGTTTTTACGCAAAACCAGTTTTTGACATAATCAAATTTTTTATTTTGCTATAACTCAAAAACTAATCGATGTAAATACTTGAAATTTTCACCAAATGTTAAGATTAGCGTTCTCTATACACCATTAAATGTTCAAAGTATTTTGACTTTTATGAAGCTATTTATAGACAATTGAAATTTTCAATATTTTTAAGTATTTTTTTTTTAAATAACGATAAAATTTTTTTGGCTGCCTAGAAAATCTTGAAAATTTAATACAAGGTTTCTTATAAGTTGTTCCTTAACTGATAAAAAAAAATCTAAAATCGTAAGTCACAATTTTTTTTTATAAGTGCTCAAAGTTCCAATTTATACGAAATATGTAAAAATCACGATAATTTGCAAGTTATTTTGTAGATAAAAATTCATAAAATTTTTTCTGTTCATACTTAAGGTTCAAAATTTTAACACGAGGTTATGTATAAGCTACTCTTCAAAAATCTTTAAAAAAATTTCTACCGGAATTAGAGGAAAAAATTTTATGACTGTTTGAAATTTAAATATTTACGAAATTGCATAAAATAGCGATTTATTCTCAAACGATTTTAAATATTTTTTATAATTCAAAAAGTATAAGTCGCAGATTTTTGAAATTTCTACCAGCTGTTAAGATTGGTATTTCCTTTATGTCATATTTTTTTCAAAATATTATATTGATTTTTAAGCCACTTATAGGCATTTAAAATATTCGATTTTTTTACATTTTTTTTTTATAATCGGTGATAAAAAAAATTTGGCTCGTACAAAATACTTGAAAATTTAATAGAATATTCCACAGAAGTAGTTCTTATTGTCATTCAAAAATTATTAAAATCCATAGGCACAATTTTTTTTTATAAGCGTTTGAACAGCGAATATTGACAAAAAATTACATGTAAAATATAATATACTGTATAATATTCTAGACTGACAAAGATATCGGTTTTTTTTAAAATGCCCTAACTCAAAAACGAAAAACCGCAACAACTTGAAATTATCATTAAGTCTTTATATTGACGTTTTCTATACATGGTTAAAATTTCAAAGTATTTTGACATATTTTGACTTATTTATAGACAATTTAAATTTTCGGTTTTTCTAAATTTTTCGTTTAAAAATAAAATATACTTATATAATATTTATAAATAACATTGTATTATATTCTAGACTAACATATGAACTCCGTTCAGAATCGTTATTCGTATACAATGATATCTATCATTGCATTCAAATTTAACAAATCCATTATAATAATGACCTATCCTATAAGCGAGGTGCACTCCACCCCTAACTGTACAGCAGAGCGAGGCCCATCCGGTTCTTTTTTAAAATTGTTTTGATGATATTAAATCTGAGTGAATTGACAAATCGTAATATTATATTATGTCAAGGTTAGGTTAATTACATGTTATTACATGTAAAATAAAAATTTCTCTATCAACAAAAAAATGTAATTCTATAAGTAAATTATTTATCTCTTTCACGTTTTCTAGTTAGATAATTTAATAAATTGATTCCTTTGTAAAAAAAGTCAATTGAAAATCATAAGTTAAAAAATTTGTGAACTTTTGTTGATATTTAAACTATTTATTGTTTATCCTTTGTTAATGCATTTGTCTTAAATTGCATACTTAATTGTTCAATGTTTCAGAAATAAATGATTTTTTTATCATTTAAATTAACATCTACATATAAAGAAATTAAAGTAATTTATTTAAAAAAAAAAAAATCAAACGTTGATATACAAATTAACTTCTCTATTACATTACACAACTGCCTAATATTCGTTGTTTACTATGTTCCATAAATTTTAAAAAAAATGTTCCAAAAGCAATTATTATCTTTTTATTTCCAATAGACTCATAATTTCTTAAAAAAATGAAAGCACATCATAAATTGTGACTAAACAAGTGTTATCCAATTTTTTTTTTCACTGATATATTTATAAATATTTATTTTGGGCAAATTACAGCGTAAGAACTACGCTAACGTTTTACACATCGTGTAATAGGATAATAATATTATATATATAAGTATATTACAGCTAAAGTGTTTAATTAGTTTATTAAATAATTAAAACGATTATGTAATTTATATAATTTATACTAATAATTGTATACATAACCAAGGCTCACTTCATTTATGCGTTAAATTATACAATATTATCATTTTACCACATTTAGCACAATCATACCAAAATATTTAATACAAAGCAGTGTATTTGCATATAGAAGGAATATTTTACAACTCTAAATACCAAATTAACCTTACGTATACAAATAAAAAATTAAACTTTAGTTAATTCAACAAAAAAAAAAAAAAAATCAAACTAATGTTGTATAGAACAATAAGATATTCTATGAAATAATTATATAAAGTATAATTGTCTTGTATAATTTCATACTTTAACTAATATTCGATGGTAATTTGTGAAATGCGAATTTTGGAATGAAATGTCATTTCATAAAATAACGGAATTCAACACTTTAACTGTAACATATATGCATAAAATATAAGTGTATGCGTACCGATAAAATTCATACCTATAATTTATCTGAAAATTACCGGAGGTGTCGAACATGTACTCGTATTCCATATTATCGCTTCTCACAACATTATTATACTCGTATAGCGTATAGTGAAACGAGTAGCTAATAATGCGATGTGTTATACGGATGTGCGCACTTATTGACCGATTAGCCCGCACTGTTCATTTACTTTAGATGTGTATTTCAATCAGGGTATCATAGCTCTCTTAATTTTTGTTCTATCTGAGATTTTGCTATATATTTTGTAAATATGAAATATAACCATTTTAAACAGTCCATTCAACTTAAGAATTAGTAAACTGTTTTATTAATTTGTATTTAATTTAATTAGTGATTATAATAAGTTTTAATTTCCATCAAAATTAGAACATTATAGATTAAACGAAAAAGTGTTTTTTTCTTCAGAAACCTTATTTAAAAAAACTATTTATTAGAATGACCAGGAAGTTTTTTTTTTTTTTGAATGGTCCCAAAAACTGAAATCATTCATCTACTTAATAAGAAAGTTCAGAGATTTTAAGAGAAAAATTTTAATTTTTACTAGTTGCGCAATGGGATCGAAATACAATAAATTTTACATATATTATAGTCTAATCTATAAATCACAAAAAATATAAACAATTAATCATAATAAAAAATTCTTATACCACCATTATAAAATAATAAATAATCATGTACCCTAACATTTAAATAATCAATTGTTGATTTATTTGGATTCGGATACTTCTGCCTGTATCATTTAACAAACTTCAAAAGATACTCGTTGTTTTTTTACTCTACTTTTCTCTGGTGATAAAACAAAAACAATGTATGAATAATGTAACAATGTAAAAATAACAAAAACCCTTATCAACACAAAACTTCAATAATAAAAGATTAAAAAAAAAAAAAACCCAAAAACAGTGCTGCAAACAAAAAAAATTGTGGTCTTATTAAATTCGGCATTCTTTTTGAGATCCTATACATATCATATACATTAATACTTATAATATGGCTAATACTAATATTAGTACTGTTGAAATTAACCTCACTGTGGAAAGGGGTGTCAGAATATTTCCATGGTTTCCACAGCCAGTCGTAAAAAACTATACAAACTAGTGCTACAATTACTACAAAGGAAGTGAAAATTTTTTGGAAAAGACTAAAATGTCTACACAAATGCCATGTTATTAATACAATTATAAAAATACACTGTAAGTGGCAATATATAATTATATAAAAAGACACTTCAAGGACAACATCAAAACAATTAGAGAAAAAACTGTTTGTTAGTGACTGATAATTTATTCGACATTACTCATAAACATGTTTTGACTCTTATTACTATAAAGAGGATAAAAAGTTTCTTCTTGCTTTGAGAGAGAAAGGAGGACGTGGAAGTATGGGCCCAACTGATATAAAACTTTAAAAAAAGAAGAGTGAAGCAAAAAAATAATTTAAATATGTTGTTGGTTTTGAGATATCCATTGTATAATTGTTAATAAATACTATATTTAAATTTTTTTATTTTTTATTTATTCTTTAACACGTAATACACAATCAGTATCAGACTAGACACAATAAGCATATTTGATGAGAGTTACAATAGATTGATATGGAAACATATGATCAGGGCCGGACTGTCCCAGTGGTCTACTGTCCTAGAGGACAGTGGGCCGCTGTCTTTGGCTGGGTTTTGGGCCGGTGCCTTGTTAGTACAATTATATTGGTAGGGACATAAGTAAATATTAAAATATAGTAATGCGACATAATGGGAGCATAATATATTAATATGAGACATAGCAACATAGTCATTTGGCATAGCGTATATTAGCATATATTAATGTAGACGTGTTTAGTTATTAGTTATAATAAATCGATATCGTCTTAATCGTCATTAATGATAATTGATAAGTGATCAATGATAAGTGATAATCCATTTCTTGCGAAAAATAAATATATAGGTTAGCTAAAAATAGATTAATGTTGTGTTTTTAAACGTTCATATTATTATCTGATATGATAATCCTACGATAGCACATTACTACAGCACAGAATAGATGATCATCTTATTCATAATCATAATTCATATTTCATATTTTCATAACGCAAATGTTAACTTTCAACTTTTAAACTTGTCAATGGTTAATAATTTAAAAAAATGAGTGCTAAACCGAATCGTCGAGTCAATGGGGGCGCAGAAAAAGCTCGACTTAAACCGAACGCCGATTTACAAGTTGCCGCAAACAACCCAAAACAGCTAAAATTATGTTTTCCATTCACATTAAATAATTCCATAGTTCTTTTTAATTTTACCAACCATACTTTTAATTTATTACAAAAATTAATTTAAAATAAATATTTACAGTTAAAATACTTGTGTATTGTATCTTTTAAAAGACATAACTACCTACATTATAAAATATTAATGATGACTTGTTGACTAGTAAGTACCTAGTTATTTGAAAGTTTGTGTTGTAATTTGTAATAACTAATAGACATACACATAATACATACCTATTACCTATGCATAGCAATTGTTTAATTTGTACAGTATAAATTATAGTATGCAACAGGTTTCTTTGGTTAAAAACATATACATTCGAAATAAATATGTATTTTTATCATCATAATATAATAATTTATATATTTAGGAAAATATATCTGCTAAGATTGAAAACAAAGAAGATAATATAAATTCTTAATAGCTTTTATTAAAACTTTTATCTTGGCATTTTATACTTATTAGAATAAGTTAATTATTTTTATTGTTTTTTTATTTAGCTAGGTATTTATATATCAAGATAATGGAGGTAACTAAAGTATTAATTATAGTCACAATGTCATACTTTCCATATTCAATTTCAATTACAGATGCTTTTAAAATTCAATTGGTACTTTTATTTGAATAAACAATTAACAGAATGAAAATTGTGCTTTTGTACACTCAATTATAATTTTTACTTAACACATATTATACTATAAAGAACTACAATGACACAAAGTACAATAATGTATAAAGAACCAACCTAAATAGTAAATATAAAAAAACTCAAATGGTTCCAGTTTCTATAACGAATAAATTATAAATGATTCTCAGATGACTCTCTTTTATAATATATCTTTTATTATATTAGGTATAATATTTGGGAGGCAAAAAAAAATGTTGGTGGCTAAGCCACCCTTTAGCCCCCAATTAATTACTCCTATGGTCAGAGAATAGGGCCGCTATTATATTTGGGATAATGGTCCGGACCCAACCCAGTCCGGCCCTGCATATGATGAAAGAAGCCACCCATCGATGACACTTTCTATGGGTTTTTTTTTAATTTTCTTATCTTAAGAGATCACGACACTATTTACGCTTCAGGTGTCTTGGAGGATTGCCAGATATGGTGGGAGTGGCCAAGTTTTTCATGAGTTCGTTTGGGTGTTTATTAAATTTGAAATGAAATCTTTTATAAAATATTTTGGCTTTTGATTTGAGTTTTGTGTCAGTATGAAGGATGTGATTTGACACATAGGATGGGGCATTCATTATTTTTCGGAAAGCGATGTTTTGAAATGTTTGTATTTTAAGTATGTTGGCATATTTTGCGTTGCCCCATAGTTGGAGTCCGTAGGTCCATATGAGTTTGAGAAGTGTTTTGTAAATCAGGAGTTTAGTTTTAATGGAGGTGAAGTTATTATTGCTTAATAAGGGTTTGAATATTTAAATATGTATAAAAATTAACGTCGCAAAACGACGAATAACAATTGTAGCTAACCTTCTATGAAATATGTATAAATGGCACAACTTATACGATATTATACAATTTATGAGTTTTAATATATCTTCAACAAATAATAATAATATAATAATAATCATTATGGAAAATATGGTATCATGTGAACCGGCATACACTGAACACAGACTAATAAGTAATGACAAACGAATGATTTGTTATTTACGTGTTTTC
The DNA here is from genome assembly GCA_034509805.1 of Sipha maydis. NCBI lineage: Eukaryota > Metazoa > Arthropoda > Insecta > Hemiptera > Aphididae > Sipha > Sipha maydis. The sequence goes on from JASXSY010001085.1 coordinate 77,108, forward strand.
GTTAATAACCCACAAGTGGAGAACGATATCAATACTTTAAATAACTTCGATAATCGATAAAATGTTGGGCCATTTGTAAGTATCGATCAAATTAAATTAAACTTTGAATATAGTTATATTATACCCATAAGAATATTATAAATTGGTGGTGAAAAAATAATATTAAATTTAAATTTGTTCCATGTAAAATATTGTCACCCGACCTATGTATGTAAATATTATGGAAAACAAATATTCAATCAAAATCCAAGAATTTTCACTAATTTATACTGCCATTAAATTATCATTTATATAGTTCAATATAACAAATTTAAAATCAAAAGGATCATTTAAATTGTATTAATTGTACTTACTTCGATGAGCTTTGTCGGTCAAATCACGCTTTAAAATAACTTTACGTTTGGAACCTGATCGAACACCTAGAAAAAGTCAAAAATTTAATTATAAATAGCTAAAAAACAACTTTTATAAGACCAATTGCATCGAATATAATTAATTTTATGTATATTGTATTATGATATTATACATAAATTGCTTGTAGTTGTACGTACCTAAAATATTACACTATTCGTTTTAAAATTTTACTTTTAGTTTTATTTTGTTACGTCAGATGATAAAAATCGAATAAAATTTAATTTTTTATACTCAACATGAATAATTAAAAAACATCATATACTAGTAATTATTATATAAAATCATAAGTTACAAGTTGGCTATATGAAAATTAGTTTTTTATCCAACTACGTTGGAGATTGCTGGTAAAAATAAAATTAGAATGTGTCAATGATGTTAATTAAATATATTTATTTATTTTTATTATTCTGAGTTCTTTATAGTTTAATAACCGTGTTGCTGAACATTTTGAATTAATTATTACCAATACCAATGATGGAAAAAATAAATTATCCACATCTCAGATAATTCTATAGTTTATCGTTTTTGTATTAATGTACTTTTATTTAATATTCAATTTAAAAATATAAACATACATAAACGATTTTTATAAAAAACAATTATAAAACAGGGCTGCTATTCGATGCATACTTTAGTAATCCCTCTGAGAGTTAAGTTAAAAACTTATTTGAGCATATTATACCATTTGACAAATCAAAAAGAAAAGGTTTTTCCGCTACGTTTAAATTATTGAATACAAATGAATGTTCTGATTCTCGTTTCCCAAAGGATAAGTGAAACACATTATTCAGTTATTGGTATGGCTTTAGAAGCATAGATTATTCGTTGTAGTACGTATCTTGTTTAATTCGATTCTATAGCTAAATATTTGATGCAAAACTTAGAAAAAGGATCGGTTCCATATGGATGTATGTGGTTGGTTCAGTAGTATTTCTTATAAATTATTAACGCCCCTATATTATCCTCAGGTATCCAAAATAATTCATAAGTTTATGACAGCATACTAAGTACTTTATGTAATAATCACCTCTTTCAGACACTATACTTGCTCAACAATATTACCAGTGATATTGCAACCTAGTATCTGTAAAATCTGTAATTTGTAAAGATAAAATGAAAATTAGAGTAATGCAGGTATGCATTGGCTAATTATGAAACAATTAGTACAGAAAAGTCTTCATCAATCTGTTATAGCATTATATAAAAAAAAAAAAAAAAGAAAGAAACAATGGTTTTATTACCATTACATATTATGGTAATTTATTATTTCTTCATAATATACTCCAATGCAAGAAGGTTGTAAATAAATAGAGTAATTTATGGTTATAAAAACTATAGAAAATATTTAATTGGAAATACAATTAAAAAAACTATAAAAGATAATCATCAATAGTTAATTGTATTATTTTATAAGGTATTTTTGTCATTAGAAATATTAAAGCAATCATAAAGAATGCGACTTTATGTGATTTATTTTTATTACGCAATATAGCTAATCAGATTAATATACGTAAACAATTTAATAATGCCGACTACAGCTAACGGTAAATTGTTTGGATATCTCTCTCTATAATTTATATTAAAGTGATGACATATATGATGAAAGTATATTAAAAGTTCAGGGATTCGTCATCGATCATAATTGAAACGTCTAGACATTCTATTCCATCTCAATTTATGTCACATTATTGACTGTATTTCAGAGCAAAACCTTTCAACCTCATTAATAATCAAACTTCACCTAATCTTATCTAAGAGTACGAGTAAGTAAATTAATAATGTGATTGAAAAAGATATTAAACAATTGATATACGTATATTTCTGTCTTAGTCTTTTGTACATTCATATTTAATGAGTCAAGATTTGTATTTCCTCGTTTAATTTTGCAGATTAGGTACCAAAACAAAATGTTTTATTTTTGCAATACGCCAATTCAATAAATTAATAATACAGAAAGTAAATTAAAACTACAAACAATTATGTTAACTGCTCAAAGTCTTATATAATAAAACGATCAAAAGTAATAATTTAAATATAAAATATGAATAAGAAATAATTGTTGACCTATTTAAATTTAAAAGTCATCGCAGTGAAAATTTTAGTTTATTCATTGGATATATTATATAATATAATGAAATTGAAAGTTTAAATTGAAAAACTAAGAATATTAGGGTATCACATAAGAATACTTACATACATTTCATAAATTCTAATGGTGCTAATTATTTTATTTTATTTTTTATTTTTTTTTTCAAGCATCATTCAAGCGTACATTAATTTTAACATCATAAATATATGTCTAATTAACAAACTAAAATAAATTTACAAAAAATTACTCATGTAAAATTTAAATGGTTTTGTTCTAACAATAGGTCTGTAAATTCATACCGAGTGGTAATACTATAAGACAGCTGAAATTCAAATTTTTTTAAAACCATGATGAATGAATACAAATCTCCCTATTGCGGTTTCTTACGAGATGGAATAAAAATCTCATTTTATTACTGTGTATTTTCTTATTAAATTATTTCTTAAAGTATGTGAATTCTTTTCTTTAAACTGATTTACACTTCATATTACTCAATGTCAAAGGCTATTGTGAAAACCATGTAGGATTGAACCCGTATAATAACAGCAAATATTAAATCAACATTTTCTGTCCGGTGAACAAGCTTGAACCTCTTACAGAAAACGCGGTAATAATTTAACTGGTAATTACTGTACACTATTATGTTTTGCGAGTGAAGTACTTGTCTAAAATAGATTTTCTAAGCTTACTGAATAAATGTATTCTATTGCACATTATACCATTAACAGCATGGAACCAGTAACTACAGAGGAATGATAAAGTATTTGAACAGAAAGATATTAGATTGAGTACGATCAAATAGAGTGTTATAAAATATTTTTGTCATAAAAACCACCTGTTATACAAGGGTTTGATTAAGAGAGACGAAATAAAGTTGTTATTTTCTCCTACACCAGACACAGCTATAATCGAATTGACAGCTGTTGGTAATTGAACACGTGGAATCGGTTTTTATAAATATGCATTACAAAATATCGTTCATATTTGTCAGTAAATTACTTCTACTACTATGATTATGAGCATTCAATTCGAATTATTTAATTTTTTAATACTTAATTAAGATGTATGCGGAATATAATTATTTGTTTAAGTTTTTACAAACATAACTAAGCACAGTGCGGTGTGGCATAAGTTTCCAAAAAAATCGTCTGTATCATATATATTCGTAATCATTTTTAACTGGTAAGTAATATAAATATGCGAGTAAAATTTCGAGTTTTATCTCTCAGTATTTAAATTAAAATTTTTTTTTTGTTCTTTTAATTTATCCTTAATGATTGTGAATCTGTTTCCCATTCAACAGTATGATATTCCTACATGAAAACTTTATAATTTTAGGTTTATAGATTTGTAGTAATTACTAGATTATTATTTATACCCGTATATGTCACCATAATTATAAGCAAAAAGGAGGATAACCTAACAATTTTTTTGTCGGATTTGACGTAAAATAATTTAGTGTTAGAATTGAAACAATTGATATAAATAACAATCATGCCCTAGACCCCAAGAGCAAAAGTTACAAATGTTGAGCATTTCCATATCCCCGACCCCATCGAGTATCGAACGATAAAAAATATCCAACGGGATATAAAATGTAATGCTATAGAGATGAACGATAAACCAGCAGCAATTTATCAAGATCCTTTTGCAAAAGTTCCTGTTGAAATCTGTTCATAAATATCAAAAGTAGTGGTCACGTCTATCATAAAAAAAAAAAAAAAAATCAAAAAAACTACTTAAATCGAGAATCGAGAACTCATATATATCGAATGTTCAGTGGTTTTGATTGATACCATCAAAATTATGATGTTTCTGAAAGTAAAATTAATATTTTTATTTTTTTATTTTTATGACTGTAACAAATTATTATGTTCGAAAACAAAACAAAAAAAAAAAAAAACAGCAAGATTAAATTTTGGGTTTCACACTAGACCACTAAAAGTGCCTTAAACTATTTGTATAGAATGTACATCGGACACGATACGTAGATTAAGGAGATGGTTATGTTATGCACCGATTATAATTATCATACTATTGTTCTCCGTTTAAAGTGTTTTGTGTACGCGCTAAAGACGCAGCCGTTCATCTCAAACGGGTCTGTTTAAATTTTTTGTCTTAACGAGAAATTCGCGTCGATGAACCGAAAACGGTACCGGGTAAAATACGCTGTTGAAAATAACAACGGCCTTTGCTCGTAATATATTACAAGTGTTAACGATTAATTTTCCTGCGCCGCCGCACGGTCGAGTTTTTATCCATTCATCTTCGCAGGCGGCCTGTGACTATGTATTTGGTCGGTTTATTTTATAAGACCTCGTCTGCATTGCTTTAGATCACCATAACGACAATTGCACTTTGATTAAATTGCACTTTGATTACATTTTGATAAAATTTCGTTTTAATCATTCTCATATTGTTTACACATTCTTACTTACCTAAATTCATCAACTAATTAGCGGATTGTTCAGTTGATTGACAATAATTTAGGAACGTTTTTTTTTTTTTTTTTTGTTAATACTTATGCCCGCAATATACTACAATTATTATTATTTTCTAATCAATGTTGTGGTTCATTGATATTTTATATGAATTAAGTATTTAATTGTATTAGTTTTTGAATACTAAATATTGGTTTTCAATCTTTTGATACGATAGTGTTTATGTTAGAAAACAATACATCGTTATCAAGCTCTAAAACAGTATTTTAAAATAAATACTTGATAAATATTTTAAATATGTATTGTGATTGATATAATTAATAGATAATTAATATTAATATCAATGGTAATGTGATGTAGTGACAGATCAAAAGTGAAGGTCTGGGCAAAACCGTATCATATAAACTTATACATATCATAGGCATTTATATAAACCATAATCGAATGATGAACACCATTGTTCATATGTCTAAATACATGATATCTACACTATTTTCATGTGAAAATGTATTTGTATTTGTAAATTTATTTGTATATAACTAAATAAAAACGTTTATTCTCAACAGCCTTATTAACTGGATATAAAAATACATAATACTTGTTACTACTTGAATTAAAACTTGAATAATTGATCAAGTATTTGAATAATATAATAATTATTAATTTAGTAATTCATATCAGTGTATTTTGACACGAACATTTTTTATCAAATCTATCTGGTTTTAAATTTGTCCAGCTTTAAATAGCAGGTTGCTGATAAGTTAATCGGCTTGATTAGCTCCCATCCAACGGATTGGCCATCTGCTGTAATTAGGAACAGAAAATCCAGCTAATAAATCTGATGAATTTAGGAATACACAGATTGTATTATTATATTGAAATCGATATATTTACTTTTTTTTTTTCTAGTATTTATTATACAACATGCTTGATTTAAACTAACGTATTCGGTATCATAACACCCACACTAGATTCACTACACTACATTCATGATCCCGATTTTTTCGTTAGACATGTGATAACAACTATCCATTTTGTTATAAATCGTTCACGCCAACGACGTGGTTTCCGGCCGAAATGTTTTTATTTATGGAAATATTTATCAATTATTTATTTTACTAGAAATAATTATTATTTTATTCATTATTTATGATTATCATCGTCATTCATCATTCGTTTGATATTGCCCTACATTTTATATTTATTCTATAAATATACGAATAAGGATAGGAAAACAAAAATGCAATGTATAATTAATAACGAACAATTCGAGTAACATAAATACAATCGTTATAAATGTATATGATTAAAATGCAGTTATAATTTGTCATCGACATTTATCGCATTTGTTTAAATAAAAAAAAAAAATTGACAGTTAATTAATTTGTATAAAAAATATAATTTTATTTTATCAACAATTTCAGTATAGGAATCTCTAAATGATTTATTCAATACAATAGTTTTTAATTATAATATATGTTTTTAAAAAAAAAAAATAGACTTCTCTAAATATCACTATTGCAAAAACATAAGAAATAAAAGAGTTACAATAGTTCAACTATGAAATTAATTAATTTTACGAACCATCTGAGAGTAATTTATTATTTTATCAAATATTTCCAACGATTTGAAGTAATAGTTTTTAATTTGATAGTTATGTCATCTGAATTACCAACAATATAAATTATATACATAATATAAACACACACAAATAAAAGAATATTATTTTAAACTAATATATGTATATACATATATATTTTATCATTTAATGGTAAAATTAGTAATTCGTTTTCAAAAGAGTTACAATATCATTAATTAAGCATAATTCCTAAATAAGATTAAGTTGCAAAAGTTTCAGTTTTTTGCTATAACTGGAAATTATCTGGTAGTGTTAAATAACTCAGGATAAAATTAGAATTCATTAACAAAACACTACGTTTAAATTAGATAAATTTGCTAAGCATTTTGAACAGTTAAAATGTTTATTGTTGAACTAGTTGTTAATATTTTATAATTTTTGTAAACTATCATATCAGTACAAGCACTAATGTATAGGGAAAACTTTAATAATAAACTATATAAACGTTCATGAACGTTATGAGAGACGGTATTGATTTTTTTAATAATATTCCAAAATCGACTTATATTCAACAAAATAGATCAATAATATATAAATAAAAACTAAACTTGACAAGTTTATACTGTACTCCTGATATATACATACGAATTGTGATTTTTGGTTTGAAAACTTCTATACGAGCAGTCATCCATGCCCCGTCAGTACAATACTAATATTGTCATCGCCCTCTTAAAAACCCTAACATGTATATCTGTCAAAGCGACTTACCCATTATGTTCGGGTCGAAGTCCACGTCATGTATGACTATCTTTATATCTTCACCAGCAACCGATTGTTGTCTGCGCATGGTGTCGTTCTGTTCGGTTTCTTGGATGACAGATTGCGGCTGCTGCGGTTGTTGTGGTTGCTGTTGCAGTTGTTGTCCGTCTCCACCGCTCCGGTTGGAAAATGAATTTCGAGCTCCTCTGCCTTCGGCCGCTGACCGTAAGTTACTGATGTCGGGCCTGTGTAGTATGAAACATTCACCGAATCAATAATACTATACCTCAGGCGCCGAAAACGCATTGCATTTAAGGATGGACGAAAGATAAAATATTATTAAAAATATTTACAGTTGTGAACCACGTCTCCGAGGTCTCCATTCTTCTTCGTTATTCATTCCGAGATTTTGTGTTTGATCTAAAAACAAAAAAAAATTATTTATTCATGTGCTGAAAATCTACATTTAAAATTTCAAAATCTATATTTCGTCACCGACCAATGAAATAGTGAAACGCGTGAGCATATCCGAAAATACAATACATTTTTTACGTAGAAAAAGTTCGTTGATATACGCATATTTATTAAAAATAATCGTTTTGAGTTTTAAGTTTTTTTTTTTTTTTTTTTTATGTTATTTCGCATGTTTATACCATAATTTTCTAACTTTTAAATTTAAAATTCTGTTCAACGGATACCCATCACACACTAATAAACACATTAATCAACGGTGTTGTAGTATAATCCCAGTACAATATATCAACTGATGTTACAGAAATATTACGTTTTTTATCTTCTACAGACTTCGGTATAGATTGATGTTTTCATTTCATTACCGCAATTATTAAATAACCTTTAAAGGTCAATCAGCGAATAATTGAGTTTATGTATGGATGTGCCATGAGAAAAATGTTGAACATTCCTGTCGGAAATCTAATAAATGCGTGTATTTTAAATGATGTCGGAGGAAAAATCAATGCAAAAAAACGCAAATGAAGATTTTATTATATATGTAAATAGACTGTGCTTGCAAAAGCAATGCCGAGAGTGCAGGTAATTGCTACGAACATAACTATACCATTCAAAATATACGAGGAGAAGATGGAAGATAACGAAGTAAAACATTTGAAATCACCATCACATTATGAAAATAATGGAGCATTCGTTTGTAAACGGACGGTGTTTATATGAATGGCCGTGTTATAATATTAATTATGTTAATTTATTTACATGTACTTGAATTATTTAAATTTTATGTAATAAAAAATCATTGATTTACTCTCTTTATCGAGTCTTGAATATAAAATGAAACACATTATACAACAATGGTGTAATAAAAAGAGGGCGTGATATTTATTTCCAAAAAAAAAAAATTAGAATATAATCCATCGAATAGATGCTTGCAACAAACGCATGCATTTTCGTGATAGAAAATATTAAAATATCAAATGTCCTTTTGAAATATAAGTGAGTAAAAATTGATATAAAATAAAGTACTGTAACAACACATTTTCAAGCTATTTAAAATTATAGAGCTTATGAAAATAAAATAATTTTTAATTTAGAGTGGTATAGAAATATATTTATTATATTTCATACTTGTATTACAAATGATTTTGAAATATTTTTTCGCGGTACCTGAATACATTTCTATATAAGATTCTGTGTACGCATAAGTTCACAATGCCTTTTTTCGAATAACCATCGATATATTTAGATATAAATTAATATATTTTGAATTTATATCGTAGTCCATTACTACTTATAATATTATATGCAATATATGACATACACATTGTGAATATATATTATTGGTGATTCAGGCGAAATCTAGTAGATATTCTTAAATGTATATACAAATATATAATTCAAAAAACTTAAATAATAAAAAATTTAATGATTAATACTTTTTACTTTTTAGAATAATAAATATTTAATTTTAAAAACTATTATAATAACGTGTTTTATATTTATTTATCTATGCCCAGCCACACTAACAATTTGTATTACTTTTCTTCAAAAAAGTTAACCATCAATAAAAAAAATTCAAATGATAATATAAATTTTTATTGTTTAAAATCTACAGTATTTAGTTAAAAATAGCTAAAATATTTTGAATAGTAAAATTACTACAAACGTTTTTTTACTTTTATGATTATTTCAATAAAAAAAAAAAAAAAAATTATGACTTCATTTTATGACAAACTACATATTTCAGGATAGATTATTAATGTATACATAAACATAAGGTAATGAACAATATTTAATTAGCCTATTGTTAACTTATTTATTTTGTCGGTTCAAAATTTGTAATAGAACGGGTACGTGATTGTACTATAATACCAAATTGAAAACCAAATACTCATTTGAATTCAGTATACGTTATATCTTGTGTAAACAGTATGAAATGCATTGCAGAGTAAAACCGCAAACACAAAAATGGAATAAACATTTATAAAAAAAAAAAAAAATCCTATGTTCAATAAAAATATTGTTTGAATGGAGTTTAATTTATAAAATAATATACAGCCTATTATACTAATAAAACAATAAAACCTCTTCTTTACTACATATTATACCTACTTTGTTACTATCTTTGTATAACACACTTCAATTAATACAATTATTTCATTATTTCAACTACTTTTAAATAAGTCCCTGACATTTTATTCAAATTTATTATAATTTTATGGATGGAATTAGTTAGACAAATATTAAAGCTCAATAATATGGTTAGTAAATATCTATATAATACTTTTTAGATCAATAAATTTAAATATTTACGAATGTTGTAAACGTTTAATATACTGTTTCAAAATTTTACCATTTATTATACATAATATAAAATTTTTTTTAATTTTTTTGATGATGAAGACATCACACATATTTCCTTCGAATGAAAACCAAATGAAAATTAAGTAATTAAATTATTAAATAAATCATTATTATTATTTACTTTAATGAAAACTCAGTTTTGAAGTATTTTTACAAGCGGATTATTTTTGAATAACTAATATTATATACATAATACATAGTTATTAGTTTATATGTTATAATAGTTATAATATTTAATAAAACTATGATTTTCTGAATCCACCCAAATAAACAAAGTTAGTTACCATAAAGTAAATACCATATGCGTCATAAAACCTTTCCTTTTTAAAATATTTAGACATTTATTTTTAAATATAAACAAATCATAAATACAAACTTGTTACAAGTAACATTTCTATTTCAGTTCTAAAATTAAATTATGTTTTATATAAAGCTCCATTGCCTGTTAATAATAACTTGATAATTCACAAAGAGCAGAATAAATAAATCTAGAAGTTTGAACACTAAAGCTATTTAGATGATACTGTGGCACGAGCAAACAATTTGCAAACAATTTATGCACTATGTACAAAACGAAAGAGTTTTTCAGATGTATTAAATAAGTTTTAAAACAAAAACGTGATAAACAAATATAAATTAGATAATTTAAATCATGTGAATAAAAACTAACAGTAGGTACATTTCTTTACCACGATTTATATAATGGTCATTAAAAAAAAAAAACTTTGAAAATATCAGTATTACTAATTTATAGTAATAAAGCAATCGATAGAATTTTTTATGGGTTTAAAAATATTATTAGTTTTTTTCGAACTAATTTGTGAGAATTTAATTGTATTTTTGAAATATGTGCGAGTATTGATGTATGAGTTAAACATTATAAAATTATTACACATATTCCTTCTGATATATATATATATATATATATATGTGTATATATATTGTGCCATAGAAATAGGGTCCACTTTATCAGTCATTACGCCATAAATATTTTTCAATTCTGTTTTCAAGACATTAAATTAAACTAATGGATTATAAAATCCTATGAAATTAAATTTGTTTAACTCATATATTTTGCGCATACGTAACAAAACTTCATTTTTTATTCAATAGCATACCTTATTTTGAATATTATTTTTAGATTGATCAGTGTTTCAAATATTTTTGATCTATATTTACACAGTACTTAGATTTAATAGAGCCAATTTTGGATTCTAATTAAAAATATAAAAAAGTATAACTAATTTAAAATATACATTATGCCTTTTTTTTTATTCAGAATGTAATATTGTGCATTTATAGTCATAAATTTTAATTTTTTTTTTTTATTTTAATGAAGAATTTTAAAACAAAATATGAGATCTTTTAAAATAATTTCTAGGGTTAAATACAATTTTATTTTATTTTATATTACATTGCTATTGACATATGATGCGGATCATTTGTTATATTTAATTTAAAATAAAATTATATTTTAAATAATTAAAATATGTGAATCTATTTTAGCGTAAATATTATACTTTGAACAAAAAATACATCTTCAATAAATCCTTTACTTTTTTTATAATTATTTTATGTCATAATTTTAAACATATGATCTTTACTGAAGTTTGTAAACTGAGAAAATGATCATTTATTAAAATTAAAATAATAAATTAATTTCTTATTTTTAAATATTATTAACCACATCTGGTTTTTTAAATTATAAATTCTCATTTTAAACATTTAAGTTTAGTACATCAAACAAATAATAATGATGTGCACTTTCATTTTGTCACTTTTTTAATATTTTTATTAACAACCCTTCTGACCTAAATATTTTTTATCAATCTATTCTACATAATTTAATAGTTAGTATATACTTGGTATCTAGTTACTTGGTTTTGTTTTTAGGTGTCATAATGATTTTAAAAATAAGCTTATATCATATGTTTATCTTTTTTAAATGTATTTTAAATAATATCTATCAATGTAAATTTAATTTTAAGTTCCATTATGCTATTTAATTTTTTTCCATATCCTCAGTAACTTATAAACATGTGGCGTTAAAATTTAATAATTTAAAATAAATTAAATGAAAATAATTGTTATAAAATGAATTACAATTTTTTATATACCTACCTATAGTCTATTATAATTTCTATAATGCATGTATAGTATTTTATGATTAATGTAAATGTAGTAACAACCTATGTTAACTGTATGCTTTTAAGTTTTTGTTTGATAATTAAAGGAGTACAACATTTGAATTTTATTATGTTGCATGATTATAAAAATAATGATTAACTATGTTAGTTTTAATAAAAAAAAAATAAACCATGTTAATTTTTTTAATAGTATAATAAAATTATACTTTTTTTTTTTTTTATACATACGAATTATACCTGTACATAATTTACATCAGAAACAAATATGGTTACGACATATACTTATACATAATTAAATAGCTAATTTTTTTAAAAACTCACTAATAGTGATTAGTATTAATCTAATATAAGCTAATATACTATATACGGATATGGAAAAATTGATTCACAGCAAAACTTACTGTTTTGTAATGATGGTATACGTGTATTATTTGTGTAATTTAAGTGAAATATGTTGTTAACCAACGACCGACATGTATGTTATAAATAATGCATAAATTATTTAAATATTATATTATAACCAAAGATTTATTATGATTTAAATAATAATAGAACAACTAAACAATTTCTAAAAATAGGGAATAAACTGTATTTAAACTTCTTAGAAAGTTCTTTGAACTACTTAAAGTGATTATGCATTCTTTATAATACAATAATATAACACTTTAGTAATATTTATTGTCTCCACTAAAAAAAGAGAACTTTAGTAAAACCACCCAATTTAGGTTGAAATCTTAAGATTACATTCAAAATAAAAAACAGAAAATATTTAATGCATTGCTATTGCACTAGTAAAATGTTTTGTGAAATATTAATGACGTTTTCAGTAGCTTGGTTATTTTATCCTAAAAGAAATCACAATTTTACGACAATAGAGGTCTCACAGTATCTTAAAGGAATATTTATAAGGTCATTAATAAAATTGCTTTTGGATAGCAGTATTAGAAAGATCTTATTTATATTAAAATAATATATTTTAGATTTTACCGAGTTTCTCATTAAACTAACAACACGGGGAGAAGTTTATACATTTTTATTTTTAACTTATAAAAATGTTTAGAGGGAAAATATTTTAAAATGCATGTCATATATAACGTGTAATAAAAAAAAAGAACTTATATTTTAGGTTTGACAAGAATATAAAAAAATTAACATATCGAAACTAAAAAAAATTGTAACCAGAATAATTTTAAAATATATTTTATTATATTGTTATTTCCAATTACCTTTTATACATTTGATATCAGCAATATAAAGTCATTTCTAAAGACTATAAAGTTCCTTCTTTGGCTAATGAGATCAAAAACATCTAAACCTGAAAACGTTCTACACGTTTCGAACAAAGACCATAAATATGCAAATTATAGCAATCTCATTGATTTATATTTGAAGACCGATAAACTCTTAATCAAATCGGAATTTAAACTTCAATATTTTATACCATGGAAATTACAATTTCTCGAATGCTAGACGTACTCCCAAAACGGAAGACTTTCCGCCACTCCTCCCCCAAAACCACATACATCCTATGGAAATATTTCTAGTCCTTAAACGAATTCGGTTTAATGAGGTAGATACCCGGAGTTTGCGTGTGACGTGCAATGATGCAATATTACCGAGGGTAAATGCATGTCACTGAGAACTCATCATTATGGTTTCCTCGGCTACGTCACGTAAAGACAATTTATTTTTAGGTATGCCCCGAACATCTAGTGGTGACATACAAAGTGTAAAGGGGGGGAAGTAGACCATAACAAATTGTCTGAAAGCCTTTGGTGCACCCAACCGACACTTTACAGTACTCCACTAATTAAAACTAGAAATCGTCTAGTTTTCGCAATATTATTTGAATAATTAACCATCCAACTTTTCCCTTGAAGTTATGTAGCAATGCAATGGGTTTTCGTCAACTATAGTTATGCTACTTTTTCGTTCTACTGACACGATACGGTTCTATAAGCACATTTAAAACGTGTAGTAGAACGAAATATTACGAGTGACAAAATTTTGATTTAATCTTAATATTTGTGTGTGTGTGTGTTACAGTCTGCCAGAATCGGATCTAAATTATTTATCTCGGTACAATATGTAGCTGGTGACCATCATAAATGTCATTGTCTTATATAGCATCTAAAATGCACACATTATTATTGTACACATCATTGAGAATCCCAGTGAGATAGTATAATAAGCAATGGTGAAAAGGGTCTGGCATGTTCTGGACGGATAAAATAAATTAAGAGGTTTATCATTTGCAAAATTTGCATAACTTCAATAATCACAAAACATCCCACTCTAGTTTGCTTTTCTCCTCGTCGACAATACACTTCCGTTTTGTAGAAGTATGATTATTGTATAAGTAACGCTCAATAACTGTACAATTCTGGTTGATTTACCTTTTTGTTGTAAACTGTTATTAACATCATCTTCTTGTTGTATTCGAAAACTGGACCTCCGACTCGCTGATGTTGCACCCTGGTCTATGCGGTTTTGATATACATCATATGCTGAAGCTCTTCTCGGCAATTGAGCTGTAAGCAAAATTGTCAATTACACGCTACAAAATAATTAATATAATCTGATCTATTGTTTTTGAAAGCTGAAAGTCGAAAAAATGTTTTAAGAATTAATTTTTATTATGTGTGATTATTTTTATTTTGTAAGAACGAAATCAATATTTGTTATACCTATTTTATGTTTCACAATAGCGATCATGATTTTTCTTTTTTTTTTTTGTAATCAAAAATTAAATACCTACATAAATCATTCTAAAACAATGGATGCAAGGGAAAAACGTTGAATTCAAATTAATTCAATATTTAATGAATCTGAGCTGAATAAATTATATTTGTATTATAAGTAAGAATACATTATATATAAATAATAGTTTATTTTGAACGAATAAACTAGTGATAAATAATTTTTATAAATAATGTTATTATTATTTTTTTAAACTTTTAGTGAGAGTATAAAAATCGTGTAACAGTTCACTAAAATAATACTCGTCTGCCAACTTTATTTAAATTACAAATTTAAGCATTACATTAATTAAACATTGGCAACAATAAATGTGTAATTATTTTACATATTATTTTGTTAATTACCCATTTTGATTTTCTAGCCTACTGAAATTTAAAACTTTAAATCCTTTATCCAGTTCAAAATTGTTTACAATCAATTTTGTTAATAAATCAAAAACCAAATAAATGACGCATCAATAGACATATGTCTAAATAAATATAAGTGTTATCAGAGTTATTTTTTTGTACATGTTGTATTAACGAAGAGTCGGTTAAATAATATATTTTTATTTCGTCGAAAGAAGCTATTCAAATATTTACCACACTAAAATTACATTAAAATTTAAAATCAAATTTAGTTAAATTTAAATTTTTACGTAAAAAAGACATCACATTTTTAATATAAACATGCAGTTAAATTATTGTTATAATTTATAGTTCGAAAACATTTTCAATTCATTTAAAATCTATCACTAAATAAAATATATCAACGATTTACGTTTTAATTATTTTGGGGGTTTCGATCATTTAAACTATATACATTATACTATATTTATACCACACTATTTTTTTTATAAAAATCAATCTAAGTCAGATATTAATGTAACCATGCAATATTTATATTTTTAAAATAGTTTCTATAAAGAAATAAAACAGTTTCTGCAAATCATACAATAAAACTTGTTTTTACACTTTCATCCATAAAATTAGTAAATCTTCGTTTACATGGATATAATTATATGCCCTCTATATTTTTGAATTTAGTAAACCACTTATCCATAAATAATATTAATATCTTATTTTTATTTTTTTGGATATACACAAAATGAACATTATTGTCTAAATTTCGAAAATGATATGATAAGTATAATAGGTATATCATATGTGTCATAACATTTGCAATGTTAGAAAATTATGATAAAATATAATTTGAAAACTTTTATAATAATTTTTGTGATTATTAATCAATTATGTTTGTATTAAACTTATTACTAATTATGAAAATTATTTTGTAACATTAATATATTATATTGTATTAATATGATGCATAAAAATGTTATTTTTTCTTACTAATACACCACGAATGTAACACATATCATGGAAAGTATAACACAAAAATATAAATTCAACTCTATATTTGAAAAGAACTTGATTTTTGTATAAATGAAAAACAATAATAAACTTCAGTTATAAATAACATATTCGTGGTCTAATTGTTATATAGCTTAATCTTTCTTCATATTATTTTGTCGTTTATCGGAAGATTTGGAATATTTCCATGGTATAGAATAAAATTTCAAAGTGACTATAATACTGATTTATTCAAAAGATTATTGAAATATTTGAGAACAGCAAAATTACCTTGTCCCTCAGCAGCTAAAGTCGAAGTAACACCCTGTCCTCCTTGCCCAACACCTGGCTTTATTTCATCATCATAGCTATGCTGTTTTTGCACCCTGGACTTTCTTCGTACCCTTTGGACAGCACCCCGTGCTCCTCTTCTCCAACGATTTTCTGCATCGTCAGGATCATCCGTAGAATCCTCTATTGTAATATATGGATGATAAACATTAAAATTCGACTATCTCGATAAATCATATAAAATAAAATGAATAACACAAATAGAGACGACTGAAATGATTTATCAAGTTCATTGTTATTTAGTTAAAGTCTGTTGATTCAACAGTCTTAAGTATATAATTTAAGTTTCGCAAATAAATGTTAACCAATGAATGTATGTTAGGACTGAAAGATAAACCACATAAATTAAGACAGAATTGACACAGATTTAAACTTAATTCAATTATTGAATTTCTTAAATATTTACTGGGTGAATATTAATTATTATATTATAATATAATATATTGGTTTACATAAAAAAAAAAAAAAATAATATACGTATACATAATAAATAAACGATAAGCTACATTTGTTTTTTTATTAGGAAACTATTTGATTTAATTGTACCCCAAAATTTAAAAATAACATTATGAACAACAACAAATAATAATTTTAGTTTACAAAATAAATAACTATGTGTACATATAAACAAAAAAATTTTGTTAAAATAAAGAAAAAATATATAAATACATAAATAACAATATCAAATTATTAATTAACTTGCAACATTATTGTTAAATTAAACTTAATCAAAAAATAAATATCTATTTTATGTCTGACAGAAAAGAAGGAAAGCGATGTTTGAACTTCTTCAAAAACTTATGCGACGAACAATAGAATACCCAACTAATTGAAAGTCCGTGACTCTGGTTCTAAATTGCATGTATAATAGTATTGTTTATTTGCGGTTTACTAGACGATTATACGAGTTTGTTGGATGAACTTGGAAACTTCAAAATTAAGGTCAAAAACGTTGCCTTTGACAAAACCTAATGAAAATAACGATTCACACGTAACTACAAAGGTCAAATGACATATTTTTAAAAAACATGCTGTTTCTATAGCTATATTGTCTTACTTTTAGAGCAACTTGTTGAATTAATAATTTTTTACTTGTTAATACACTAAAATAATCTATTCAAATGTGCATGCATTAATGTCAAGCATTCGTATTAACAATCGTATTACCATATGATCTTCTAAGTACTTGCGTTCGTAGAATTAGCATATTTAATTTACATTAATATAATTTTTATGATCAATGGTTTAAATGAATAAATTGGAGAGGTAATATTATTTTCACAGCCGTATTTATGTAAGTATAAAAAAAACAAACCTTTAAAGCATATTTTGATCAAGCATAGAATTTATTGATGAAAACATATTATTTTACAAACAGTGAGCTACTTACTCAATTATCATTGATTAAAAACCTACCTACTATATGGTAGGAAAACACTTAACCAATCAATATTTTTAAACAACTTTTAAAATTGTATTTATAATTATTAAATTAAATAGATGAGTAAAATAATATTTATTACGCATTATTGTATTTTAAGTGTTATCTAATATGATCAATATTTATTTATTTTACTTTTCTCACTTTTCAAAAATATTTAAATTACATTATATTCCTAAAAATACAAACTAAATCTAATATTATATAAATTATGATTTTGAATTAAAATTGGGGATTCTAAAAAATTATCTTTTATTTTTTATTCAAAAAAACAATAAAAATATTTAAATTACATTATATTCCTAAAAATACAAACTAAATCTAATATTATATAAATTATGATTTTGAATTAAAATTGGGGATTCTAAAAAATTATCTTTTATTTTTTATTCAAAAAAACAATAAAGAATATATTAAATTTCAAAATCATAAGATGTTTGGTTATTTATTTCCTTTGAGCAAAACTTCTGATGATGATTAGGAGTGTTACATATTTACACTAAATAGATTACAACATAGACACCAATACATAATGACTCTCAATTGTACAATCTTTTTATGTAGTTCTTAAGTACAATTTATTTCTTATTCAATTTCACAACGCGTTTTTCTTTTTTTTTAACTTAAGAAATTTCGCATTTTTTATAAATTTTCACTATGATAAAACCTACTTATGGAATTAATTTCATACTATCCCGGATATACCGAGTTCGTGTAACGCATGCAAGTATCTACATAATACCGTTGTCATATTGTTAAATATGTTTCGGTTGGTCTTATCTCTCAAATTAAGAAGTTAAAGGTCGTAAACTGTCTCATACTGCAATAAAATACACCCACATACATCAATTATCCGAGGGTATACAATTTGCCGTTACGACCCTCACACACTTCGATAAACCAATACTGAACGTAGTACTCGTTTAGAGTATAAACACGGTAGATATTAAATATTTTACTAAATTCTGATCTTATTCAAAGGATTCCTGATAATATCAATATTTTACAATGATAAGTATATTATTTAGGTTTTTTTTAAATGAAGTTAAGATTTTTATAGTTGTTTTTGTATTTTAAATAGATTTTTATTACATCGAATAAAGGGTGTAAATGATTTGGTCGAGAAATTTAATATGCCATTTTTCAATAAAATTATATACCACATAAGTAATCAATACTCTAATCATGAATTAATGTAAAGAAATGAATAAAAGCAAACGAGTGGTGGATTAATAACGGTGTTATAGTTTATGAAAAAC
The DNA here is from genome assembly GCA_034509805.1 of Sipha maydis. Taxonomy (NCBI): domain Eukaryota; kingdom Metazoa; phylum Arthropoda; class Insecta; order Hemiptera; family Aphididae; genus Sipha; species Sipha maydis. The sequence continues at coordinate 96,514 of JASXSY010001085.1, forward strand.
TGAAAAAATGTTTTTAAGTGCATGTGTTTCTCGACCTAATGCGGAAGTGATGAAAAAATGTCAGAAGAAAATATATCAACCACGACATTTTTAATAATAAATACTGCAATACTGCAATATTTACTATAAATCGTGAAAAACCATTATAAACATGAGTATATATATTGAACATTTAACACGAGTGTTTCAAACAATTTTTTCATAAACTACATTTTACATATTCAACTGAGTAAATAATTGTACTTTAGTTATATATATATATATGATGATTTTTTTTTTTTTTATAAAATACAATAAGCGCATTTAAACTACTTGAAAAAAAATTATATCATACAACATTCAGCCTATAAATCAAAAATGACACAAATATATCCATGTTAACATTAAAACATTTATAATAATTTTTCGAACATTTAACAAATTTTAAAAGTCCAAATTTTTCTACACAGTTTTCCATAATATCGATAAATTTACACTTTATTGATAACCGTTAACACAACTGTTTTAGATTTTGAAATATGCACTAAAAATGTGATATATGATGTCATTTAATTTAAAATTAATAATAAAATACACAATGGTACAATTGTATATCAAAATATAAATTGTATTTGAAAATTGTAGTTATAAATTGTGGTTTAAATAATTATAATGTAAAAGAATATTAAAATAATTCATATAATTTTGAAAACATAATATTATTGACTATGTATTTATTAGCTCAAACTCGCTATCGATTTTATTATTTTATACTTATCATAGATGTATGTTACTAATAAAAAATAGTTATAAATACAATTAAATTTAAATATATTTGATTGTATGCCTAATGCCTATTTGAATATTAAAATATTAATGATATCTTTGTAAACTTTAAAATACATAGAACCTCAAGATCTACCAATGATAAATTTTCAACAACATTAAATTGAAGAATAATCCAAGAGTTCAAATTAAATTTTATAATATTAAAATGGTAAATGATTCCATAATTTAAAAAAAGTTTGAAAGTGTGTTTTCAGTATTTTCTTTTCTACATTTCAATTAAAACTAATAGCCAATTTTGAAACTTATGTATATAAGCTTAAAATATCTAAATATATTTATTAGGCATATTTTAATTTTCTATAAGAATCACTATTTAATTTTCAAAATAAAGTGCCATAAAGAAATAATAATTAAATTCATTATAAACATCAACGATTAATCGTATTACACCACAGACTAAAATTATTATATTTAAAATTAAAGAAATTAAAAGAAGCTTGTTTTTTTTGTTCAAAATAGAAAATTGAGGATATCGATTTAATGTAACACCGAATAAATAATTATTCCAAGAAAATTGAACGGAAATAATATACAAGTAAAATCCTTTAAATATAACTGGGCTGTGAATCTACTCAATGGTTACCCAATTTATAAGAGAAAAGTTCATTCAGCAATGATATTATGCTTGTGATTCATCACATATTAACAATACAATGTTGGTACTGTGCTCTCTGTTTCAAAAATTAAAATTCCCTCAGGTCATATCTTACCGCTTTATTTCGGACCGGCCACCGCAGTAGGGAATAAGGACTTCGATCATCATTTAAGCGCCTTAAAAATAAATGGGTTTTCTTCGCGATTAAATTGAAATTTGAGGTATATAATTGCATGCGAATTATACCCCGGCCCTTGAGAAAGTTTATTGACCACTATTGTGGTGGGAAAACCGGTACTAGAGCCGTTTTAGTATTGTCGCAGTGGGGATAAACCAATTTCGGTCTCTGCACGTTTACATATTCTCTTAGCGTCATAGTACTGACATGCGAAGGATAATACCGGATTAAATTTTGTAAAATATTGTTCACTACATCATCCAATTATACTATTATTAGTTGTAGTAGTATCGTATGTATTATAATATTCAACAATACGAATATAACGTTATATGGGTTTTATGAGTACGTATTTGATATTAAGGTTAGCAATATTATTCACTGTGATATAGTTGACCAATATTATTCTCCATTAATTCTATTGACTAGTTCCAGCGGTCTCTAACAAGTATAATATCTAGTTATTAAAATAATTATTCATACTAGTAAAGTTTAGTATAACTAAAGAATCGCACAAAATAAAAAGTATTATCGAAACAATAACAAAAAATATTTACATGTTGTTGTATTATGGATTATAAAACGTGTCATAATGTTATAGAAATATTATAACATTTATAAATATCACTCTGAAATTGGTCTTTGCAAATTGTTTATCATGGTGTGAATATATACGAATTAATCATCTTTAAACATTAAAACCCCAATAAGTAATTCAATTTTACCGAAAATCATGAATAATAAAAAGTAAAAAATAAGTTTAAGTCAGTTGATAAGGTTTTAAATTATTAAAAAATGTAATTATTTTTAGTATCCTCGAATTATTATAATCAAACTATTTGATAAAATTACATTTTTTTATTTTTGTTAGTTATCTTCATAACCATATAGATTAATACTAGGGTTGATAAAATATATATTTTTCCTTGTATTTCAATCCAAGAGCCGGTTTATATAAGTTACTATTTTGATAAATGTACAGATTAAATTTATTTATAGTCGTACAAGTAAAGGTATTTAAGTTTTACAACAAATCAAATGGTTGTGAGCATTATTTAGGTAGATAATTAATGTCCCCCAACTTTCAATCCCATTTTATATGATTTTATCGCATAACTATTTTATAATACTTATTAATTCTATGTTTTAAATCAGTAACATAATATTCGTTATTTAATATCGTTTGTAAATTTTAAACAAACTAGATACAGTTTTCATAGATTTAAATTTAAATTTATTGGAATGTTATTTTTAAAATGTTTTAAATTGCAGGACGGAAAAAATTCGATTTTGTTGAAAAATATTTTTATAGCTATTACTGGTCAGTTTATTCGAATACTTGAAATTTCATAAAATGGCCTGTTCAAGTAGACAAACTATAAAATATTTGCTATAAGAAATTATCCTATTTTCTAATGATCAGGTCAATCTTTGTCGTCAAAATCGTGCGGACAAACACAAAACAAATAAACAAAAAAAAAAAGAACCGGATGGGCCTCGCTCTGCTGTACAGTTGGGGGTGGAGTGCACCTCGTTTATAGGATAGGTCATTATAATGGATTTGTTAAATTTGAATTCAATGATAGGTATCATTGTATACGAAAAACGATTCTGAACAGAGTTAATATGTTTGTCTAGAATATAATACTATGTTATTTATAAATATTGTAATAAGTATATTTTATTTTGAAACGAAAAATTTAGAAAAATCGAAAATTTAAATTGTCTATAAAAAAGTCAAAATATGTCAAAATACTTTGAAAACTTAAACCATGTATAGATAACGTCAATATAAAGATTTGGTGAATATTTCAAGTTGTTGCGATTTTTGGTTTTTGAGTTAGAGCATTTTCAAAAAACCGATATCATTTGTCAGTCTAGAATATTATACATTATATTATATTTTACATGTAATTCTATGTCAATATTCACTGTTCAAACGCTTATAAAAAAAAATTGTGCCTATGGATTTTAATAATTTTTGATTGACATTAAGAACTACTTCTGTGGAATCTTCTATTAAATTTTCAAGTATTTTGTATGAGCCAAATTTTTTTTATCACCAATTATAAATATAAAATGTAAATAAATCGAGTATTTTAAATACCTATAAGTGGCTTAAAGATCAATATAATATTTTGAAAAAAATATGACATAAAGGCCATACCAATCTTAACAGCTGGTAGAAATTTCAAAAATCTGCGACTTTTACTTTTTGAATTATAACAAATATTTAAAATCGTTTGAGAATAAATCGCTATTTTATGCAATTTCGTAAATATTTAAATTTCAAACAGTCATAAAATTATTTCCTCTAAGTCTGGTTGAAATTTTTTTAAAGATTTTTAAAGATTAGCTTATATATAACCTAGTGTTAAAATTTTGAACCTTAAGTATGAACAGAAATAATTTTATTAATTTTTACCTACAAAATAACTTGCAAATTTTCGCAATTTTTACATATTTCGTATAAATTGGAACTTTGAGCACTTATAAAAAAAAATTGTGACTTACGATTTTAGATTTTTTTTATCAGTTAAGGAACAACTTATAAGAAACCTTGTATTAAATTTTCAAGATTTTCTGGCCAGCCAAAAAAAATTTTATCCTTATTTTTAAAAAAAAAAATTAAAAAAATTGAAAATTTCAATTATCTATAAATAACTCAATAAAAGTCAAAATACTTTGAAAATTTAACGGTGTATAGAGAATACTAATTTAAACTTTTGGTGAAAATTTCATGTATTTACATCGATTAGTTTTTGAGTTATAGCAAAATAAAAAAATTGATTTTGTCGAAAACTGGTTTTGTGTAAAAACTCCCGTTTTTCCCTTATTTTTTTTTTTGGGTTTTTCCCGTCACATTTAAAAAATATTGACCCCCCAAAGTACCAACTTGATTCACTTTCCTTTCAGAAAAGTTGCTACATAAGCGAATCGAAGCATTTTTACTGCCAAAAAAGGTGTTGTCAGACACAAAAAAAAAAATAAAAAAATAAAAAAAAAGAATAAAAAAAAAAAAAACACACACATCATTGTAAAACCAATAGATTCCATGACTCCGTTCAGAATCTTAAATAAATACACATCGTGATAAAATTGATGCATTTTCGCTTTACTTTTAATGTATAAAATCATGTTCCTTCGATTTCTATTTGCTTTCATTTGTACATTAAACATGTAAAATGTTGATCGAAAATAATATTGCAGTAAGTATGGATTATAATACTAACCAGCGGGTATGGATATTTTTGATTCTCGGCGAGTGTCAAATCGAAATACTGTAGGTTGCGTTTGATTTGTACTCTGACCAACCACTGCGCCGGCTGATCCACGTTTTTGCCTAAGTCCTGTGTCCCTGTTCCACAATTTATCATCTGTAATACGACTCCTATCACCCACTTTCAGTGCAGCTGCAGCCTAAAAATATTAAAACCAATAAATTGAATTGTAATTGATATACAAATAAATTGTACATTTCCTCAATAGATAATGATTTCTATGACTTCGAAGAACAGTTCTAAAGGACATTATATTTAAAAAAAAGTCTGATGGACTCACATTAATATTTATCTGACTGTCAAGCATTGAATATACAATTAAGAAACCCATTGTTTATTCTATAAATATTAGTCGATTTATAATTCAATGATATAACAATATAGTAGGATTGTTCTACATTTCAAGAAAATTAGAACCAAAAAAAAAAAAAAAGTTAAGAACAAACATTTATAATAAATGTCATCATTTTAAATTATAAAATATTACACACAAAATTATGCTAAAAAAAAACTGTCATTTTTCTCGAGTTTTAAAAGTTCGTTTTGTAATTAATTGTTTCAAAAATGTTATTTATTATCTTTGCCTTCAATGTCAGGAAGGACAAATTATTTTTAAGTATATAAGTATTATAATTTTTATCATGACTAATAACAAATGACATATTAATTATTAATATGATAAATAAATGTAACATTAATTTTATTATATATATATTTATCACAAATAATGTATAATAAATAATAAATGCAAAATTAAATTATTTTATTGAATGTAGAAGAACATATAGGTACTCACATAAAAATGGTAATTTTTTTTGAGTATTAGCTTAATTTAAACTATTAACATACATGAATACAAGTATTTACTAGATTTGTGGAATCAGCTATTATTTGTTTACTATTTTATTAGTAAATTCGTTATTAATTGAACTATTTAATAATTCTAAGTTAAAATTCAAGTAAACAGACAATATTTATATCTTTCTTATATTAATTACTTTGATTTTATATTTTATTGAAAAATTAAATAGGCGTTCGATATAATCAGGACAAATATTTAAAAAAAACTAAAGAAATTATAAAAATATAATTTTTACTGAAATAACATGGTTTGTTACGCAAAAATAAAACTATGACAGATTGATTAAAAATCGATTCTGTTATTTTTTTCCTTGACGATTTTATATTCTTTAAATAAATGTAAAAAAAGAAAAATAATAAAATAACAATAATAAAAAAAAAAGTGTAAATGAATTAATAACCATAATTAATAAAAATTATGTTTCATTTTCTATTATACATACTAAACTGCATTATGATTATATGATCTATGAAATTATATATTTATTGTGTGTTATTATTAAATAATTGCATAATTTAATATATTATGTTTTGGGGTTTAACTGGGTTTTTCCATACAACTTTTAATTATAGAGGATTAAAATAACGTAACGATATCATGTGTTATTTTATGGCAATAATACAGATTTACTTCCAAAGCGGCCGACATTTACTTGAAATATAATTTATTAGCTTGTTTAGTAACAATATAGTTTAAAGGGCGCCATTTGGGAATGATTGGGAATGAGTATAGGTATTCGGTATGGAAGTCCGCCCACGTATCCGAGATTTTTATTTAATGCTTTATTGGCTGAAACATAAAACACTTATTTTCTTTTTTATCGGAAATTCTCAACTTTCGTCAGGCCCAATGTTTCATACCCGATCGATAATCCATTCACATAACTAATTTTTTAATAATCATTTTTTTGTATTTTTCATATACGTAATTTGTAAAAATCTAAAATCGATGTTTTGAAAATATTTAAGCAGATTAGATTTAAAATACTACCCACCACCTTGCACACCACAATTACTGGTGTTACTACAGAAACCGATTTTCCTATTTCGTTTGTATAGAAATGTATACAGACGGTTGATTTTATTAAATCAATAAAGCTAAAGAAGCATTGTTTACTCATGTTATATTGAGTCGAAAGTGTTTAAAAAAAATATCGATTGAAATATCAAACCTACTTAGCGCTTGCTAAATTGTAGGACATCAATATTATTATATTTATAATATTAATGTTCATAATAATATATGTTATATATTTATATAGCATATTTATAATATAATTATATATGTATAATAATATACATATATATATATATATATATTTCAATCGTTCAATTGAACATCCGATAGTACATATAAATTGCATTATCCCAAGAATTAATTATTTACGAACGTATGTAAACTATTATTTTATTTCTACGAGATCTATTATAAAGATCGGTTTTTTTTAGTTTTGAACTCGGTCGAATTTATGGGATGTTAACAATGACATTATGAATACTCTACTCGTACACATAAGCAAATTGGAACGAAAGATTTTTCAGCAAAAATGTTATCTTTGGAAAATTTTACATTTTGCATAAATATTATTAAAGATCATAAATGATTACTGTAAAAAGTCTCAGAACAATAATCAAAAAAAAAAAATTGTACGGATAATACCTTTAACGTCATTTTAAAAAAAAAATAAAATAAATATGTTATATTACTATTTAATAATTTTTGAAAAAAAATGGATACTAATGCAAATTTTTGTTTGTAATTTAAAGATTTTTAACACAAGAAAACTTTCACAATTGAAATATTATTCAGTGTACAAACTATACAGAATAATTTATTTTTGAAAGACTTTTATGTAAAAAAAAAAAAAAAGGTTACTTTTTTGTTTTTACATCGCAGCTGCTGTAAACATTTACATAAATAGCAAAGAAATACTCCATATTGCTCAAATTTTAACATCCCATACAGACAATTTAAAAAAATGTCCTTTTTCAAGTTTTTATTAAAAATTAATCCAGTAAAAAAACTGTACAACGATAGTAACAAAAGATAGACGTATAAGATAATAAGGATTTTATTTATATTATAACATGAAATGGCTTTATCTAATGATTTTATTATTATTATCATTTTATATTATAATAAGATAGCTGCCTAACTGGAAGTTTCTATTTTAAACTAACTATCGAGTTTTTATATTTTATTTAAAAAAAAAAAAACCTTTGGTCCTACAAAATATGATAGGTATCGTTTACACTTATCGTTCACGCGACCATTTTGTCGATAGAAAAAAAAGAAGACTACCGCGTAAGCACGACGTGTAAAATATAGTATCATCATATTATTATATATAATACGAGTATTATGTTTCCCATTTTTTCGTTTTTTTTCCTCCTTTCGTGATCAACAGTAACCCGAGGTCTTGTGTAAAGCGGCACAGACCCGATTGTAATTTATATACGCTATTACGTTACCATAATAATTATTGATATCGTCGTATTATCGATTATTCTGTACACAAACGCGCAGTTGGACGAAGTTTACGAGTACGCTTCACAGAAGTCTGCACGTGTATCTATACAACAACAAAATTAACTGTCCCCCACAAAATCGTCCGTCAGGAACGACGATGATTGTAAAATAATTATGACCTATACAATACAAAACATAAAATTCGTTGCTCTTGCGTCCATCGATGTCGATTTAAATCAAATCAAATAAGAATAAACGAATAAAAACAAGTAAAAACTTTCCTTCATTAGCATCATATTGGCTATTTGTTCACGTTCAATGTGCCTGTTTTATATATTATGATTTATAAATAAATGTGTATATGGGTGTGCGTATGATACAAGTCCTACAAGTCCAGAACTAAAAAAGATTTCAACTCGATTTATTACCCTTTTTTTATTCATTATAAGTATATACACATCTATGGTTATTTTTTTATAATTTATAGTTGAAGCACAAAAAAAATCTATGTAGTGTGTTTTTGAAAGAACAGCAAAAGACCATCAAGGGGTTTTTAATCTACTAATACCCTGTAATATAATAAAACTTTTTGAATCCCAAAGTAAAATAACTGAACTATGTTTCAATATCAATTAAAAACAACTCATTATACAACATAATTACATGCATGTTTGTCAATGAACTTTATAATTGTATAACTGTATGGGATACAATAGTTATTTTGAGTGATACATCGGTTTCTTTCAATCTAAGGAGAAAAAAATTCATATGAGTTCTGTAATGTATTGTCGAATTATTAAATATATAAAAAATATAAAAAATGTTGAAGACTGTGAAAAATCAGATTTATAATGAAATTCTTATTTAAAAACAAAACAAGAAACTAACTGGTTTTACGCTTAATTTCCTTATGACAGATCTATACTTAAACGAATAATTGGCATCATTCAAAAATTAACAGATATATAATAAATATGGATACAATAAGACCTATTATATAAAATAAAGATTTGAGTAACTTATATTACATACTTTTTCAATGTTTTCAGTAATTCTAGGACAATATTAATAAAATAAAAGTAGAAAAATCACTAGTGAAATATATTAAATATTAATGGAAATTAATGTTAAATTGTAACAAGCATTCTTATTCTTCTTCTTCTACTTCGCCTTCCTCCCAACTATTTGGGGTCGGCCACCCTTGTCCTACACCTCCACTTTACTCGGTCAATCACATCTCCTCTGCACACACCGACAGCCCTCATGTCATTCTCCAAAGTCTCCAACCATTTCTTTTTTGGTCTTCCTCTTAACAAGCATTCTTATTGATCCTGGTGAATTAATTCGATTTTTTTTGTTTAATAGTACAAATCTAAAAACCAGACAAACCTAAACTATGACAGCCAGTTCATTCGCAATCAATTGTCTTTCGATAGTATACTATTTTTAACATAAATATTACAATTAAAACTCATGTAACAATACAATCCTAGTGAAAAATCGAATGTCAAAACAAAACAATATAGGCCATCATAAATTCTTATTTCAACCCAGCCTTAGCATTCCATGTATGATGGTTAATCATCGCTTGTACATTCAACTGAAATGTTGTCGGACTAACACATGTATCATGATGATATACAGGCTTTTTACGCCTAATGGCTTATTATGAACGTTGAGCTAGAGATAATCCGCTATGTATAACATGCGAATTGCAATCGGAACCAAAACGTTCAAACAATTAGTAAGATTATAATGTTCACAATCGAAATGTTGCAGTGCCTTTTACACGATCATTAACATTTTTGTCCGACAACTTTACGCACGCATTTGCGTTTCGCACGTAAACAAAATTGACATTATCATTGTTTAATCGTTTTTCCGTTGAATTTTATCATTGTTTGATTCCGGGGGACACAAACGATGTACACCAAGACTACCGGCGTGTCCGTTTTTGAACTTTAAAAGTGACATAATTACCGTTATAGAGATCGAATATTTCAAGCCGGAGTTTTGAGTTCGTACTTGTACACACACACAAAATTATCCACATATGAAATCCAAACGGATATGCAGTGATGCATGTGTACATGGGCGTCCTCAGGGGGGGGGGGGGGTGGCAAGACGGGGATGTTATTTCCACAGCAATTGGTAAAATTTCCAATGAGAAATTAGCTTCTAAAAATAGGTCTACCTATGTATAAAAAATATTTTTGTCTCTTCCGGCTACAAGATGTACAGCAGAACGTTCATTTAGTACATTAAGGCGTGTTAAGACATGGTTACGATCAACAATGGGTGATGATAGACTGAGTGGAATATGCATGTTGAGTGTTCATAGAGAAAAAGAAAATTCAGATAAAGAAAAATTTATTGAAAATGCACTGACACAATTTGGTAGAGAATGTCCACGGAGATTGAAATTTTTATTGAATGAAAAAAACTAATGTATTATAATAATATCTAATTGTGATGTTTTAATTATAATAATGACGAAATATAATAATATACTATAAATAAAATCTATAAAAAAATTTTCTTTTATTTTTTAAATTAATTTTGCCCCTCCTTAGAAAAATTTCTGGGGACGCCCATGTATGTGTACACAAGTTCTATTCAATGGGACCACGTATATAATATATACATATATATGTATATAACCAGCGGGGACGGGAGTGTTATTTACTTTTGCGTGCACTGAAATTGGAGGACTTATGGCCGTGACGTCTTGTCGATTATTATAAATTAATATTAAATTATTATAATTATATAACTGTATTATTGCGCAATGGCAACCTCAGTCCTGTTTACTTTTTCCATGTCCTTCAGCGTGGCGGGTGACACATCCGAGTGCCGTCTCAGCTCGGGCGACCGCGGCGGTGCCAGCCCCGTACCCAGCGCCCCATTGCCGGATCCGGCGCTCCCAGAGTTCCGTCCGATTTTCACGTCCGAGTGCCGCCGTTGCAACGTGTCAGCTATCGGCACGTCCAACAGGCTGTCGGTCGAGTTTTGTGTCATCACCGGTTGCAGAATCGACGAACTCTGTTGCTTTCGTCGGCAAATACTGCAGCACCAAGTGTTCTGTGAAACAATACAATACAAAATTGTTTTATTTTATTTTTAAAATATAAGATTTCACAACTGCTGCTGTTTAATCTCAATAATAGTTTAGAAGGCTCGACTACAACGTTAAGAATAGAATGGGTCGAGGTGATTGCAGTGCTAGTAGATAGGTGCAGAGAAATATAGTTAATTTTTCAACTTGGAACACTGTCATCTAAAAGGAACATTTAGTATTATTCCATTATTGATGTCACTAAACGTAGAGTACTAATAACAAAATACAATATAATATTGTGATGCAATGGTATCACTTTGTTCACTGTGACCTTGGTTAAACAGTATAAAATTAAAATGAATATTATACACTTCTAATAGTTATTTAGCACTGATTCCCGTATAACGACGATTGCAATCAAACCATTGTAGTTCGTGATTATTCTATTTTCTAGCAATGGCGAAACAGACAGTCAATAAGTAATTCTGACCTAAGTCGTTGGTCGAAACTTCAGTTGTTTGTGTTTTTTTTTTAATTTCTATTAAAAGTACACATTTTGTATTTTTTTAATTTTTAATTTTAATTTTTTTATTTACAATAAGCGTACGAGCGATTGAATTTTTGATATGAACAAATTAAACGATAAAGCCACCCAGCGATGACATTTTTAACTTGATTAATTGATATTAAGAGTTAATTTTGATTTATGCGGTTTCTGAAAATGTGCAAGCTAACGGTCAAGGAGAATATTCGGGAGTAACATTTTAATTGAGTTTTCAGATAAGGAGGTTTGAATAGTTGACTAAGCAGGATCGGAATTGCTTATAAAAGATTGATGAAATTTTGGATGTACTGTAAGTATGAAGATTGGAGTGCAAGTGTAAAAGAAAATGTTATAATAAAATTAATAATATAAGAATTATATTGAAATTTCGAGAATGACCTAGGAAAAAATATCTAGATTTATCGCAATAATTTATCACTTCATCAGTATGCTATTTTAGATAATTTATTTTATAGGATATGCTATTCATTGAATAAGTATTATTTGTGCTTTTTCGGTTACATCGATTCGTACTCTTTTTAACTTGTTTACCAAAAAGTGTGCTATTATGAAAAACGGCCGTTTAGATAGAGCCATTTTATCCCGTTTGGTCGCCCCCTCACAAAAATAAATAAACGTAAAAGTATTTCACATGTTATTTAACACGTATCGTTTCATGCATGGCAGTGTACAATGCGGAATTTGAGACTCGTGCCCACACTGTCGATACTAAATGGAAGTGTTGGAGTGGTACGACAGGCTCGCAGACAAGGTTCGTTTATATCCCTTGAGTCCAGATTACGTGTGTTTATGTGATAAAGAAAGAATATAATATGTAAGAATATAACATATTGTGTAACAATATATATATATATACATTATACAATATTGTACTTAATTTTTTTTCTTAGGTAAGTAGACTTTTGTAAATACTGATCAAAAATATTGATCTTGTAAAAGATTATACTACTTTAAAGATGCTGGGGATTTATTGGAAACATATATGATACTTCATCCTTTACAGCTCAATCATGAATAAATAATTCCGGTGATAAAATTCCGCGTACGATAATTCGAATACAAATGTTTTATATTTTCTCGCGATTTTAATTCAAGAAATTATAGTTCATAATTTTAAAATCTGTTATTTTATTATTCTCTATACGATACTTAGTTATTATATTCAATATTATAATTATTATAATAAATAATAATTCTTTATATATATTTGTTTTTTTAATTATTTATTTATTAAATTTGTATGTGACAGAAGGATAATTATTATAGATTGATATTGAATATTCTCTATATTGAATCCATACTTAAAATGTCAAAGTATAAGCATTAAATTAAAAGTGGCATAGATCGTCATAAATTAATTGACACTGGAATTAAATACTTATTTATCGGTAAATTATAGTGATTTATTTAAAATATAATTTATGGGTCTTTGATAATCGTATGATCTATTAATTTGATAAATGTTTATTTTATACATTTATTATACGAGCTAAAAAAAAACTAATAATTTAAAAAGCATAACATTTTAACATAAATATTTTTCATTATCTTATTTATTATTATTATTAAATGTATACATCATAAAGTGTTAGAGTTAATATGACTCAACAGTAGTATTAGTTTTACTGTACATTATACTTAATATATAATTATACAAAATAGTTATATGGTATAAAATATAAAATCTCAAATTGTCGACTTCAGATAAAATCCAAAAAATACATTTTCGGTAAAGCTAATACTTTAAAACTCAATCAATGTTGTTTAAAAAAAATAGTATTCTTTTTTTTAAGAACTAAAAGGTTTTAATGTTCTCCTTATATGATAGAATAATATTTGATGTATAATATTTTATTCTGTTCTACATTATACACTTTCTGTAAACATCAGTGAAATGCTGCCCTTTTTGTACATTTTTATTATCATTATACGTTAAAAAATATGTTCAAACTATACTTTTATAGCTTTTTCAAACAATATAATGTAGCTATTATAGTGTCCGTAATTTTATTTTGTATACAATATTATAGTTGAGTATGAATATATATTTATTTTTTTGTTAATAAAACATATTTAATCGCAACAAATTTACATTAATTGCCCATAAATTACGAATTAAGCTTATTTAAACGACCTAGTATTAACTAGCTATTTAACTATTTTAGTTTAGGCATATATTTTATTTCATATTACATTTTACTTCAATAATACTCTTCATAATTTACATTAGTAAGAGTTAAAAATTTTAATTATTAGACACAATTTTAAAATATAAAAAAATATTGGCAAAACTTTGTTAATAATGTATATACTATGTATATATTATGAATAGTAGAATTGTAAATTATAACGAGCAAAGGGAAATAAAATAAGTAAATTTTAGATATGCATTTTTTCATTAATGTATATATAAGAAAATTCTTGAAAGAGAAATTGATTATCTTAATCAAATGGTATTAAATAAAAAATTTTTAGAGTCGAAAAATATAAACAAAAATTATGAAAATTTTTTTTTTCACTATATTAAAACGTTAACTCTAACACAATATTTAAATTGCGATATTGCAAAATAATTTTTTATATTTTACTTATACTATATACATACATTTTGCTTGTACTTATTACTATATAATGTTTAATAACACTCCGAGTACTACACTCATATTAAGAAAAAATAAAAATAAAAATCATTTTAAACAAAACTTAAAGATTATTTATTTTTTCAATTCCCTACATTGATAGATTCATTAACAATCAATTTAAAACTCAAACCTATGTTACATGCAAAAAATGACTAATTTATTGTATATTTAATAAACTAATAATTATTTTCTTGTATAAATTCTTAAAACTAGATCAATTACGCACTAGTTATTCTAAACAAGTATTGATCGATCAATTTATATATATATAAATTATCAGATTTTAATATCTAAATAATTGGAATTTTATTAAAGTGTAACAGTAAAAGAAGAGTGTTTAAAGTATATCATTAATAAAAAATATCAAGAAAATTGTAGCTAATAAGAAAAGTTTGATGTCCTGTAAAATGTTAATGTTTAATAAAAATCCTTTTACACATATGTGTATATTAATATTTGTTATAAAAAATGCAAGAAGCGTATTATAAAAAAATGGATATTTTTAGGTTTTGTTTTGCTTTATTTTTTTTATAAATATACAATGTATAATTTTCATTTATTTTTACAAATAACATAAATTTAAAATAGTTAACAGCTCTAAAATAAAAAAAAATTAAACAGTTAATATGTAATGAGTAAAAAAGTTAAAAATAATTTTGTAGTATGTATATTAATGTAATATGTATGATAATATGTATAATAATGTATTTTTATATTTTAAAGCTGTTTACAATTTTAAATATTTATTATTTGTAAAAATAAATGAAACATAAAATTAAAACAATAATAAATTATAACTTCGGGTATATTATATATTTATTATAAGAGTATATAGATAGATTGTCAAGGTCTATGTCGACATCCGTGGCAGTTGGGAGGGTTATGTGGAGTATCACAATTCCCCTTCTCTGAGTGGAGAATTTATACGTGTATGGATTCACTATCAGTGGAGTTGGCCCAGTGAGAAGCGGCGTAGAGGTATAAGAACGATGACAGAGGAAAGATACTAAGATACTACACAGCATTAATTCTGCAGAATGTTTTTTTTTGCACTAACCCGGGTTTGATCTGATGACTGTGCGCATCGTAGACAACTGAATGACCACTGCACTACACTATTCCTTAAATTTATAGATAACTATTTCTCATGTTTTTATCATATTTAAGGGTTATTTATTAAATATTTTTTTAATTTTGATCTTCGAATCTTGTAAGAATAAAATATGCCATCTAACTTACATTTATTATTAATTAGTTACAAACATGTTTATGCAATTGTATACAACTAAAATAGCGAAGAACTATAATAATATACTCGTATAATATATGGGGTTCAATAGTATTTTTGAAAAATAAAAAACGTATATACATAACTGTATTTTTTTAATCATTTATTTTTTCGTCTGTTTAATCATGGTTGTTAATAAGTTAATTTACACATCATAATTGTCTTCCACTATTTACCTACTACCGTTATCTCTTTATTTTCAATTATGTTTATCTAGACATTCCACTATATTGTTTCTCGGGTTTGTTACCCAATTCATACATATATATATATATATATATATATATATATATATATATGTTTCGTTATAAACGCCTCCTTCACGATTTTCTTTGCTTGTCTTTCACCGATTATTATATTATAGAGCAAAATTATCCCATTTCGCGTATATAGATATAACTTAAATATATATATCAAAGGACCACATATTTTGATACGTAATGAAATTACAGAAGATTTCTTTGGAAATATTCTGTTGTTATTTTTATATCGATCACAGCACAATAATTTGCGAATACAATTTAAAACCATATAGAATAATATACTTCTAAAGAACCGAGTCGATAAGAAAAAAAATGTATATCATATAGGTATATCCATCAGCAGTCCTATAAATATATATATATATATATAAACATATGAAGTATATAAAATGTAGATAAAAGTAATATATTTTCTTTTAAGGTTTTCATTTGTATATCTCCGTCGTTGTCTACAAGTTCTCTTAACCACGAAGAAAATAATATAAATAAAATACTAAAGGCACTGTAGATATTTAATGTGTAGAAACTTTAGTTATTTACGATATATTTTCTTCGACTACATAAATGTATATATTTATATATAAAGATATCGGGTTTATTTGGGTATATTGGAAACCACATACAGAGTGCATTGATGATGTGTCCTGAAAATAATGATATAAACAGCACCGAGTTACCTTTAAAGAATTCTTTTTTTTTAGGCTTTCAAGAACCATTTAGACTCATGGCTACCAAGACTACTTCCTTCCATCGTTTTCTATCATATACCTGCTCCCAGTAACTAACTAACTTCTTCTATTAGTTCCTTGACGCTGTCCTTCCATCTTTTTCGTGGTCTACCTTTTGGTTTCTTTTCCCTAGTCATAAATGTCAATGCTCTTTTCAAAATACTGCCATCAGTCCGCCACACATGGTCTTCACATTTTATCCTAGTCCCTCTAGTAAATTAGACCATATCTTCTCTTATATAAAGCTGATAAAGTTGGGTGTAAGCTATTATTTTCCATTTTTGAATTTTATTATTGAATACGGGACTGTAATTTTTTTTAAGAACTTTTCTCTCAAATATATGTAGTTTTTCATCATCATCTCTCGTTGTTTATTTGGTATATGTATATGTTAATACAAGACAAATGTAACTTATACATAAATTTCCTTTTGTTTTCCTTGACAACAGCTTAAATTTAAAGAGATTTTTTAGTACATAAGCATCGGTTAATAGCGAAAGAATTTTAAAGAATAGATATGTCTTATACATCATATTTTAATGAGTATATACAATTACCATGATGACATGATTCAATTTTAGCAAAAGAAAATAATAATTTACCGTAGGCAAGAATATGAATAGATGATGAAGAATAATATCAAGGATTTATAGTAAAACCTCAACATGTTTTTGATGTGAGATTATTTTCAACGTATAAACTCAGCTCGAATTTCCCCACGATACGTAGGCGTAGTTGTGTACTACGTCATAGCACGCACCCATACAGTAAAGTTCTCGTATGACGAGTGGGTTGTGCGAGAGACTGTGGAAGCTGTGTGTAATAGAAAAGTAACTAATCAAAAAACACACGAACGTGGGCTTAAAGTGCGTTAGTACCTACGCTTTACCTGTGGTTACTCGCGTACACACACACACACACACACATATATATGTATATATATATAATATATATATATGTATACGCCTGTGTATAATGTATATATTATATACATTATACACAGGCGTATACAGATATATTTCGAGGAGAACTTTCAAAGAGCTACGATAACAATAGTTATTAACGAATAAATCACAATATTCATTCACATAAATATATTTAAATTTTTCTACATAAAAATTTTCTTTAAAATTTGAATGAAACAACTCACAATTGGACTTACGTTTCGATGCTATCGATTGGTAATTTCATTTTATAATACGATAAATTGTACTACAATACGAGTTCTAGCAAAATATTTTAATATTTGTAGAAAATCTTATACAATTTTATTCCAAAAACTAGTTTAATGTAAAATGGTATCTCATTTTTGAAGGAAAATGGATCCACCTAATTTTATTGAGTTAACATAACATACCAAATATCTCTTACTGACTGTTAAGTTTAGATTTAAAAATTATAAATATAAATGTTCTTACAATATAAACACACCTAGGACTTTCCCCGCACACACGCCGACACAAATACTACGTGGTCACGTGTTACCATTTGTTTGATATTTAACTCGCGAATTATTCACAGTTCGTTGGCCGTATTAGTAGTGCACGCATCTCCAAGTTCAAACTATGTTTCATTTTATTTATTTAATTCATCGTTAAAATCAATTGCATTTTATTAATGGGTATAACAGTGCTCTGCATGATCCGTAATTTTAAGGACCAGACTGGGCTGAAAATTTTAAAATAATTTGTTAAAATAAACCGAAAACGAATCCGTGATCTGAATACAAATGCATTTTGGACTGTAATCGTTTATTGACCGGACCGGACGTCAAATATAGTATAATTTGATATATCGGACAAGTGATTCAAACTATTAAAAATTTCGAATTGTGAAAGTATTGAATTATACCACATAATTTAAAATTGGTAATTTAAACTGCTCAAAGATTATTACAAGACTGTACAAAATTAATTATATGTAGTACATAGAAAAATGCATACTAAATTGTATATAAATACAAATTTTATCAGACGACGTGGCGTGGCAACTGTACACAAACCCTTCCAATCGCTCGCAATATAACGAGAATAAATGAAACCGTGGTTCTAGAAAATATATTCAATAATAATTAACGGTTTTTACCGCTGCGAATGATCAGTATAACACCCTCTTAATAGGTATCATAAACAGTTCTGAGATATATACTTACAAAGTACATAAAACAAAGGCACAGGGCTAAAATATTGATTTCCCATGATAATATACGTGATATAAATTCTATAAATAATGTCTTAAAAAATTCATAATTATTGTTCAATAGATCAACTAGGTTAAATCGAACCTATCTTATTATATTTTAAAAATCGGACCGAACCGAAATTATTGATGTTTAAATCTGAAATTGATCGAAATCGTTCGTACAAAAATGACGTCGGACCGAACCAATCTATCATAACAATTTTTATAAGATACCACCGGACCATGGTCTGTCCTGGTTCGTACCAGACTAAAATATACCGGACCATTTAAAGCACTAGTGTATAGGATTCGTTTTAGTCCCGTAGTATATCATTCGACATATCAAGGTCGAAAACATACCGCATGAACGATTAGCCGAAACGAATTACAGTTGTGACACATGATCGCACAAAATATGTATATTTGTATATATATATATATATATTTTGCAAAGACGAACTGTCATCGGCATATGTATATATATATATATATATATATATATATATATATATATATATATATATATATATATATGTTACTGTAAATGTCCACAGTTGACATACACTATACGATTTTGGTTAATGTTGAAATAAGTATTCACGTATCGTAGACTATAAACAGTATACAAAACCGGTATAATATATGTTCGATTCAATCAACGAATTATTATTATTAAATAGTATTATATTTGTATAATTAATTAATACAAATATGATACAAAATATACATAACAGAATAAATGACACAAATAGTGAAAGATTTGAATAAATGAAAGTTTAATGACTTGAATGAATTGTGTTAGACGTAATGTAGAGAAGCACGGAGAGCAGCAACTAACAAATTTTCGAATTTATGAATAAAAAAAAATATTTATCCAAATTATAAATACTTACTATAAATAAAAATAATAATCATGTCTTTTTTTTATATTAAGTTAATAAAGTCATAATAAAATACTTCGCGTATGTTTTTTCATTAAAAAAAAAAAAAAAATGTTTCCATTATTGTGCAAATCAATTGTATAGTTACAACAGAGATGGGCAATTAATATAAATTTAAAACCTGATGGCCCAAAGTGAAGAAAGAAAAATAAAGATAAGATCATTAAAATTGCCAATTAGCATATATTATGTATGATTTAACTTTACGGCTGAACAAATACAATTAACCAATACCTATAACTATAAAAGCTATGGCTCTGTATATATAATATAATATAATATATATAATATTTAGACATTTAATAATTTAGCTGCAGTTCAATACTAGAGAAAAATGTAATAACTACATTTTACGATCAACGTACTAAACATCAACATACTAAACGTTAGCAAAGCAGTATATCTTGGTGGTTATCCAAATATAATAAAAGTAACTGGGTAAAGTCTCCCTCTTACCTCACACATGAAACGATCGGTTTGTCAATTTTCTGACTAAAATTAACAAATAAATTGATAGGAGTATAGTGTTGTTTATCAACAAGTTGACGATTGACTTGATAATGGACTCTCAATAATTTTATCAATTCGTACTTCGAAAAATCGATAATCCGATCGTCTCGTATACATGGGGGAGGGGAGGGTGGCTTGAAATACTAAAACATTTTATCAAAATCATCAACTTGTCCGCTATGTTGTACCGTATGGGTACTAGAAACCGTACGTTTAATAATTTTTCAGTTATCCGTTAGATCAAATAATACCCAGCATTGGTAATGACAGTCACTGATATCGTTGAACGAATGACGACGTTCGCCAGTGAACGTTTACGAACGATAGCAATGTAATCGATATGCCACAACGTTCACCGATGACTTTGGTGCACGACGACATTAACCGGTAACTGCGAGTGTTCGCCGATCGCGGTAACGCAAATACGCAACGACGTAGTGTTGGCAGTTAATTAAATTACGCAAGAGGGCACACCAGTGAAAGAATGAGAGGTGTGTATGCGCGCGCGCGCGTGTGTGTGTGTGTGTATAGCGTCGAAAGGTGGAAACCACTATGGGGCTGTACGCGGCTACGGCCGAATTGCCACGGGGAAATCGTTAAGGATCTCTTGTTTGTGCTTGAACGTGAACAGTGAGAAACTCGTGGATGTGTGCGTGTGTAACTAACATAGGTTTCGCGTAATCACTGCGTGTGAATACCGCCAAAATCGACGTGGATCCTGCACGAGCTGCAATGACACTAACTGCACAACTACACGCGCGGCATTGATCATGGAGAACGGCTGAAATTGATATAAATGTGAAAGAAATTAAAATAATAATAAATTTAGTTTAACTACACATAAATAGAATATATTAGATTTATAGATTATTAATACAAATAAAAAAAATAAAAAATTGAACTGTATGAAATTGTAGCTTGTTTCAACGTTTCATGCTTTTAACGTAAACAATTCAATAACAACACAAAAAATAGCGTTTTAAATTATATGACAATTACTTAATAAATTTCATTACACGACATCCGGTTAGTGGTGGCGTTTACATTTTTTTTTCTGTTTCATTTTTTTTCGCGATAATATACCTATATTGGGGTGAAACAAAGATATACGGATTCCTTATTTGAGGAAGCACAATTGTTTATTAAAAATAAAATATTAGCATTCATTCATCCGTGAATGATACTAAACGTGATGTATTACGAGTATACGGGTGAAAATGTATAAATTATCTTATAAGTAACTAAAGATATGCAGTGTGAATTTTCGTAATGGTTTTCGTACGCATATATCTAAACCAATAAATGTTTGTTAAACGTGTGCTTCGCAATGAACTGTACCGTCTACCAGTACGATTCCTCGAGGTTATTACATGAACCGCAAGTGGTATTGGTATTGATTATAAAGCAACAACTATTTGCGCTAAATAATATCGAGTTATTAGACATTTACACACTGAATATTAATTCGATTTTATGTCGAAATAATTTAACACCGTGAGTACTCGATGCGAGTTTTTGAAGCGCGCAAAAATTAAATTAACCCAACTATACTTCGCAGATAAATTCAACTATACCGAGAACACCGTAGGCACTAAATTTTAGTGCTTTAGTTTAAGTTTGGAATGAATACACAATGACAAGACTGCATATATTTACGATGCAAGCTTAAATAAACTTTGACAAACTGTGAGAATCGAAATTCTGACGTCAATAATTCACAGTGGAATATTCATTTGCATCCTATCTAGTTTGTCGTGCTTGCAATTTTCTGAAGTATTTTATTGCGCAATGAATTCTATGTAAAACATTTACGAGATATATTTTATTAGGTAATATCTCACTCGAAATCACGTGTGGTGTGATCATCGTGAATAATTTTCCAATATAATTTTAGGTAAATACCTTTAGTAACCGACAAGCAAGAATCTACACTCAAGTTATCTTCATGCTATATCCACAAACTCATTTAATATTACAGTTTTACAAAGTTTCATGAGGAACCCATACAGCAGGTTAACTCAATTGTATATCATATTGACAAGGACAGAATTAGATAATACATTATTACGTTACGATGGAAACAACATTATATATGATTGTTCTCTCATTCACGTTTACTTGGAAAAATTAATGTTAAAAAATATTCATTATAATTTATTTTGTACATTAATCAATATTTAAAGTAAGGGAAAAAATTGTTTTTCACGCAATGAACATGTTTCCAACCTTTTCTTTAATAATATTTTAACTGTGAGATTGGATATTATTGTTCGTGGACATAAATGTCTATCTTTGTTTTCAAATCCTTATATAGTTATTTTAGAACAATCGAATTTAAAATGTAATTTTCTCTTCAGGGAAGTATATTAAAAATAAAAAAAACATCAAAATATTTGCTTAAAACTCTTAAATCTACGAAAAACAATCTTGCTTATTCTTGGAGAAATAATTTAATAACAATTTAGTAAAGTAACAATAATATTGTGTATAACTTAATATGAAATACTTTATAATTATGTACAATATTATTCAGGTACTCATATGTATAAATGAAATGTATTATTTGTATTAAAAAACGCGTTAAATAGACTTTAGTAGACTATAATTTGTAAGGTTACAACATTTTTATTGTTGTGTGTACAAATATATATATTTGGTTTTTTTTTTTGTCCTTGGTGATTAAACTATATAGCCTGTAAAATATATTATGCTCGTTGTAGGAAATGTAAAATGAACACTAAATTGCGGGTATGCCACCGTTACTATATCGTATTATATTGTGCTGGCATATGATGGCCAAAAAGTTAACCTCTATGTCTGCAATGATGAATGATGGTGAAGAGTTATTTAAATAAGCTCTGGTCCGTACTTAATCACTGCCGACGCGGCATTTGAAAAAACGCCATGTGTGGCATGGTGGCAGGGGGTCAAAGACAGAGTATGAAAAAAAGGTAAATAACCTGATGAAAAAGGGACCGGACACGGGGACCTTGAATTAATTTCCGGACTATATACTCTCGCGCTGTATATATAGGGAATGTGAAAAAATAAAACATATATAAAATACAATTCTTTGTTATTAACGAACATAATATACATCGTGTTTTTCTTTCTTTCTTCTGTCTCACACCCTCTGTTCAAGGATGGCCACAAGATTTATCTGGTCGTATCAAACAGAACAATATAAGAAATACCGCCAAAAAAGCACGTGCAATTCTATACAATATTAAACATACATCCGAAAAGCTTAGTTTCTTAATTGGGCATGAAATCCCATGTATGAAAAAGAAAAAAATAGAAATTCAAGCATAAAATAATACTGTGTACGTTTTATCATATTTTAACAATTACACTCAATAAAAATACATATGACAACAGAAAGTTATTAGTAGAACATAGTACAGTGTTAAAACTTGTACGTCGTTAAGCCACGGTACGAATCAACTCTTTGATACGCACGTTACAAAATTAATTTTATGAATTTATAATAACCCTATGTGATACTAATGATTAATTAACTCAAGAAGGTATTTGGTTGAGAACTATTTCATATGTCTTATTCATAACATAAAACGAAAATGCATCATTAATATTCAACGCATAATAATATTATGTGCTAATATCCAAATAATGTTGTTACTAGTTGAAAATATTTCATTATTTATTTATAAAATATAAACACATGCTTTTCACAATGTTATTCGGATATTTCTTCGTATACGTATGTGTGTGTGTGTGTATGTGTGTGTGTGTGTGAGTGTCGGTTTGTGCAATATAATATGTGTAAGTGGAGTTTTGTGTAGTTTCTTCACGTATTAACCCGCTGATCGCAACACACAAGGATTTCATTCTTAAGATTATTCAAACGGTATTACTGGTATAAGTGATGAAATTTTTAATGAAATTGTCTGAATTATATTTTTCATACTTCATATATGTGTACGATTATCTATGATATTAATAAACGATTACAGGAACTTATGCGCAATCCTAGTGATATGACATATGACGAATCCCTCCGATTTTGTAATAAAAAATAAATAATCAACATTGATTAGAATGAAAGATATAAATATCATCTCCAAAAATAAAAACTAGTCAACTATTATGTATAAAAACTAGGTTAATTTTATATATTATTGATTTGTTATTTATATGTTATCATATTGCTCAAAATTGTCTTTCAGATTTTGTTCCCTTAACTAAGATTTAAAAAGAATATGTAGTTATTAATTATTTGAAGATTTATTATTATACAAAATATTGTTTTCATCATCGAAAATGTAAATCCAAAAACAATTATAAAAAAAAACAAATCTACAGTTTATTTCAAGTTCTTTAATATTTTAATTTTTCAGTCTAAAATTAAAAATAACTCAACTACAGAATGAATTACTGTTGACATTTTCATTACAATTATTATATTCATCGCATTATATCGTGTTATACATCCATATGTATCGCTATATTAGATTTATTTCCATTTTCAATATTATACATCTAAATTATTTTTTAAATATAAGCTGAAAAAAATTGCAAAGATTATTGATTAATGAAGAGAAGTTATAAGTTTCCTGTAAAAAACTTCACTATATATTGTACGAACCATAAATTGCACACTTTATATTAAATGTATATTACATTCATTACGATAAAATGTAAAAACGTACACACTTATAGGATTCTTTAAAAATATATACTATAAATAATTTACTAACAACTACAATAAAATATTTATTTAATTGTATATCATGTTTTTAAGTCATAAAATTTTATTAAAAATTAATAATTTTTCCCTATTTATTCATAATATGTTTTTATAAACCAAACAATATATCTTATCGCAGATATAATTATTGTATTTACAATTAAATACGAATTTACCTCGACGTTAAACCGACTATCACATTGTAGAAGTATAAAAATTCATACTCTAAAGAGGCAATATAAGGACTCAGAATTTTAATAGAAAAACAAATATCCCGAAATAAAATAACATATTTATCATTTATACATATCGAAAAAGCTTTTGACAACATTGAATGGCAAATTATATTCTCAATAATGAAAGAATTAAATTTAGATTTTAAAGTCAGGAGAATTATATATAACCTCTACAAAAATCAAAGCGCAGAAATTTACAATAAATAATGAGTCAGATAGTGTGAAAATACGTAGAGGTGTAAGACAAGGGTATCCACTTTCACCATTATTATTCAACTGCTATATAGAAAAAAGTATAACGGAAGTTAAAGATAAACTAAACGACCTTAGGATTAGAATCAGAGTGAGTGATATATTGATTTCAATGATCCGTTTTGCAGACGACATCGTATTATTAGCAGAAACAGAACACGACCTCCAGAGAGCCCTGGCAGAAATGCAAATAATTATAAGTAAGTATCAAATGCATATAAATTCAGGAAAAACAAAAATTTTAGTTAGTGAACTCAACAATTAACGCAAATATTTATTTAGAAAACCAACTTATCTCACAAGTTTCTAGTTTTAAATACTTGGGAAGTTTTATGACATCAGACGGAAGAGCTCGCAGGAAATTAAACAAAGAATCGGACAAGCAAAGATAGCTTTTATCAAGAAAAAGAAAATTTTGGTTTCGAAAAAAATTAGCAGAGCAACAAAAAAGACATTTCTAAAAACATTTGTGTGGAGTGTCGCATTATACGGCTGAGACGTGTCGCATTATACGAGACATGGGTTATTAATGAAAAAGAAAAAAGATCCCTTGAAGCATTCAAAATGTGGTGCTGGAGACATATGGAAAAAATTAACTGGACAGAAAGAGCAACAAATGAAGATGTAATGACCCATGTTGAAGAAACAAGATCCTTACTTAAAGTCATAAAGCGACGACGATGGGCATGATGGGACACGTTTTACGACATGACGAAGAATTGCATCATACTATAATAGAAGGTGCAATTGAAGGACGGAAACCACAAGGAAGACCAAGAAACTCATACATATCTCAACTGAAAAATGACGCAGGGATTGATACTTACGCCGAATTAAAAAGACTCGCCGAAGATCGTGATAAGTGGAGAGCGAAGTTAAAAACATTGTAAACCAACCCAATATAGGTTGATAAAAAAAAAAAAAAAAAAAAAAAAAATCAATATAATTTGAAATGAAAAGTAATCCGTCATCTAGGGTATTCATGACTTCCGAGTGTTCTCAAATAAAAAAAAAAAAAAACTATATGTTACAATGTTGGCCATGTTAAATCGACGCAGAACATGGCCGTCAAATCGATAACAATAATATTTTATTTTTCAACACAAACCAAATCATTTTCAATGTAATCTATCATGCAAATCTAAGATCACCGCAGGCACTCCGCTTGGTATGTATAATATATATTATTTCGTCGATTACGCAAACGAATAGTGGAGGAAAAGTGCGCCGACCGTTTACGGCTATTCACTATCTGTTGCTCTTAAAAGGGATACCAAAAAATGTGATGGCACAATGCCCATTTTCGCCGATCGAATATCAATATGTGTTAAAGTTAACCAACTATTGTTCGGACGACGACTTCTCGTTTTTCAACTTAATTTCTGAACTACATCCGACACACATAGAGCACTACTCTACGTTTCATTTATTTTGCTCGCCATGCTCATCTTCTTCCCTACCTATACATCGTATGCACACACGCGCGCACGCACTTACACATATATATCACGCAGCCCGTCAGGCACAATGGACGAGGTTTTTGAATTGAAAAAAGAGACGGGAAGAGATAGAGAGGATTTTTCGTATTGGTCTACGCCAGC
>JASXSY010001086.1:0-257186 GCA_034509805.1 Sipha maydis
AGGAGGATGTTTCGAGGTTTATACCTAATATTATGATATGAATTCATTATTTTACAATAATTTTACGTCTATGGTTAACGTTAAATTCATTTTTTTCAGATATTTTATTGGACTCATTTACTTTACGTGCCTTTTTACTTATTGTTAATTCTTCACTGCCCAAATTTTTGGAAATGGTTGATAATTCCTGGACTTTTATACTTATGTGAACGTTTTTACCGCTTTTCGTTGATGCGATCTGAACACGGCAAAACGTACATTAGCTCTGGTCTACTTTTACCGTCTAAAGTCACCCATTTAGTGATAAAAAGACCACCACATTTTGATTTTCATCCTGGTGACTATGTATTTGTGAATATACCAGCAATAGCCAAATACGAATGGCATCCATTTACAATTAGTAGTGCTCCGGAACAAGAAGGTAAATGTAACAAATCTGATTAAAGCTTAAACTGAACAGTAGTCGATACTTATTATTGTTCAGATTACATGTGGTTACATATTCGCGGGGTCGGAGAGTGGACAAATCGATTATATTCATATTTCGAAGAAGAACAGCATAAATTACACCTACTCGACGAAGAACTGCCTGAAACGGTCAATAGTAAAGCTTCCTCTGTGGATACATTAGAATCATCAAAAATGAAAAAACTCCAAACGTATGTTTGACGTTATTTTGAGTGTGGCTTCAAATTATAAATGATTATTTGTTTTTTAGATCTCTACAAAGAACATTTTCGGGAAGAACTGTTGAAGAACCCACCAAAGGAAAATACAAGAAAGATTTCAGTTATACTAATCAGAGTTTTAGCAGTTTGCCGGAAGACTTTCATATTAGAGGTTCCGAAAGTGATATTACTTCTGGGAATTCAAAATCTGCAATGGGTAATAATATTTTTTCTTGTTTAAAATTGTAATCATTAATATATATGGTATAGTAATTGTTTAATTTAAACGTAATTTTATAAGATGCAAGGAAATCAGTCAAGAAAGCACCAAACACTAATCTCCATAAACTCGTTTTGATTAACAAAGCTCCACTGTCAAAATCACTATCGATGCCTGATATGGAAAACCGGATAAAAAAAAGAGAACGTCTTTTAGCGTATGTATTAATTATTTTAAATCTAACGATTTCATTTATAATATTGAAAAATAATAGTGTATGAATATTCATTTTCAGCTTACGAACTTATATGAGATCTGAATCTGAGAAGAGTTTCGATGAGTGTCAAATGAAGAGAGCAAGACTCCAATCATTAGGCCTCGCATATTTAAGTCCTCAAAATAAATCGTTGGCTCAAAGTTTCCGGTACATGAGACACAAACCGACTATAATTGCATTTAAAACACCAAGTTTAGAACACTGTGAAGCTAAAGTCTCATCGTACAGCATCACAATCGAAACTGTAAGTCTACAAATGTTCGATATAAATAGTTAAATTTATTGAATTCTTCATCTTAACCTCTTCAGGCGTCTAATATCGGCAGCATGGAGTTCGTAACTAACGAAAGTAAATCAAAGGAAAGATCGAACGAAGACAATAGTAGTCAGTCACCCATTAATTATCCCGTCGGCAAACCACTAGAAGTGAGATTATTATTGATTGACATTGTTTGCATATTATACTGAATGATGTTTGAATGTTAGATTTATTTGGTTGGCCCGTACGGCGCACCGTCCAGTCACATATTCAGAGCCCAACATGCAGTGATGATAGCCACGGGTATTGGCGTCACGCCGTTCGCATCTATTTTGCAATCAATCATGCACCGATACTGGAAAGCCCGTCATACGTGCCCGAAGTGTAAATACACTTGGGCAAGTGAAATACCACCTACGGTGATGCATCTTAGAAAAGTGAGAAATACGAACTAATGCCGAAAATTATCAGCTACCGTAGAGTTGATCTTGTAATTACTAGTAATATTAACTAACGGTTGACATTTTTCTGCGGCATAGGTGGATTTCTTTTGGATTAACCGGGACCAAAGATCATTTGAATGGTTCGTAAATTTATTGTCGCAACTTGAAATCGAACAGGCTGAGCTCGGTGGAGCCATGGAAAGATTCCTGGAGATGCACATGTATATAACGTCGGCCTTACAAAAGACCGACATGAAAGCCGTTGGACTCCAATTAGCTTTAGATTTGCTGCACGAAAAGGTAAGAACAAAAAATAATTTTAAAGCAATTATTCAAAAGCACTATTAATTCAAATGTGTTGAATAATCTTAGGAAAAAAGAGATTTCATCACGGGCTTAAAGACTAGAACCAACGCAGGCAGACCAAATTGGGACAAGGTTTTCAAACAATTACTAGACCAGAAAAAAGGAAAAATCACAGTGTTTTACTGCGGTCCACCACAACTCGGCAGACTTCTTAGAGTAAAATGTGATCAATTCGGATTTGATTTCCGAAAAGAAGTTTTCTAGACGTTTTGAATGCTTGGATAATGCCTTATCTCTTTGTTATTTTACCAGAGTAATCTAAAAATGTATAAATAACTTTACATAGTTAAGCTATGAATGTTACCATTTTATCAAAGAGAAGACTGCAAAATATGTTACCATATCGCAATCGAGTATTTTATTAAATAACAACGTTACCATTAATTTTAAATAAATCATTATTTTTATCATAGCAAGAATAAGATAATTTTTCTGTCTGAATTTTATTTATATATAAGAAAAATTGTAATAATGAATAACATTAATTGTTTATTTATTATTGTTTAAATTGTAACTGTAAATATATTTAATTATTTCAATCGTAATAGATTTTTTTTATAATATGAGTATAATTAAAGCTACAAGAATTTATTCTCTAATAAAATATTTTTAATTTAATGAAAATGAAAATATTTACTTGGTATTGTGTAATTTTGTTGTTTTTGTTCGTACAAAAGTTCTTAATAACTATATTAGAAATTGAATTCCAAAATTAAGAAAATGTCTGAAATACAATAAAATAATATATTTTACAAACATTTTATAAAATGTTGATAATCCTAAAGAGTGTTTTCTGTACAAAAGAGATGTAATATAAATATAAGAGCGATCGAAAAAAATAATATTACCAACTTTTGAGGGTTTATTAGACAAATTGTATTAGATTAATATATTAATATATTTAATATATAATTTTAATCAAACAATAACTACTGTAGATTTTATGTTTTGATATAAGTATATATATTTTTTTCATTCACAAACAATATTGTTAAGTAATCTCGATATATTACAACAGAGCACGTATAATAAATTACAACAATATGAGATTACATAAAAATAACTGATGGATAAAAACGTTATTGAATAGATTGAGAAAATATTATTGTATAACGTAATAATAATATACGAATGTGAACCCTTATAAACGATAACATGTGACATCGTATTAGCAGGTAAATCGTAGTGCATACGGGGTAAGTGAAAACGGTAGTGTTATAGTAGTTTAATAACGGTAAGGTTTAAAAAATAATAATAATAAAATAAAAAACGATACAGCTGCACACGGGCTTCAACGCCAAGTACAGTAATATAATAATTATACTATCGGGCACGTGGTGAGTAAAACTGCAACATGGCGATCATCATTCGTCGTCCTTGTCTTCCTTCTCATTTTCCACCACATTGTCCTCGACGCGGTAATCGACTATGCGGTACGTTTGCTTCCAGAAATCGGGGCCACCGCTGACGAAGTCCACATAATCGTACTCCTCCAGGTCCTCTATGATGGTCAGCAGCTGGTGCACGTCCACGTGCTCGAGGTCGTTGAACAGCGAGTCGTTGTAGTCGGTGACCCGATGCGTGGTGGCAATCGTCCTCTCCTCCATGACGTCGCAACGGTCGCGCAGCTCCTGCCGCGCCATTTCCACCAGGTTGTAAAGCGCATCAACAAAGTCCTTCAACGGCTTATCTCTGTCTGCGTCGTGATGCATGAACAGCAGGTTCACCGCGTCGTTGTACTCGTGGAAAAACAACACCGATTGGTCGAACGCGGCCACCTTGTCCGTGTACTTAGCCACCGCACTCTGGATCTTGGAAATGCTGGACCGGATCGTGGGAACGTCTACGTACTTGTTTTTAGCCAAAGAATAAGCGAAGAACGTGTGCAGCAGCACGGTGCTGGACAGCTTGCACGACAGTGCGCTGCCCAGCACGTGCACACCGAACTTCAGCTCGGACCCGGTGAAGCTGCGGTTCTTGACCAGCCGCTTGATCACCGGCAGCACGTCGATCACCGTATTGTCGGCCAGGTCCATCTCTTTCAGCAGCTCCTCGATCTCCGCGTTCCCTTCCATCCGGTTCTTGTCCAACTTGATCCGTGTAATCAACACGGGCTTCCAATTTATGTCGTCCGCCATCACGCCGCGTATCACGTTCTCCATCACGCTGTACGGGTCGGACACGATGCCGCACCGGGCCGCGGACACCAACCACCACCAGAACACCGACACGGCGGCACGGGCTGCACCGACCGGGTAACTCATCGCGCAGTCCTAACACTCGGCCGGAAGCGTTTATTCTTATTCTTCTTCTTCTTTCGCTCACTGCTGCTTGCGCGGACAACGTTCGTTCGTTCGTCTTCGCTGCTCGTGCCGTGTATACAATATCAGCGACGGCGGCGACGATTTCCAACCATTCATCCCCTCCCCTCCCATCGCGCTTGTTGCTGTTTGCATTGCAGAGCAAACATCGCGGCGCACTTGCACGTCCGACAACAACAACTGCTGTTGCGCTGTTTTCACCACACAACGCGATACAGGTACGCTTGTGTTGTCTTAACGAGGCGAGTGCACGAGCGAAAAATCGCACCGTTCCTCAAGCCCTCGTAAACCGACCCTTCGTAGAGTACGGTTATCTCCTAATGTGTACAAAAAAAATAGCTGTACGAAAGATGGTGCACGGATAACCGTTTGTTCGCCTTGCTCGACCGAGAAACGTAAATTGCACCCGCAACGTCCAAGCAACAAACGTCTTGCCTGTCCGAGCACTTTTCGTGAACACCTACCGGCGCGTGACTACGCCGAAACGTGCACGGATCATTTGACCTTCGTGCAACGAAGTTCCAACCGTTTCCAATTATCATGCCATGTCATACTGCCATGTTGCAGCGACGCGACAGCTTATGGTTTACGTATATTTTACCATAACTTTTGTTTTGAAATCCCATCGATTATCGAGTTGCCTTTGATAGGATTTCAGTTGAATTTTAATTGTTTGAAATTTTCATCTGTTTGCCTATGCGACAACGACTCAATGCTGAACACGCTTGGCAAATACAGGTTGTAATACAAAACATTTATACTGCGATAAAACTCAGACATGTGGAATAATGAGGGCAAGTTGTGTAATGTAATGCCGACAAATGGAACAAATACCGATCCTAAATGTTAGACATTACCACGTTCTCGATGAAAGAGAAAATCTCACCAAAACATACATGTACATATACGAATTATGTTATAGCCTTCGCAAATTCTAAAGTTGTGAGTTCTTTTTTATCCTTCTAAAAATTTGACTTGCTGGTAGAAACTAGCTATGGAACATAGTGCTCTTGCATGACTGTTTTAGTTGTATAATTCGTATATGGAAACCAGCCAAGTCAGACCTTAGGCTTCAAAACATTATTCTAAGTGATAAGAAGAAATTATATGTTATGTTGTTATAAATAAATTTCTTTTGAACATTGAACTTGGCATCCATTTAGATCTCACTTCTTTTGTCGTTGAAGTCAACAACCAGGGCATATATTATAGTATTGAACTTGGCTATCATTTTACATGTATGTTTTGGTGAGATATCATTACTTTTTGTTTGTAAATTATTAATTGCTACTTATTCACGATAAAATTTTTTGTTAAATTATTGTATTTTCCTACGTTTACGGGTTATAATTGTCTTTTTTGTATTATTATTTATATTTTCTTGTACTTTTGAAATGTCGGAGTGAATTGCCCATTCAGCATCTGGTTTTTTTTTTACGCGTTTTCTGTTGATACTTAATTTGGCCAAGTCGGGGCGGTATAGCGTGCGCAGGCGGTTGTACTCTACAATAGAGCTCTCTTGTGCCTTGATTTGACTTGGATCTATATTGATAAGATATACTCCATCTAAGGTTTTAACTCTGGAGAGTCCAACGTAAGCCTGCCCTTTAGTAAAAACAGAGGAGCCTATATCGAGAAGAGCTCTGTCAAGGCTAAGACCTTGTGATTTATGGATAGTAATAGCATATGCTAAGCAAATAGAGAATTGTTCTCTGTGTACATATACATTACTCAATATCTGAAACTTGGTCTTGACTCGTTCTAGTTCGTAAATTAAATTATGTTTAAATTGTATTGTAATTTTACGTGCTCTATTGCTGTTGTCGACGTCCCAATGTATATTTTCTATGTTTCCAATGGATCCGTTTACCAGTCCCTTACTGACATCTATGTTTCTTCGCAACATTACACGTGCACCTATTTTTATTGTGATGACATTTTCTAAGCCAGCAGTGAACGATGAATCATCCTCGTTTTTTTTGAGAACTTCATTTGCTCGTTTTTTTAAATACCGTGGACAGTCTATTTCATCTATCGAATTTAATTTAATTTCTGGTTGCTCCATACTTGCCAACATTGCAGTATTAAATTGGTTACACATATTTTTCCCCCGAAACGACTTCGTTTCGATCGTCGATAAAAATAATTTACCATGACGTATTCTATAAATACAGTTTATTACTATATACTATAATTCAGTTACTAACATTAATAATAGGTATTTATTATAAAATATTTTCTGTTGTATACAGAGTATAATACTATAATATATGTAAAGTTAATATAAAATTATTTTATCTTCTTTTGAGTATATTATTTTTAATTATCATAATTTTATTTACTATAATTTCTACTGATGGGTGGATAATTCATAATTGTAAGATTAATTATTTAATTATGGCGCGCGGGTCGCCAATATCGACACGACGACACATATCGACTGGACGTATTTTTGGAGCCGCGATTTAAAAATTTTCAAGTTTCTGATTTTTTCCTTTATATTAACCTAACTACCTATTTGTATGCCAAATTTGAACTTTCTAGGTCATCTGGAAGTGGGTTAGAATTTTGATCTATAGGTGAGTCAGTGATAAAAATGACGATTTTGGGACGTTAATATCTAAATAACGGTTTGAGATATGTTTATGAAATTTGGAAAACATATGTATCTAGTAAGTCTCAATATATGAGCCAAATTTGACATGTTTATGTGGAATAGTTTTTGAGTTATGAAGGGGTCAAAAGTGGCTCCAAATGGTTCGTGTAATATTACACACGGTGCTGCTCGCCAGTTCTGTTAGTTAGAACTTGGCTTGACACGCTACCGCGTGTCTAGATCATTTTAATAATTAAACCTCTGACATTGTTGATACGAGTTTTTATTTTAATATTTTCCTTTTGGTTTGTAAGAAAAACACTATAAGTGTAGAAATGGCGACAAGCCAATTTAGTGTTTGTAGCAAATTCTTGATCACGATTTAATCAACCTAGTTGACGATGAGTTTAGATATCAAAAGTTGGAGCGAGTATTATATTATACCGTTTTCCGATGCTGATCTTAAATAGAGAAACGAATGCCAAATATGTTAATAGCAATAATTTTTTGTTGTACTTATCTTATTAGAATTATACATTTTTTTTTTCAATATGTTTATATTATTTTTGATATCTGTTATAAAGATTTGCTTTCATTAATCATTACCATCACACGGTTTTTGCTTAGGTTTTTCACGTATATTGAAATTCAAACCTGTGTTACTATTACGTAAATTATTTTCCAACGTTTATTTAAAATGTATTCTATGTACAATTTACTATTCATAATGGAAATGTTAATGGAACTGATTTAAATGATTTCTTTTTTATGGAGAAGTAAGAGTAAATAAGCTATACTAAAATGAAAATTCCCAATCGTTATTAAAATAAGGATAAGAAAAAAATTATATTCATTCGTATAATATTTACACTAGAAATTTTTTTTCGTTTTAGGTACACATTTTTTTTTGTAAGACATATAATTCTCATAATTTATAGTTGCTTTAGCACTTAAACATACATAGTATATGATATTATTTATTCATTTCAGTATAATCAATGTTAACTCAGGTATAACTCATTTGCAAACACGTTTTTTTTTTTTTTTTTATATTATTTATCATGCGTTTTTAAATTTATTGCGTCATAGGTAAAAAAATGTATGTACATTTCATTTGAATAAATACACTTAAAAATTTAAATCGTATTCTTTGATGAACGATTTAAAAAAAAAGTTTTTTTCATGCATCCGAAAGAAAATGTATCTTGATATCCATAAGTCATAACAACGAAAAATTTATTTTTTATTTATAAATTTGCTTTAGGTAGTTAGTTAGTTAGTTAGTAATCCCAATTTTAAAATAATTTTCGAGTACCAACATAAAACTACACTAAAGGGAATGTAATAATATATACTTAAATTGTTTTTTTTTAAAAACATATACAAGTATTAAAATAAACAAGACAAGCATGAAGGATTGTAAAAATTTTATATTTTTTATGTAAAAATGGTGTAATATTATCCATTTTTATCATTAAATAATATCTTTATACGTTTTATATTGTTTTACGTATTTTTATTAAAAAAAATCTTGTTTTAAATTAGTTTTATTGTAATATTTACAATCTGATACAATGTTTGCACAATAAGTACTTTAAATATATTTAATATATATTTAAATTACTTATATATATATATAAATATTACACAGAATAAATTAATTTTGGTGATTTTACAAGGGAAGGCGCATAGCTGCGAAACCTGGGTTCACTTAGTTTAATTGTAAAAGGTCTCTAGATCCCTATTATTTGATACACCTGATAGAATTTTCGGATAAGACTTTTGAA
The DNA here is from genome assembly GCA_034509805.1 of Sipha maydis. Taxonomy (NCBI): domain Eukaryota; kingdom Metazoa; phylum Arthropoda; class Insecta; order Hemiptera; family Aphididae; genus Sipha; species Sipha maydis. The sequence goes on from JASXSY010001086.1 coordinate 8,938, forward strand.
GCCAACTGGATACTAAGTGGGTTTTATTATGACTTTGTTTTTGATCGAAATCTATTGTAGTATGTTGAAGCGGTATTTTTTATTTTTAAAATCTTTAGGTCTAGGCGATTGCCGTATAAATGTTTTGAAAGTTATTCGAAACAGGTAAATTGATAAGTTTGGATTTTTCGAATACTTACCTTTTTCCAAAGATTTAAATTAACTCCAAATAGTGATACTGTAAGTCCAGTTAGAATTTAATAACATTTTGTAAATTAACATTTTGATGATAAATTATATTTTGGAGTGAAGAAGTGGCCTAAAATTGGTATTTAATTTTTAATTTTTAATTTTGGCTTTTTCAAACATGAAATAGTGTATGAATTTTTTGGTTTTCAGGTTTAAAATAGTTATTAAAATTCTTAACATATTATTTTATTATTCAAGATATATTAAATTTACAGTTTTACAAAAAAAAATGCAATGGAATATAATGTTCTTAATTTTTGGTTTGTAAATGTACAAAATATTATTATAATTTAACTATGGTATTTCAATTATGAGTTCATAATTGTTTTTCTTTATATTATGTTTACTTGTTAAAAATTATACTTTTCAGAAAACTTTTTTTTTATTTCGAAAAATGTCAACATAATATCAATTTGAATGTAAAACAACTATTTAATTTGTAGTCGTAAACCTCATTTACTACTCATTTACTTATTTAATGAGAAAATAATTACCTACCCTAAAACATCCACTGGATGATATAATCATATATCTCGCAAACAATCTACATTTTGTTGACATATTTTCTGATTATGAGAGAAGAGTTGACTATCGTAAATTAAAGATATAGAACTATATAATTTGTACATATTTGCCCCCACAGGAACCTATTTAGAAGGACCAATTTTAATAAGAAATATTACAAGAAAATAAACGACAGTTACAATGAAAAATAAAACTAAAACATAAAAGAAATTAAGTGAAAATAAAATAAAATTCGAAATTTCATCAAAATTATTTAATAACATGACATTTTATGATTGATAATAATATAAAATACCCACATCATTATCATTATATAAGCAGTATTATTGTTTAACTGTATACAACACATAATAAATAATATGAACATATGCTGTAGCCTTGAATTTATAAAATCGAATTAAATAACATCATTATACCAGAAAAAAGTGACAGTTTATTGTATTAAATTTTTTTACTTACCTGATTTAATATAGTTGTTACTTTTGCAATAGGCTTAGCATATATCTACCTTTTCTGTTAGATTTTTTTATTGTTTAACACTACTTTATAACATAAAATCCCAAGCGTGATAATATTGATAGAAATGATTAGTATTATTTTAAAATTAAATTATACTCGTAAGATTCAACTAAATGGTTCATTAATTTGTTTTATCTAGAAAACAAATGAAATACATAATATAATAATATAGTATATGCATAATTTTCTATATTTCTTACCAATATAAAATACAAATAACTCTTTTGAGTTTTAATCAAGTACATTTGAGATTTAAAGTTTTTCAATCTACTTAAATTAACATAGATTAATAAATTAACCTATAACCTATGGAAAAAATTGAATGCTATTTTGCAGTTAAAACGTTAATGAATGTTAATTATACAAATAATACAAAGTGAATTTTATCTATTAAATATATTATTTAGAAATAATCAATCTGTAATTTTAACTAAAACGATTCAATAATATAACAATCAATGATATAACTTCTAACAGAACAATTAGAATTACTATTTAATTTAACAGGTTTTGACATTAAGAAACTGAAATTGCAGGATTTGTAGGATTTTAAAATGACATTCTTTATAGTCGTAATACTCTATATATACTATAGGTTACTCTAATTCTCTACTACTCTTACTCTTCTCTACTTTTACGTTAACTCGTAAAGTTGACTAATTAGTTTATTAATAATTATTAGAACAAAATAAATTCAATAAAACAGCCAAATATATTATATTTAAATGATAAATGCTTTATTATAATTAAGAATGCAAGTGTTTTCAATACTTTGAAAGAATAGTACCTATAATTCAGTGTAAAGAAATTACTAAAAAAATTACTAAATACCATTTAAATTTCATTATAATCATAATTAATTTTAGAAATTTGAGTTCACTGTCACTGTTTTGGATCATCATTTTATTGAGGTAAATCATTTTTCTAAGCAACATTGTCAACTTGGAATCTGCTCGACAAAATATTTTGTATTTTATCACGGTAGCTGTATGGATTTCTTTTCAGATAGTTTTTACCTTTTGGTACATTCGCGTGAATCAAAAAACTCTTCCACGTTTTTAGTTCCATAGTTCTCAAAAAGTATAATAAATCGTAAAAATCCATTACGCCCTTTTCATTTTCTATGACCCACTCGACGATGGTCTCGAGCGTGACGGCGTCCGATATTCTTTTATCAGAAATAATTTCTGGATACTTTTCCGAGTCGCTCTGCGTCGCGATGTTTAACTGTTTGAAATAGACGGCCATATCATTTTGTGTACAAGATGACTCGATAGTTCTATTGATTTCCGTCAATTCTTTGTCCAGGTCGTCGAGGTTCTCTTGTTTTGCGATATCTTCGTCTTTCTCGGACAATATTTGGTTTATTTTATCAAACAAATCCAACAGCTTCTTATACCCATCATCCTTGACGGTTATCAACATATCCATGTTAGGTGGTATCAAGTTCGTAAACACCTGGAGTCTTTTTCGGTTTACGTTTTGGTCGGTTTGAAGCACCAACATCTTTCTGGTCAGCGCCACGTGAACGGCCATACGCTTGAACGACAAGCACTTCACCGCCGTACTGACAATCTTGATGCTAGCAGCTAGTGCTTGGCCCGAATAGTATTCAGTGCGATTTGACAGCTTCTGAAGAGCAGCTAGCGGGTGCAGGTCATTGATATTCTCCAATGTTTCCTTGATCGACGGCGTTAAGTTGCTGGCGTTCAGTTTGATCCTTTCCGATAGTAAGTCCTGGAACATCTCATCCTCGAAAAGTATTTTTTTAACTATGTCTTGAAACTGTTTTTTGGTCGGATAGCCTGAACTGTATGCCGCGATCACGACCACGGTTAACAAAACGTTTGGTAAAAAGTGCATTGTGTTCAAGACTTAAACGGATATGCGTACAGAATTATTGCGCTACGGTTAAATACCAAAAAACAAACAACTGATTACCGTTCGATTTTCTACCAACATGTTGTGTCTTATTTTGCATGCACTTTGTTTAGTAGGTGTTTTCAAAAAAAATTGTGTACACAAACCCTACTAAAAAAATAAATTAAACACATGTATCTATACGTTTAATAAGACAAACACATTTACACTTTATGTACTGTTGCGTTTTTATACTACGAAAAGTAAAATAATACAGTATATTGATTATTATTTGATTAGCATATTTTATATTTTTTTCTATGTGTTGATTATATTATAATATCCTCCCGTAAGGAAGGAAAATCTATACCTTAGTATAATATGTTATATTTTAGTATTGTAATTTTAACAATTCATGAGAACGAGAACAAATATAAAACGATATTAACGATTCCTTAATTGGACACTTAATGTGTTTAGATTGATAAGTTTTAGTTATAAATAGTCTAATAACCATTCAAATACAACTTAAAATGATGATCATCAATGATGTATAAAAATATTTCTACATTTTTTTAGTAATCTCAAATCGTAATGTAATTTCTAAATATCAATATATAATAATTATGTATCAATAATTATTATTTACCTAATATACCTAATTCTGCTTATTGAATTCCATATTTCTAGATCACACTATGTGAAATTAAGCATTTTAAATATACATCGGGAGAAAAAATGAAAACCAGTTCCAATATAAATTTAAGTAAATTATAATATAAAATAGAGATAAAGTTTTAAAAAAATTAAAAATTAATTTTCTATAAAATAAAAACTTAGGTACTATTTAACTTTATTCTTATATACATCAGTTCTCCTTAATTTTAACGAAAATAAAAACAAAGTAAATCGAACAAGGTTTAGATACTCTGGGATATGCTATTAAATATAAAATGAAAAACTAACTCTTTCGCTTAAAACTAATATTATAACACTTACAATATACAGTGTCAAACACAGATTTTTGGTTCTAAGTCTACATACTAAATTAAAATTTAATTGGCGTATACTTGTGAATTAGAAAAATATCCAAGTTATTAATCAATTAGGTACACTTTTTCAGACGTAATTTAGTACAAAAGTAACATATTTTATTATAAAATTGAAACTTATATTTATTTATTGTATTCAAACATAAATCCTTTTTCTATAACTTTGCGAATAATAAAATATTAAACTTATTACTTGGAATTAGTTAAAATTTGTCGTATCGTGTAACGCGTGTTACAATCAATCCTTTTTTAATGTATATAAGTTTAATATTTTAATTATTAAATATTTTTAAAATAAAAAAAAAACCGGTTTTTGTAGACTGCACCTCTTCGTAAAGGTTTTGTATTTAATAACGTCAAAATAATGTTTAAACATTTTAAGAATGATCGGTAGAAATAACACGCAAAAAGATAAATTATCCCTGATTGATATATATAGTAGATAACGATTTATTTAAAGACATAAATAATAATACATCCCAAGTGTATAATAGTATAATAGCATTTAACAACAAACCTAATAGCAAAACAATACAAAAGGGACTATTTTTTTTTATTATTTTATACTATTTTATAATCTCGACGTATAATAGTTAGTAAATAAGGTGAATTAACAATGAATAATAATAACATTATATTGTGTAGTGCGCACTGAGTTATTCTAGGTAAAATTGATTTCAAATGTTTTGAGTAGTTCCGGCTTGTTGAGGTAGTCAGACCAGAGTGTCAGGTCCATGGTAGTGAACGGCAAGCCGTCGAACACCTCTTGCAGCTTATTCTGGCACTTATGGAATATAGCGCGCGGACCCTCTGGCGTATCCCATTTCTCAACATCCGGATTGAAATTCAAAAGGGCCTCGATCTCTTCGACGGTATTCACTACGCACAATTCGTTCAGGGTGCTCTGTAGGAGCTCCTTGAACGGCTTAACGTCACCAATGGTACCAGTGATAGAATCGAGCGTGGCTCCGAACGTCTGGCTAACCACGATGCTCCACTTGTGGTACATTTCGGCCGCAACGTGCAGCGAGTCCTTAAGCAGGGCTATCTTGTCAATGTACTGCACCAGGTTCTTCCAAATGGTCTTGGGCCGGTAGATGGTCTCCGGGTCCTCACGGTCCATCAATTCCTCGATCACCTTCAACTGGATCAGAATGTACGGCAAGATTTTGCACTTGATCGCGGATGTCATCACGACCATGCCGAACTCGATCGCATCGCTTTCCTTGTTATGCTTCGTCACCACGTCAACGATCAACCGCAATGCCTTCGCGGACACCACGCTCTCGCCGCCGTCCTTCGGTTTCTCGTCTGACGACGTGGACAGCCTAGACGTGTCCACCGGTTCGGGATTCGGCGGCGCGGGCGCGGGACGGTGCGCAACTTGGGCGGACTGAACGAGGTTCAAGTCCTGCATCACGTTCTTGGCGGCTATCGACACCACGGCCGGGTCGATCTTCACTTCCACGTCCAGGTACTGCATCCAATACTCGTCCTCCTTGACCACGTCACACAGGAACGTCAACTTGTCGTACGTGAACTTCTCTCGGTACGCTCCGACCCACAGCGTGACGCTCGCTGCCAGCCACACGTTCAGCGCCAGCATGACGATGTTCCGTCCGGTGCGCTTTTCTCCTTTTTCCCTTTTGTTACAGAATTCACGATCGTAAACAGTGTTACTCGTTCTTATCCCCGGTTGCAGCCAAAGGAACGTACTGATGCGCTGCGGCCGCTCAGCAACGCATTTATTCGGTTTTCCTAGACCTGATGTTTGTGTGCACAACGCATTCGCGCACAGTCGTATGTATCTCATATCTCTATACAGTTACATACATTTTATGTGTCGCAAGTTTTCGTGTTTGTGTTTACACACGTGTTCCGCCGCTTCTGCAGTTCGGAAATCGCGGGTATCATGACGTTACCTACTGATTTTCGAATTAAGTGAAAACGCACTCGTTTTCGTACAACAATGTCGGCTGGTTAACAACGATCTCTCCACGATTACAGTTCCTTTTAGTTGATTGTTAATATTGTAATTGTTTTCATTTTGACCCACAGGAGTAGAGAAATATAATACAAATAGCGTACGCTAACTATCAACATAGTTATGTTTCCATAATACTTTCTGTTATCCTTCGCTTCCGGTAATAGAAATATTGACATTATTTATTTTATTTTATTATAGTTTATACAATTGGAAAAAATAAAACAAGTCATGGAGTAACTCAAAACTCTATTATTTAGTTTCAAAATTAATAGATTATAATGAAACTTCTAGAATCTTGGGATGAGAATACCTCTTTACAAATACTAGCCGGTCTTACGAATAGCTCAATCTATCTCGGAAATAAACACCACGTTGTACATCGGAGTCACTTCTTACTTGTTTACCATGTACGACCTTCTTCTTGTGATCAGAACAGAGTGGTCAAAAAATTATTATATATAATTAAGTAGTCAAAGAATTTTGATATTTAATTAGAAAGAAATTTATCCTTACCTACTATTTAAGTGTTTGGCCAGTAATATTACCGGTAATCAACAAAAATCAATATATTCGACAAATAAAAGTTTCATTTCCATTTTGGTCACAAATATAAAAACCTGTGTATTATTTTATTATATATTCGGTTTTTATTATGCAATAAAAATAAAAAGTAATTTGAAACTACGAAGACATTAATACATTGCTAACTACAAATGAGGTTTATGGGAGCTAACGAAAAAATATATAACTACATATATAATACATACAAGTAAATTTAGAAAAATTATATACATAATTTCCCGGCGTAGAGAAAGTGGCGCGCCCACCGCCCAATGCACGATAGCACTGAAAAACACGGACTATCAGAAAGGAACCAGAAAAGGAAAATTTGGAGATATAAGGATTGGCACTTGGAATATTAGAACCCTTTTTAAAACAGGCGCAATGAAAACAATAATTAACGAAATTAAGAGGTACAAATTACCAATTGTAGCTCTTCAAGAAATAAGATGGCCGGGAAATGGCAGCATAAAATCAAACGATACTACCTTATTTTACAGCGGAGGAACGAGTGATAGACACGAATTCGGAGTAGGTTTTATGATCAATAAAGCACTACTTACAAAGGTTAATAAGTTCGAAGCGATAAATGATTGATTTTTACCAAAACTATTACAAACAAATATTAACAAATTATTTTGTAAAATGGATTAAGTAATTTTATTTTAAAGTAATTGTATTAGATAAATGCAACAACATCCGAGGCCTAGTTATTATAGTAACAACAAAGCAACAACTGTCTGCTCAGGCTTGATCAGGTTTACTCATGATATATTTTCTTTTTTTCGTGACAAATGATACCTCAGTCTTTGTCCAAGGTCTTTCTCTGTACCAAATTTCATCAAAATTGGTTAAGTAGTTTTGGAGTCCATTGATGACAAATCGTCGAACACGTCATTAATATCATCATCAGCTTCTAAAGGCAGCGCCTTGTCGGTGTAACCATTCTTGTCTTTCCCATGCCATTCTCTTCAATTAGGAGGAGCAGCCCATGAGATTATTCAGGTCTTCAAAATAAGATTTTCTTGGACGTCCTCGTGATCGTTTGCCTGCTATTTTTCCTTCAAAAATGTTGGTGATGAAGTCATTGTGTCTCAGCAAATGTCCCACTAGTTTGACTTTTCTCTTCATTATTGATGTCCACATGCTTCTTGTTTCACCTATTTCTTCTAGTATTGTCTCATTTCTTTTTCGCTCTATCCATCTTGTTCTTGTCATTCTTCGCCATATCCACATTTCCACTGCTTCAAGTCTATCTCTTTCATATTTCTCAATCGTCCATGTCTCACATTCATACAACAGTAAACTCCAGATGTACGTTCTAATAAATTTCTTTCTTGTTCTTATACTCAGGTTTTTATTAGTTAGGAGGGTCTTTTTCTTTTCAAAAGCATGTTTGTCATTAATATATACAAAAATTACCTTGATGAATCGCTAAATGCATGTCTAGTATTTTACAAATATAACTTTATTATATAAAAAAATTGAATATTTTTAAATACATGGTTTTGTGTGAATAAGCCATATGTCTTATTGAATAGATTATTAAAAATAATTTAAAATTTCGTTAGTTGCAAAAAAGACATGTTTTGGACATGTAACTTTTTTATACATGTAACATATATATATATATATATATCCATATTTCTCTGCTACATTTTATGCCAAAATTAAAAAAATGCAAATGCTTTAAGTCCCAGACTCTGTTTATGACTATCAAATAAGGTTTGCATATTTATAAAGTAAAAATACAAATTCCAAAAAATGTTTAAGCCGTAATCAAACATTTCAGCGAACAATAACAATTTTTTAATTTCTTCATTCCATTACTTTGAATGTGTATTGAAAAAATATGGAATAATGAGGCAAGTGAATTGATAAACGGAAAAATATTATACCATTTTAAATTGAAAAAAACAACGTAATTCCCATACAGTATCTAAAAAACTTGTTATATTTCAATCTTACCAATTCTTGAAAGAAGAATGAACGATTTGAAGCAATTAGTGAAATATATACTAAAATCAGCTTTGAAATTATTTTGGAATTTTATATTTTTGCTTTAATTGAGAAGTTTCTCAAATAAATTTCAAGCAAGACAAAATAAAACATTAAATACTTCTATAATTAAATTAATTAAATAGATTAAGATAAAATATTTGTGGTACATTATTAGTATATAATTTACAATATATTACATAATAATGCTGTTTTAATTGTTATTGATATTAAAGCTCCCTGTTTATAAGAAAACGTTATTTTCTGAAAAATATATGATAATTTATGCATAAACGGCACATATTTTCATGGCCTTAAAATCCTTCAGATACCTACTTAAACTTTAATTATAATTCTATAAGTGATTGTAGAATCATGTAGGTATACCATACCTTACCTACACTATATAATTCTATAATATATAATTTGTAATTCAATTATAAATAAAATAAATATAAAGATAAACTAACTGTAGTTTGAACTTCTATAGATAATGTATTTAAAATTAAAATCAACCGCCAATAGTTATAATGGTGTACAATATTTTTTTCAACGTTATTTGGTGGTGACACTGAGCAAAGTTTGGTTTTTACTATTAACCAACTTGAGCTAACCTATACCATGATATCATATAGATGCTCTTGTTACCACATTTTATTTAGAAGCATTTCTTTAATCGTATTGTGAAGCCATTATCTACAACCCTGTTCGAAACCCAAATTATCAAATCACTATCTCGGTTGATTTTTCTAAAATGCAAATGCTTTTCTCTCTTCATACTTTAGATTGATAACGTCGCGAAACTTCGTACGCATTAACTAGAGTACGGAACGCGAACCCCGTGCCGTGCGTGTTGTGGTAGTACGCCGTTTTGTCCGTCGCTTATTATTACTATTATTATTTTTAATTTTTTTATTTAATTAAGAAAATGTGTTGAATTGATATCTGATCGCAGTGTCACAATACGATATAATTATGGCCAATAGTGACAGTGACGATATTTTGTCCGCCGAATTTCTAGAACCTGGTGAATTGTTGGACAGTGACGAAGATGAACAGCCAGACAATAATAGTACATCAGCGAGAACAAGTCAATCAATTTTAGTAAATAGAACAAAAGTATGATCATTTCTTTTATTATTTCATACTTTTATTAATGTATTGGATATCAGTTGAATAGGAATACGTTCCAAACAGCAACAGTATCAAATAGAAATGAACAGTATATCCATAATTCTTCTGAGATCACAGATAAACAAATTCAATATATTTTAAATAGGTATGACGAGGAAGTGTATTTTATAGAAATCTAAATTAATTAGATGGTGACTAATTTATATTTTTTTACATTACAGTTTGGGCATGAACAAAAATAACAAAGATATTCAACTAAATGCTTTACATTTACATGGAGTCATGGGAATGACTACTAAAGATATAATTAATTATTTTGATCAGTATGATCCAAAATTTTTAGAATGGATATCTAATTCTGAATGTTAGTTGATTATTTGTTGAATATTATTAAAATATTAGACGTGCACATGATATTTATTTTGATATGTTTAGGTAATGTTGTGTGGCTGGATGATCGAATGCCTACAAAAGCATTATTGGAATTGACCCGTCCAATACGTGAGCTTAAACACCTTACATCTGTAGTTGAAGACAGTTTAAATTATGAAGCTAGAGAATTAAATGATAATTTTAATGATGATAACATGGATCAAGATGATGTAAGTTAATATTCATAGTTTTAATATTTTATTTATAAATAAAAAAATGTTATCATAGGTATTGGTATCCGAAGATTATGTCAGTTGTGTTGGAAATGAATTACCACCTGGTATGTGGCGAAAAGCAATCAAACCACATCCTAAAAATAAGTGTATACTAATGAGATATAGTACAGTACATGACAAACAAGATGTAAAGAACAAAAATATTGATGCAGAAGATGGAGGTACTAGAACAGTTTTAACTATGCGGTATGCATCAATATAATATAGCTTTTATAAATGTATATATTTTATAGAGTATGAAATGTTTTCACATGAAAGTCGTAAACGTAAGTTTATACCAGTAATCAATCATCCTGATATTGGTGATGAAGTATTGAAAGATGATGTTCGGTGGAAATTGGCTAAAAATCCTGGAATCAATACTTGGACTGCTATAGCAAAGACTTGGAGCCAATATGACAATGCTATGGATGCCAAATGTAAGTATTTTTATTAGTTAATATTATTTGGTATTTTTGTATATTATATTATGTATCTAATGTGTAGAGTAGAAGACTTGTAACATTTACATATTTGCTTTGCATAATCATAACAATAGGGGAGTACAAAACAAATAACATTTTATGTTTTCAGAAGCTAATCTTGTCATTTTATTTTGCATTTAAATGCATATTTTGAGATTTTTTTTATTTTTAGGACATATTTCTTTCAGTTTCTCTAGAAATATATCTTGATGGTTTCCAATTAGATTAATTATATTTATAAACAAAAACATGTCAATTTTATAAATTTCCAATGGGACGTTAATGATTCCATAAGTAAATAATATCCAATAATTTTATTGCACTGACTTTGTCAATCCTTGTTCATTAATAATTTGATAGTTTAGTAATTTATTCTTGCTTCTGTTATCTGTGTAAAAGTTTTAGATTCTGAACGGAGTGAAGAATGTATTGATTTTACAATGATGTGTTTTTTTTTTTTTTTTTTTTTGTGCCTGTCGACACGATTTGGGGCAGTAAAAATGCTTCGATTGCCTTATGTAGCAACTTTTCTGAAAGGAAAGTGAATCTAGTTGGTACTTTGGGGGGTCAAAAGTAAAAAATTTTATAATAAGGGAAAAATGGGAGTTTTTACGCAAAACCAGTTTTCGACAAAATCAAATTTTTTATTTTGTTATAACTCAAAAACTAATCTAAATACTTATAATTTTCACCAAATGTTTAGATTAGCGTTCTCTATACACCGTTAAATTTTCAAAGTATTTTGACATATTTTGAGCTATTTATAGACAATTGAAATTTTCTATTTTTTTAAATATTTTTTTTTAAAATAACGATAACATTTTTTTGGCCGGCCAGAAAATCTTGAAAATTTAATACAAGGTTTCTTATAAGTTGTTCCTTAACTGATAAAAAAAAATCTAAAATCGTAAGTCACAATTTTTTTTTATAAGTGCTCAAATAAAAGTTCCAATTTATACGAAATATGTAAAAATCACAATAATTTGCAAGTTATTTTGTAGATAAAAATTCATAAAATTTTTTCTGTTCATACTTAATGTTCAAAATTTTAACACTAGGTTATCTATAAGCTACTCTTCAAAAATCTTTAAAAAAATTTCTACCGGAATTTGAGGAAAAAATTTTATGACTGTTTGAAATTTAAATATTTACGAAACTGCATAAAATAGCGATTTATTCTCAAATGATTTTAAATATTTGTTATAATTCAAAAAGTATTAGTCGCAGATTTTTGAAATTTCTACCACCTGTTAAGATTGGTATTTCCTTTATGTCATATTTTTTTCAAACTATTATATTGATTTTTAAGCCACTTATAGGCATTTAAAATATTCGATTTTTTTACATTTTATTTTTATAATCGGTGATAAAAAAAATTTGGCTACTACAAAATACTTGAAAATTTAATCGAAGATTCCACAGAAGTAGTTCTTAATGTCATTCAAAAATTATTAAAATCCATAGGCACAATTTTTTTTTATAAGCGTTTGAACATCGAATATTGACATAAAATTACATGTAAAATATAATATAATGTAGAATGTTCTAGACTGACAAACTATATCGCTGTATGCAACTGCCAACCCATCCTAATTGAAAAATATATTTATCGTTTCAAAATAAAATATACTTTTTACAATGTTTATAAATAACAATGTATTATATCCTAGACAAACATATGAACTCCGTTCAGAATCGTTATTCGTATACAATGATATCTATCATTGCATTCAAATTTAACAAATCCATTATAATAATGACCTATCCTATAAGCGAGGTGCACTCCACCCCTAACTGTACAGCAGAGCGAGGCCCATCCGGTTCTTTTTTTTTATATTTAATTTGTGTACATTTTCATCTTTGTGTACCATCTTAACATTAAAATTCCAAAAGATTATCAGACTTATATCACCTGTTTTAAAAGTTATTTATTAGAGTTTGATGTCAATGTGTCTTTGACTAATGGTTAAGTCCTATACTTATAGTATAGTATTTATAGTATTGTGGATTTAAAGTAGAATATGAAAAACAATTAATTGTAATGTGATATTCAAATTATTTTAAAGGAATCAATTTAAAAATAATATATAAGTATTTTTTAGTGCTTATTATAAGGTCTTTAAGTACATTAGTGTTTGCATATTTACCAATGGTGCCATGGTGCCCTAGATGAAACTTATTCTGTCATTTATTTTATACAAAAAAAACTTATTTTGACTCAAAATGCGCCCCTTGATTTGCTGCGCTTTTGGCAGTTGCCCATTTCGCAAATTTCTGTGAGAACACTAATATTTAGTGCATTTTAGAGCTATAAGTTCTCTGAAAATCTTATATACATAATATACATACTATTATTATCTTTATTTTTATCTCTATTGTTATTGCTATATTTTATCCTTAGTTGTATTTAATTATGTTTTAGATTATACAGAAATTTAAATAATTTATTTTATCTAAAGACATTTTAAAAGGTCTTTGCATAGTGTTATAAGACATGAAAGTTTATTTGAAGCAATAACTTAAAAATTAAATTTTATTAAAACCTAACCCCTGATTTATTTGATTTATTTTAATATTTACTTTATTAGTCATTAACAGTGCTCGGGACTAGCACTTATAATTATGAAAATAAGTGCTTTAAAAAGCACTTAAAAATATCATTATAAGCACTCAAATAAGCTTTTAAAAACTTAAATTTAAACAAAAATATTTAATAAAAAAAAAAGGATCTAAAATAGCAAAAATAAACAAAAATTTCTAAATTTTCTTTTTACACGAACAGGATAAACTACTAGACATATTTTGAAACTGTGTTGAATATAAAATTAAAGATAAAAAAAAATATTAAAACAAAAAAATGTTGTTTATATTATAATTTTTTAAATAAAAAATCAAAAAAAAGAAAATTAATAAATAAATAAATAAAAATGTTTATTATCAAAAACGTATACTTTCGAGACATTTTTGTGTTAATGTTTATGGATTTTCCAAGGCATTTTGGGAAAAATAAAATGTAAATGATATTTATAAATAGTTAGAAAAAATCTGGGGGAGGTCAGTGGCCTACGTCATTGTTTATAATCAACCAGAGATATACAAAAAAAATCAGAGAGACAGGAAATAAATTTAAAAATCACTAACTAACCATAAGATCCCTAACCAATATATTCCATCACTCCGTTCAGAATCTATAAATGTTTTTAATATTTAGTATAACTTAAGACATTTTAAATGTATCTTGTATCTTTGGGTAAAAATTTATATTTCCAGTATCTAGATACTTAATTCTAGTATTGAATTATTATTATTATTGTACAAATTATTTGGTAAGAATTTGATGTTTTAGTAGTCATTGAAAACTTAATTTTTCTAGTATTTGTAATAACATTTACATTGTATTCTCAATAATAATTTAACCACTTCAATTTTATTTTTTGTTAATAATTATTTATCATGAAGAATAATGATGATTAAATATTAATGAATATTTGTTAATTTTAAATTTACCTTTAATAATTATTGAATTCTTAATCAAATAAAAAAGTTATTGCAAATCAATCATTAGATTGAATACTACAGAAGAAGTAGAATTCTCATTGAAATAGAATCACATATATTTGAATTTATTTGAATTGTAATTTTATTTATAATGTGTATGTATGTGTAGACAAATTTTTTATTTGTTATTAATAATAACATAATAACTTACTATACTTTGATGTTATTAAAAAAATAAAATTTTGAAATAATATTTGATTTAATTAAATATATACATAGTATTATGTATAATTTTCATAAGCTTGTTAGTTGGTAACCCTTTTAATCATTTTAGATAAATCCAAAGTACGTACTCCATCACCACCACCACCTACATCATCTTCAGGTGCTGCAAGTGAAGATGATGATGAAGATGGTTACAATGTAGCCAGATATAGAGAAAGCAAAATTCCAAGAATGCGTATGTATGCAGATGATGAATCACAAAATACTATGAGAAAACGTGCAAATTCCAGTTCAAATTCAAGGTTAGATTATTTATAATTGTATAATTTTCTACCTACTGTAACTTAAAAACTTACTTAATATTGATTCTCCAATAATAACTTTGTAGATTTTAATTGTTTAACCTCATTAACTTTACATGTAATGAATTTCAATTTATTTTTCTTTAAGTCACTATTCCTTTATTATTTGACTGAAATAAACTATGTAAGTTATTTAATGTTTTAATTATAATTTTATATAATTTTTTTATAATTAGACATCAAATGAATATAGCCAATGACTTACGTGAACGTCTCAATGGACGTATAGTGTCTGCAAAAGTTGCTAAAGCTATCCGAGCTGCTAAAGCTCACCATTATATTGATGATGAGTCCTTTGAAGTAGATGTTGAAGATGTTAATGATGAAGAATATTTAGATATTCCATTCAGCCGTGCAACACGTCGAGATATTCCACGTCGCCAATATTTACATGAAGATGATGGTGATTATACAAGTGATGAAGATATGTATGAAAAAAGACATGTAAAAAGTAGACTAGGACCTCATAGAAAACATGGTCATCGTTATAATGCCCGCTCTGTGTCTCCTCTCCAAATACAAATTAATAATGATAAATATTATAAACGTTCAAATCGGCGTTAATAAGTGAGTTTATTTTTAAATTTTGAATTTAATTGATTAAACATTTGATTTTTATTAATCTTAATGATATTAAATTATTTATATGAATCATTATACTCTACATAATTTTGCAACTATTTTATTTTTTTATTTTATTGTTGTATAAATAAAAGTATAATTATTTGTACGATTTTATATTTTTATTGTGTTACTGATAATTCCTAATTACTTGACAACAATTTGTATAATACTATACATTTTATAAATCTATTGATTAAATATTTAATCAATGACTAATTAATTCCATTTAATTCTAATTTTAACAAAATTAACTTTGGTAAGTTATGTAATTTTGCATTATAGTTCTAAGTAATGTATGACAATGTAATATAACTTAGATATGTAGTATTATGATTTGTTTTAAATAAATTACTGCAATTGAATAACTGTTAGTCTTATTGGTTTTTTTTCATCATTTATCAATGATTTATTTATGTTAATCCATTAATCCATTGATATTTAACTCAAGACTTATAGAAAAAATATAATTTAGAAAAGTTAATGCATTATTCAAAAATATTTTTAAGCATGTAATATTTATACATCTATTACATTTTCCTTGAAATTTTTAAACAAAATTTTAAAAATATATAAATACAATGTTTTTGTTACTAATAATTTTGACAGTTTTAGTTCCATTTTACAATATATTAATATTAAATTAAATAAAATAAAAATTTACTAGTTTATGCTAATGGAAACTAACTACAAATTAAATGTTTTTAAAGACATTTTAAGTTTAATAAGATTTTCAAATTAAAATTTGTATCAAACTTATTTATATTATATTTTAAATATTTTAAAAATCCTATCACTTTCTTATACATTATAATCACATAAACTTTTAAATTTTAAATCATTATATTAATTTTTATTTGATCCATTTAAAATTAAAACAAAAAAAACTTTAAAAAATAAATATATTTACTACTTTTTTTTCTTGTCTAATGTCACCTATCTATAATAATTTAAAGGTTGTATTTTAGATTCTGAACGGAGTGAAGAATGTATTGATTTTACAATGATGTGTGTTTTTTTTTTTTTTGTGTCTGTCGACACGATTTGGGGCAGTAAAAATGCTTCGATTGCCTTATGTGGCAACTTTTCTGAAAGGAAAGTGAATCTATTTGGTACTTTGGGGGGTCAAAAGTAAAAAATTTCTAATATTTTTTAAATGCGACGGGAAAAACCATAAAAAAATGTGGGAAAAACGGTAGTTTTTACGCAAAACCAGTTTTCGACATAATCAAATTTTTTATTTTGCTATAACTCAAAAACTAATCGATGTAAATACTTAAAAATTTTCACCAAATGTTTAGATTAGCGTTCTCTATACACCATTAAATTTTCAAAGTATTTTGACTTTTATTAACCTATTTATAGACAATTGAAATTTTTTTAAGTATTTTTTTTTTAAATAACGATAAAACATTTTTGGCTGCCCAGAAAATCTTGAAAATTTAATACAAGATTTCTTATAAGTTGTTCCTTAACTGATAAAAAAAAATCTAAAATCGTAAGTCACAATTTTTTTTTATAAGTGCTCAAATAAAAGTTCCAATTTATACGAAATATGTAAAAATCACGATAATTTGCAAGTTATTTTGTAGATAAAAATTCATAAAATTTTTTCTGTTCATACTTAATGTTCAAAATTTTAACACTAGGTTATCTATAAGCTACTCTTCAAAAATCTTTAAAAAAATTTATACCGGAATTAGAGGAAAAAATTTTATGACTGTTTGAAATTTAAATATTTACGAAATTGCATAAAATAGCGATTTATTCTCAAACGATTTTAAATATTTTTTATAATTCAAAAAGTATAAGTCGCAGATTTTTGAAATTTCTACCAGCTGTTAAGATTGGTATTTCCTTTATGTCATATTTTTTTCAAACTATTATATTGATTTTTAAGCCACTTATAGGCATTTAAAATATTCGATTTTTTTACATTTTATTTTTATAATCGGTGATAAAAAAAATTTGGCTACTACAAAATACTTGAAAATTTAATCGAAGATTCCACAGAAGTAGTTCTTAATGTCATTCAAAAATTATTAAAATCCATAGGCACAATTTTTTTTTATAAGCGTTTGAACATCGAATATTGACATAAAATTACATGTAAAATATAATATAATGTAGAATGTTCTAGACTGACAAACTATATCGCTGTATGCAACTGCCAACCCATCCTAATTGAAAAATATATTTATCGTTTCAAAATAAAATATACTTTTTACAATGTTTATAAATAACAATGTATTATATCCTAGACAAACATATGAACTCCGTTCAGAATCGTTATTCGTATACAATGATATCTATCATTGCATTCAAATTTAACAAATCCATTATAATAATGACCTATCCTATAAGCGAGGTGCACTCCACCCCTAACTGTACAGCAGAGCGAGGCCCATCCGGTTCTTTTTTTTTATTTTTTTAAATTTATACTATTTTCAATTATAAGATAAGAAAAATAAATTATATTTTTATAGTTTAGAATGTTTTGATTAATATCAAAATATCGTCTAAATATAATAAATATATTGTCATACAATACAATTCACATTTAGGTAAGTACATTTATTTTAGGAGACATTTTTGATATAAATTGATTCCATTTTTTTTATATACAGATTAAAGTTACCTGAAAATAGTTAAAGTGAAAAAAATGAATAAAAGTATTTTTAGTATTGTTCCATAATTTTTTTTTATAAAATTCTGTATTAATTAAATTTTCCAAAAATACATTTTTTTATGCATATTTTTTTATTTTCCATGCATATTTTAACATTTTAGTGCATATATTTATGCATATTTAAGATTTTTTAGTGCATATTCGATATCTATCATTGCATTCAAATTTAACAAATCCATTACAATAATGACCTATCCTATAAGCGAGGTGCACTCCACCCCTAACTGTACAGCAGAGCGAGGCCCATCCGGTTCTTTTTTTTTATGTTTTTAATTTAACAATTTTATTAATAATTTTAATTTTTCATCCTCTTATCTAAGAATTTTGATTTTAATTTCGAAAATATTTATTAATTTATATCCCATACAATTTATAAATCGGATTGCATAAATTTAGTAGTTTGTATTTCATATCTTACATCAATGGCATTTTTATAGCATTCCCTTAACTCTTTGAAGCACGATGGGTCAAAATATAACCCACCAAATTATAAACCGTTGCTGCATGGTGGTACGAAAATTAACCCACCATTTTAATAATATTTTCTGCCTTTTCTTAACAAATTTAATAAGAAATAACCTAATGTTATGTTATAAATACATGTTAGTAGTGTGTGTAATTTTATACTAGACATTTTACTGAGAATTTCCTTACTTTTTTTCTTTTTGAATATTGTGTCCATGATAAAGTATATTATATTTTATTTTTAGTTTTTAATTTATCATGAATTATACAAAAATAGGTTTATTTTAGTGGCATTCACTTGTATGTGTTATAAAACTAGTATTATTTATATTGGTGATGGAAACATTATTATTTACAAACAATTTTAGACAAAATATTGAAAATAATCGGTGTACAAATTATAACCCACCGTGCTTGTAGTGACGGGAATAGTCGGTATACTATAATCATCGAGTATATTTGGATATTTATTATTTTTAAGCCCTAAATGAATTGTACAAAAATAGATTTATTAATTAGTTTATTTTTACATGTTGTAAAATTTGTTATTTGTATACTGACGATGGAAATAACATTATTTGGATTTTAGAAATTAGGTACATTGAAAATGGACAGTATACAAAATCTAATCGACCGCGACGGTAGGTAGTGTTTATTGTGTGCGTAATAATAATTATTAAAATGAGTTCTTTGAAATTAAACGAGAATTCTATAGTTGACTGTCTTTACGAAGATTTGCCATCAGACGATCAAAGTTGTACGACAGTAGATGATACAGATGATGACCAGGACTACTTACCTCCACAAAATAACATAGTGGTAGTAGAAGAAAATGAAGTTAGCGATGATACAGGTAATGCAGATGAAGATTTAGTAGACATACTAAATTTGAATGATAATGAAATTTTAAAATTACCTAGTCCATATAAAGTTTGTAAAAATTTAAGAAGTTTCAAAAGTAAAAATGTTTCTCGTTCATTATTTTCTTCCGGCCTCACGTCCAGTTCAACAACTACTTTGAGTACACCAGAGGTACTTTTACCGAATATTTCAAATAAAGATAATCCTTCACAAATTCAAGTGTCTAATCATACCCAAAATACTGACGAATTCAATTTCATACCACCGACATGGTCAAAAAAAAAGGAATTTTTAATGGAACCAATAACCGATTTTATTGAAACAACAGGCCCTAGTGATTTAATCGATAAAGAACAAGATCATACACCATTTTCAGTTTTCAAACTCTTATTTTCCGATGAAATTATTAATTTAGTAGTACAACAAACTAATTTATACGCTCAGCAACGATACATGAAAACAGGAAAATTGTATATGAAAACTACCAATCAAGAAATTATGACATTTTTAGGTATAAATATATTGATGGGTATAAAAAGATCACCTAGCTATAGAGATTATTGGTCATCAACACCAGACCTTCACGACAGTTATATAAGTCAATTAATGACGGTAAATCGTTTTGGTTGGTTGCTGTCTACTATACACTTAAATGATAACAACATGATGCCTAAAAAAAGTGAAATAGGATATGATAAACTTTATAAAGTTCGGCCATATTTAACAGTTTTAAAATATAATTTTCAAAAGTATTATAATCCTAACAAAATAATTGCGGTCGACGAATCAATGATCAAATTTAAAGGACGATCTACATTGAAACAATATATGCCGAAAAAGCCCATTAAAAGGGGATACAAGATTTGGTCACTTGCAGATAAAAAAGGGTACTTATGGAATTTTGAAATATATTCTGGTAAAGTTGGTGACAATGTGGAAAAAAATTTAGGCGGTCGTGTTGTAAAAGATTTATCGTTTCCATTGCAGAACAAAAACCATCATCTTTATATTGATAATTTTTTTACGAGTTTGCCCCTCCTATCATATTTGAAAACCAAAGGAATAAATGCATGTGGAACAATAAATTTAACGAGAAAATATTTACCAAAATTATGTCCAGATAACAATATGAAACAGGGTGATTATGAATGGCAAATAACTGATCAAGATAATATTTCTATAGTAAAATGGAAGGATAAACGAATCGTTAGTTTATTATCTAATTTTCATGATCCACAAAATGTAACACAGGTGCAAAGGAAATCCAAAGATGGTTCTGCAACTATGGTTAAATGCCCTAAAGTTCTGCAAGACTATAATAATAATATGAACTGCGTCGACAAGTTTGATCAGAATAAAAAATCTTACCAAATTGACAGAAAAAGTCATAAGTGGTGGCATCGAATTTTTTTTTATTTTATCGATGCTTCAATAGTTAATGCCCATGTTATTTATAAAGAGCTGTGTACAGAAAAAATATCATTAAAACAGTTTAAACGTGACATTTCAAGAGAATTTGTATCGAAAACGTTAGTGCAAAAACGACGTATGACTGTAGAGTCATCGTCGCCATCGCCAGTTAGTATTAAAAAAGGAAAACCAACAGTTTCACCATCAATAAGAATGGAACAATCTGCACACCAACCTACAAGATCAACAAGAAGAAGATGTACACTTTGCAGCACAAAAGATAACGAAACTCGAACAAATTGGAAATGTTCAATTTGCGATGTTCCGTTATGCTTAGGAAAAAACAAGACTTGCTTTGTACAATACCACAGTAGTTGAAGGTAAATCATTAAATTATTTAAACGCTTAAATATCACTAATAAAATTATTTTGTGTTTCAGAAATTATTAGTCATTCCTGTATATAATTTATTGACCAGTGACAGATGCGACTACCGATAGTGCACCACGGGACATTTTTTAACCCACCACTTATACTTAAGTACAAATTGTATTTTTTTTTTTTTTTCAAAATAATTCCATGTTAGATAACTAATAAAAAGTCATTATTAGCAAAACTAATTGTATATACCTAAAATATATTTTTGTGTGCAATATGGGTTTTTTTTTGTGACATTTATGTTGTGCATCAAAGAGTTAAATTAAAGCTAGATTCTCTGTGTTGATACCGATATTAGTTGTAATTGAACCTATTTAGTTATGAATAATAATTATATTGAATGTTGACTAAATAATAATAATTGAGTGAACAATAAAGATAATTACTATTGTTTAATTATTTAATTTATTCCTTGAAAAGGAAACATTTATATAAATTAAAAACCTAATAATATATATTTGTTTTAAGCATTTTAATAATATTAATATTATAAGTTAATCATAACTCACAAACAATAACAAAATAAGAACTTACATTTTGTCTTGAATGTGTGTGTGTGTGTGTGTGTTTGTATATACGTTTATACGAGTAAGATGATTCATAAAATATAAGTATATGTGATGTTATACACAGCCATTCAAATTTTTCTATCGACTTTGTTTGACAATATTAGATTTTAAAAATATTTTTCATTGCTATATATTATTTTTTTATGATAAAATCAACATTTTAAATAGATACCTTACATCAATTGATATACCATGACAATAAGGATACATTATATCGATAATACGAACTCAATGTTATTAATAAATTATTGATCTTGAGTTTCCATTAAGAGAAACTTAAAATGTATTTCTGATTTATTGGAGTATCACAAACCACTCTAGACATCACATTTGTTCAATATATTTCTTTAAATTATTAAATTAGAATTGTTTTTTCAAACCGTTCTAATTGTAGCAATTTGATTGATCTTATCATTTAGTTGGTAGATTTACTGTTGTATTTTTTCTGTATGAGCTTGGGCTTGCCCATTTATTAATTTATTAATTTATGAATTACCCATCCGAGTTCTAACAATGCTAACAAAGCCGGGCTATCTTTAACCACAAAAATAATCAGTGCGACTGCGCCAATATATTATAATATTATTGTTAGTCAATGTGATGTTCGTATTATTGCAACGTTATATGTAATATATATATATATATAATGTGATGAAGATTAGGTTTTAGAATAATATTGCAGCGTTTTAAATTTTAAGTACAATATAACTTCTTTTATTAAAAATAAAAATTACATAGTCATAAAAAAAATCTTGACGATTTTGATACTTGCTTAAAAAATATAAGTACCTACAGAAAAAAATGTATCTAAGGGTTTTTCGATTAATTATTATCATATAAATATTTATATGTATTTATTTTATATTATAATATAAAACGCTTAACCTAAATAATGTATAGATTAAGTATTGATAAAAAATAAATAAATAAAAATATCACAATTTTGTTCAGGCACTCAAAACGTAGTAGATGAGTTGTATTAGCGAGAAAATATCTCCTGTTCATGTCACGACTATCAAGGGGAGCCTAAAATTACAATCGCGTTCAGGTGATATTTAAAACGTTCATATATTGCACGATATTATCTTAATTGAATATAGTAATAATGAATATAATTATTTCCGGCGCAATAGTTTTCATTCGCGGTATGGTCATCAACACCATCACGGGCATTTATAGTAGTTGCTATTTTCGACTTGACATTGCTGAGTTTAAGGTCCCGTGTTGCCTCTAGCGTAAATCTTTTAATGACCAGAGCAAAGGTTTACGGCAGGGGTCTCCAAACATTTTTATTCAAGGGCCACAAAAAATGTCAAAAGCGAGCCAAAAGTTTATTAACACAAAAATTTTTTAATTTTATGAAAATATAGATTTACTTTAAATCTTTTTATAAAATATATTCTACAATATACTTAAATATAATTGGTATAAATTTAAATGATAATATATATATATATATATATATATATATTGTAATTTTAATAATTTTTGAAATAATTTTTTTATTTATAATATCTATATTTATTTACCGTCCTATGGGTACTGCGGGCCGGTTAAAACTGGTCCAAACTGGGCCGTAGTTTGGAGACCCCTAGTTTACGGGATCAGAAAATAACGTATAATGATTTCTTTCCTCATTTTTAATAATCTGGCCTATCAGTCTTTATTTTAAACAAGATTTTTTTTTTTTATGAGGGGACGAGACTAAATCGTAATGTTGATTAGGGGCAGCAAAAGTCTAAAGACAGCCCTACATTTCGATTCAAAATCTGCTTGGACATGATTGTAATAAAGTTCGAGCGATTATTATTCAACATAAAAATAAATTATATTATACAATAATAAATCGTTAGAACGGCATTCGGCGCAACCATCAAAGTATGTACAACCATAATATCGCACGGTTTATACCGAGGGTACGAAGAGTCGTGGTATGCGATGCGGTATAGAAATCGCGTGTATCGTATAACGTCCCCCGGCCGGGTCGACAATATACCGAAACCGGCGTAGTCTGGCGTGTTCATAACAGCCACCTCGCAGAGCTCCAAGCAACTGCTGCCAGCCACACAAGTAACGACAGCAACGTCGTCTGCAACAGACCATTGGCAATGGCAGACGAGGAAGTCTTTTCACCGGGTAATTCAGCATCGGATATTAATCGTCCTCCTCGGCCCGTGGGACCATCTTTAACCACGGTTACACGACCCTTGCTTCTTAATGGGGGTCGTTGGTCTCCTCCGCCTGAGGCCGCCGTGCAGTTGAACCAGAACTCGCCGATTGATCTAGGCTCTTCTTGTTCGACGCGCATCCGTAGATCATTAAACTTCCAAAAGCCGCGGTTCTTGAAAAAGTAAGTGGCACCTGTGTACAACGACAATATGCAGGTAATTAATAACAAACATCGTCTAGAATGCATTTAAGATATTTTCATATTTAAAACTTCGTTCTCTTTACAATGTGTCGTATATTGTACTATACTATGTACTTTTTAAATCGATTCCATTACCACGGATATGTTCTTTATTTATACCTATTTATGTATGTATCGCATCCATTTAATAAAAATGATCATTTCATGAAAATTTATCTATTTCATGAAATTGAAACCATTTTTTTAACATTTAGTGAAGTACAAAAAAATGATTTCATCAACTACATAACTTTTCATAAAATGGACATTAGATTATCACATCGCGTAATTTTTATCTAGTCTGCCATTTTATGAAATAAAAATATAACTATTTTTCAGCTGAAAATCACTTTGTATAACTTTTCAATCGTATAACAATGGTGAATTATGTCACTTATCTAATATAATAATCCAAATAAAATCATCTGATTTATGACCGAGTTTCAATATGCAATTGGTTTTGTAAACATACGAAGTATATTATACCTATATATAGGTATATATACAGGGCCGTATTTAGGGGGTAGGGGGCAATTGCCCTCCCCCTTGTGGAATTTTGGGGGCGGTAAATTGTTATTTATATCTCTTGTATTAAGCCAATTTTAAATTATTATAATTGTCTTAAATATTTTTTTCTATGTATTTTTTTTTGTATTTTCGATTTATCAATGGACATTTAGCTGAAGTTTATTATAGGATATTCTCTAAAATCTACTTTTAAACGAATGCTGAAGGATTCTTTGGTTTAACAGATAATGACATTACACAATACGCAGAAGCCTGAATGCAACCCGCATTTTAGAGTTGTTGCAATAAGTTGTTGCAGTCCACTGCAGTTGTATTTTGTACAATACAAAACGATAAAACAATAGTATGATTAATACGTTTATTTCCATCCCCCCCTTCAACACCCTTCCAGCACCAAAATGGAATTTTATAAGTGCCCCGGGGCACCTAAATTCTAAATACGGCCCTGTATATATACTTCGTATATTATCTTTAATACCTATAATATTCGTGTATAATAGTGTGGTGGTGTGAATGTTGAAGAGTGAATCTTATACGTAAATGTTCACTGTTATTTTAAAATTAAATTCGATCAGAGAATTTAATTAAAAAAAAAAAAAAAAAAACTGAACATTTACTATGAAAAAAAACCTGATGAAATATCCTTGATAAAATTCAACAAATCATTGAAGAGATTACAGAAGCTATACCTAATACCTGCGTAATTTTTAATAATACATATTTTATTAGGAAAATTATGTAAAAACAAATTTTCTGTTATTGGAAAAAAAAAAGAAGAGACACAATTATTATTTGCTTAAATAGTATGATATGCTTATGGTTGAAGAGAAATAATATTTGATTTTTAAAGAAAAAACCTAAAATTAAATCAAGTAAATATTATTTTTTATAAATATATGATTAAGGATAGCAACGATAGTATCCTGTCAAGTTATTGCGACAATATTGTAGTAAAAATATCACGTCAATAAATAAAAACATTCCGGCCACTTAATGGTACAAGAATAACCTTGTGCTTCATTATTATAGCAATATTTGTTATTTACTATATTATATAATATTTATTAGTTATAGGATAAAAATATGTTTGCCCTGTGTACTATGATATTGTTTACACTATACATACAAAGCTCTCTTTGGTAATGAACCAAAAATTGGTTTGGCTTCTTCAAATTCGCCTCTAAATTTAATCAAAAAACATTCAACTAAGGAGGAACTTGAAAAAATATATATGGAAAATACAAATTAACACCAATTATCTTCGACTTGTTCAATATGTGGTAAAGAAACGGTAGCTCAGATTAATTTTACAGAAACCGTAATGTATTTATTTTTTAATAATTTGCATTAATAATTAATATTATAAAAACCGTATATAATAGTTTTCAGCTAAAAAATAATAGTTATATTTTTATTAAGATTTTATTAAGATATTTCATAAGATTAGTGATACAATTGACCATATATAATATTATAATATTATTGGAAAGTCATACAAAGTAATTTTCAGGTAAAAATAATAGTTATATTTTTATTTCATAAAGTGGATGACCAGTTGATGAAAAAAATTACAGGATGTGAAAATCTATGTGAAATCCATTTCATAAAAAGTTCAACAGTTGATGAAATAATTTTGTCTTTTACGAAAAGTAAAAATATTTTTTCATTAAAAATAGACAATTTCACTAAATGGATAAAACAAATACCTACATTATTCTACCAATCACATATTGGTTGTTTATTATATAGTTTCGTCGTAGAATCTATTAACATCAGGAACTCCACGTTTAAAAGTTTAACGGAATGAACTTCATTGGATCATATGCTTACTTTGTTAATATACAATAAATTCTATACATAACATATGATATACTTTAATACAACCAGCTTCGTGTTCATCAGGGTTCGTAATTGGAAAATAAGTGGGTATGTATATATGTCTGTAACGATGACCCACGTGCATTTGTTTTCAAACGAGTATAATCGCATGCGCTAACCCGAATATTATACAGTAGGTGTCTGCCCGGATGACATTATTCTTATATTACAACTGAACGTTAAGTGCATTTACCTTTGGACTTAGTTAATTAACTCTAAAAATGTAAAATTAACAGTATTTAGTATTTTATTTGCCATGATATTAGAAGGAGTGAATATTAAGTGGACCATCGTCGGATTTAAGAGCTTAAAGTTATGAAAAAGTTTTCCTCTGTCCGTTATTTTACTCAAAAATTAAAGAAAAAATAGAATAACAAGCTCGTCATAAGTACAAAACGTGTTTAGTTCTGTAATATTAGAACTATTTGTAAAACGCACAATAGAAAATACACACTATTGCTAACGTTATGCTAACTACTCTCTTAAAAAATTTTATTGAAATAACGGGTTCACAGCATATAAGGGTTTTTCGTCCATGCGCGACTCTCATTGTCATAGATGCGAACCTTCATACATTTTATATAAAATACATTCACCATCGATCCGTGTTAAATCTTTTGTCAGTCTTTCGTAAGTTATGCTCTTTACTCTTAATAACATTTTTATGTTGTTTTCTCATTACATTACATTGTTTCTTTTAATAAATATAATTATACCGTAATAATCATTATTTATGATAAATATTTGTACTGTATTACACCTATAACTCTAGAAAAACTTACCGTCATGCCATTGAAAGGCGGCATTGAGATTGTATCCCACCCCTTTCCAAATGGTCATTATGTCACGAGGATAGCCTGGTTCCATCCGATCGGTTTCATCGTCATACCTCCAGTACTCCGTACCACTGAATATGTACGTCTTACTGTTGTGACCCCAAACAGTTACCGCATCCACGTGGTCAAGTCTTGCTGGTAGCCCTAGTGCCGTTAACGGTTTCGGGTATCCTGGTACTAGGATGTTTCCATTGAACACATAAAAACTGCGACCTAATAAATTATACTTAGTAAATATAATTAGAAAATTATATTAAATGTAATGTATTACCTATTATTAAATATACATTTAATAAGGGTCATTGATGTGTGATACATAAACTAATTAAACGTCCGAAAATGAAATACCCTATTTATTGACATAGGTACCATAAACGATCATATATTATCTATTTTAGAAATATTTGGTTGTGGATATATTTTTATTAAAAAATGTAATAAAAAAAATTTCCACAAACATTTTTATCCAAATCCATCCGAATATAGAGTAATTCAGATATATAACAATTTCAGAGTATTATAAAAACACGCATATAAAATATACATAAATAAAATTTTAAAAATAATTGTGCTTACCAATGAAGAACACAATTTTATGATCTTGTCTTTCATACACGGCATCCACCTGGTTCATATCTTCGGGCAGGTTATACCACAACCGGCTAATGAGTGCTGGATATCCAGAGTACAGTCCCTTGTCGCCTAATCTCCACGAGTATTTACCCTTGAAGAAAAATACGTCCTTCCGTATAATCGATACCGCGTCAAAGGATGTATTACAAAAGTCCGGTTTGTCGCTAACTGGAGGTATATCTGGTTGCCTTGTTCTAATAGTCGTAGATATCGTAGTAGTTCTCGGAGTACTAGTTGTCGTAGTGGAAATAGTGGTCCTGACCGTAGTCCTTGGGGGATTGGTATTTGGATGATTGGGTCTTGGAGGAGACGGTCTATATGCGGGTATATTTCCCCATTTCTTGTCGTTTTTGGAATCTATATAATATGTTTGATAGAAAACAAACGGTATTTATTTAATATAGTTCAACAGTGTATAATGTGCATGTAATTTTTAAGTTTAAAAAACGGCATTCGGTATAATGTAATGGAAATCGAAAAATAACTGAAACAATAATTTTCTTACACATAGACTTAATTCTTCAGTGAAAATATTCTGTGTTTATAATATTTATTTTATAAGGTCTACTGAAATTAGAACAATTTTATATCTTTACTTTTTGTAATGATTCATAGCGCTCATCTATTATTTTAAAAACTATTATATTATAGTGGATATATGTTTGGGAAAATTAAGTATGGATATCTTGTTGAAATGGTGATAGTAGTGAATATATGTAAATTTCAGAGAGGGTGGGGTTCATCGCATATGACATCATAAGATATCTGATGTATTAAATGTAAAATTCAACACTGCAGTATTCTCGACTATAGTGGTGTATTTACCGTATAGGACTTGTATACCGAGCCTGTCGTCATCGGGCAATTCAAAATCTGACTGTAGGCCTTGGTACCATGGAGACATCAATGCACCTCCAACCGACGAGTGGGCCAGACCGAGTGAGTGTCCAAATTCATGTGCAGCCACGGTGTACAAACTGGTACCTGTAGTTGCGTAAAAATATAATGAGTTCACATATTCTCGCTACGACATACCATATAAATGCTACTAATAGTATTATATACCTTCATTGTTTTGTTCACCGTTCAGCAGCCAATCTTCTTCTACGTCGAAGTGCGCGTCTCCTCCATGACCCGTGCCCGGAAAAAACGCATGAGCTAACACTTGACCCCGCCCGTCGAAAGGATATCCATCACCGTGGTTACCTCTACACATTAAACGGTCATACATTATACTTAGCATAAGTAAGACATTAGCGAGTGGTATAAATGTATTTTAATCACTTATAAGTTATAACGATTGACAGTTCTCGCGAAACTCAAACTTACTTTTCAAAGCATACCAATATATCCGCTGTTTCACTGTTTATTTCCCGGAATGTAAGTTTGGAATGTTTGGACCAAATTTCCAACGCCTTGTGTAAATCCGACCTTACCCATCCGTGATCTATGTGCTCTAGGTGTCTCGTCCGCAAACTAAAATAGATAGCAATTCTTATTTTATGTACATCGGTAAACATAAATGTATGACAAAATATTGAATTGTTTATTGCTAGTATATATTTGTGTATATATATATATATATATATATATATATATATATATATATATATATTAATCATCGGTTCGATTTATACAATTTGAAAACATGTGTATACTATATGTATATTATTACTTATATCTTATAAATATACAATAAGTAACGCCGAACCCAATATTCAAGTAGGACAGTTGCCCTGTATTTTAATAATATTTAAGTCATCGAGTAATTGTAAACTATAAACAAACTCGGTTGGTAATAAATTCATTGGTACACACTGTCCGGTAAATTAATCTACGAGTCTTATTTATCTAATAATATTGTATATGTAATGCAAATATTAATAGGCACTAAATTCAATAGAGTATCCGTTGGTCAGATTTCATCTCGTTATATGAGTGCATGCGCAACCTGAATTATTTGGTTTTGCCGTCACTATGTATAATATACACATGTTTATGTATAATGTTTGTTATATTCACTATTTTATTTTACTTTTCCTTTTTCTTTTTTTATCATGATTGTTTATTATATACAACACATGACATTTACAATGTGAACATGTGAAACATACTATAAAATCACTGAGACTGTATCAGCGGTGATGTTCATTATGTTTCAGTGTAATATTATTATAATTTTATCCCTGCAGGAGACATAGAGAATCGTCACTACATTTTAATTTGTAAACAACACAGTGGGCAAAGTTAAGAGGTGCATACATAACATTGTATTTATTTAAATATTAAAAATGACAATGCATCACGTACAATATTTCGAGTTTAAATAATTTTTAAAAGTAGCAACGCAATCAGCTATAGATCAATTTATAGACTAATTAACATTAGATCTTATATAAATGGTGTGATATGAATTACATTATAATGGAGCTTAAATTTATTTATATATATACTTCAAATACATAATTGAATAAGCAATGTTCTACAAGTTGGCATTTTATTTAAAATATTTTTGGATGGGGGTGGGCGTTAAATAATAATAGTTGTAAACAATAAGCCTGTTTTTGAATAATCGCTTTGAGTTGGAGGAAAATGCGTCTTTATGGTTAAAAATAGTGGATTTAAGTTATAAGTCAATATAAATTATAAGTTAATTAAATTAATTATAGTTTCTTTTAAGGTGTCGTCTTGGATTTTCCAAAAAGAAAAACTTTATAGATACATCAATAAGAAAATGTAAATACACTCTGTAACATATTTTATTTTTTTTATTGATATACGAGTACTTGTATACGTCAATTATAATGGAATATTTATTAAGAGAATGAAGTATATGATAATAAGTAACATACTTTTTTTTTTTGCAAGTGATTATAAATTCTTCTTAAATTTTCTTGATTCATAACCAGGTTTTTTTTAAATGCATAAAATGTATTATACATGCTAAAAATTGTGAGTGGACCTGTAGACATAAATCGAGGGAATGTATACTGTTTTGTGGTATTTAAAATATCAGATAAGTAAGTTAACTTTACAATCCATTCAGTATTTTATATGATTTAAATGTAATTGCTTTTCTTTTAAATTAAAAATTATTCTATTTTTTTTCTTAACTTAAGAAATTTAGCTTAGAATCTACCACAGGATAACCACCGAAAATGCAATTATTTAATTAACAACTAAAACGTACGCCACATTGCAATCGAAAAACAATGAAATACTTAACTTAATGTCCGAAACAAATTGTCGCGATAGTAGGTTTAATATCAGGTACTGATAAATATATTTTACTTATGTCCATATATGGTTTAAAGTGTTTAAAAAATAAGTTAAAATATAATTTTTTCTAATAAAATATGAACCCACGGCGGCGTGTCCGCTCATTTTTTGGGGTTAAACTGAAATTCCAGCTAGTAAATAAATAGTTAATAATTTAAATAATTATTATCTAAATATATCAAACCTCCCCATAAATAATCTTTACCTATGCCCTTGTGAATCGGTACTCTTTTAATTGCCGACCAGCGATTTAAAATCCCTAAACTAGACATCATATCAGATGAAAATACATTTTTCTTTGGTTACCAACTTTTTATTGAAAAAAAAAAAATAATAAAATTATGTGCTTATATTTTTTAAATATGATTCGTCTTTCCGAAATACATTTAATTCAATTTTTAAAAGTATCAGAAAAGATCCAATGATAAGTATAATTGTTTTCCTTTTTTCTTGTTATCACATCGCCTTATTTTGGTTTATTTTCTTTTATTGTTCTGAAGTATGTAAATACGTTTTTCAAGATTAAGCTAAATCTTCCTCTGATAACATGCTGAATGTTGATACTTATTACACAAATGAGGAATGAATGAATAGTGAAAATAAAATAATAATCGGTAGTGCGTTTTATTACTGCGGTGTGCTCTCCACGTATCATTTTAATGCACTTCAACAGGAATAAATTCAAGGTGTATCCGACGATTTTCGAAATGGCGTGTGTTAATTTTACGGCGCAACACTTGTTTGTAGTAAAAAAGTTTCACGGTAAAAAAAATGCCTATGTGTTTCTAGCTTAACAAAAAAAAAGTGCCAATAATTTACGCAGGTAATAGCCAATACTTAACGTTTACGTCTTTGTAAAGTTAGATAAAACCACATTCAAAGAAGATCATAATTATTATTGTTAATAATAGGGATGTTTTAATTATTATTTATTTAATATTATATTGGAAATTTCAATGTATCCATAAATAAGGATAATTCATAAAAGTAAGGTTGATGATTTATAAATTAAAAGTTTTTTTTTTTTTTTTTTTTTTTTTTTTTTTTTAATTTAAACGAATGTAATAATTATTTACATAAAATAAAAAGTAATACATACATAATATACATGCATTTTTCGCTGGGAATATAATTTTTTTAAATTTTTATTTGCCTATGGATAATAATCAAAACTAATAAATAATAAATATTTATGTGTCTACAGTTTAATAATTAATAATTATCTATTAAAATTACATCGTTATTAAACATATTTTTAACCATAAACAACTTATGTGTTTAATATTTTATTCGCATGCATATGTTTATATTATATATTATTAAAATACAAATCATATATTATGTACAATTGTACATAAAAGTATATTCAAGAATATTTGTAGACAAATAGATTTTAATAGCTAATATTTTCAATGTTTCTAATATGTGTATAGTATAATACTGTTAGAAAGAGACAATTTTTTAATAAAATATACAAGAATAAAAGGTCAATAACTTTTGAAATTGGGTATTGATCATAGACGCAAATAGCTCACATTTTTTAGGGGCCTAAAGTCCTACTATTATATTTTGTAAAAAAATAGTGTTCTTTTCATAACTACTTATAGCTGACTTTAAACTTAATTTGGGCAGTGGGCTTGGCAGTAAATTGAGAATTCTAAGACCTTCCTATTTGCGCCAATACGTATAATCATAGTTTGTTTAATTTATATAAAACACTAATATATTTTGTTATTAAGAAAACAATTTGATATTTACTTTATTTAAACAGATGATAAAACTTGAAAGATTTAACAATATTTAATTATATCTAAAACTACATAAACTACATGATATACCAATAAAAAAAAAAAAAAAAAAAAAAAACATTTATATTACATATATAACATTCTAAGTAACATAGAAACTGTTTAGTTTCCATATTCAAATTATTATTATATTATAAAATAATATGATTATAAAAAAAATATACTTTTTATAAACAACTAATTGACAAATTCTTAAAATAATATTTACGTAATGTATGATTAACGAACATTATTAACAAACAATTATG
The DNA here is from genome assembly GCA_034509805.1 of Sipha maydis. NCBI lineage: Eukaryota > Metazoa > Arthropoda > Insecta > Hemiptera > Aphididae > Sipha > Sipha maydis. Next base: position 42,692 of record JASXSY010001086.1, read on the forward strand.
TTGACGACGAGTATGTAGATCCCCGAGTCGCTCACTCAAGGAGGTTGTGGTGGCACCAATTTGAACATCACATCCAAATTGAGTGAGTAACTCTGAATATCCATTGATTTTCTATATAATTTTACATGTCTAATAATACCTAATTTATTTTTTTCCTTAATATTCTCGTTGATGTCTCGGATATAATATATTTGTATATATATACATATATCTTTCGTTCCTTAATCCATTCGTAAACATAATAAATATATTGCATCGACAAAAAAAAAAAGTTCATAAGTTCCGAGATTGTATATGGCTAGAGAGTTGTGTGCGTGCAAAAAGATGGTAACGGTAAAGTTATTTAATAAAAAAAAATATGCGCTTTAAAAATACGTAAATGGAGTGGGCGCGGCACATATAGCAGCTTAATGAAAAGAGAACTTAGAGTGGATTCACCTAAAAGCTCTTTTCAACAACCCTTCCATTTGTGCCTGTGCTTATCTATAGCTAGAGTGTTGGAATATCCTTCGAAATTATTATTATTTTACTGCGCAGTTCACGGATTGTTTACGGGCTATACCGATACCTAGTATCGGCAGCGTGCAATTTTCAAAATGTCAAAAAGTTGTAAGCTTCATGGTGTAAGGACGTGAGGAGTAGATGTTTCTTATATTTATAATCGTAGGATTTGACGATAGAAATAGGGTATATATATATTTATTATATTATTTTAAAAATATATCAAAATATTCACTTGTATGTGGAAGTCGTCGAAACGTATATAAGTAAGTTTATCTACATTAAGTTATTAATCTGAGAATAATTAATAATAAGTCTAAAAACGAGTTTATGTGATATGTAAATTATACTATAGTGTGTATGATATATAATGATGTAAAATTGAAATTTGGATATGAATGAAGATACAATTTTTTTTTAAATCTTTTATACGTGCCTATATAAAATATAACAAAATGAGATTTTTTTAATATCAAATTACAAAAGTAAGTCTTGAATAAAAAATGAAGCCGAAAACATCTGCCATTTAAGGTCTACATATGTAATCTAAAACTCAACAACATTTTTTATAACATACTGACTTTTGCAGCTTCATTTAAATAATGTATACAATCAATTTGAATAAATTATGAAATCATTAGAGTTATTTATATTATGAAAAATGAGTATATAAATAAATAAATATCGCACCATCTTAAGTACTTTAACATGAAAATAATAAAAATAAAAATCTTACGTATTTAAAAGTATTTAAAAATGACAATATGTACAAAAATAGTTAATACCCTGGACTATAAAATACTTCTAAAAAAGAATGCAGATCTTGCATCATACGAATAGATTTAAAAATGGATTTGTAATAACTCTTTTTATTTAAAAAATATTTAAGTTTTAATAGAATTTATACAGAAATATTGTGTGCTTTAAATATTTTCTTACAGCCACATGTTTATTTTATCGATAATAGATAAGTTGAAAATATTGTACACGTAGTTAATATCTGAACACAAAAATCACACAAGCTAATACACACTATAAAATACAAAATATTTTCGTCTCAAAAACTGCTCGAATACGCATTATTTACATGTACTATAAGTATCACATTAAAAAAGAAAATTAAAATTATCCTTTAATCCTGACCGAAGACTGAATTCAATAAGATAATAATAATTTAATAATTCATGATCAGTGTATCGGTATACATTTCTATGGAAACGAAAAAAATACCAATGATTATAACGAATTTATAAAATACGATATAATATTAACAATGAAACATTATTTATCGCACATACGTACATGGTACACAAACTTCAATTTAAATTTTTCTCTTTGCACTCACACACATACGAACATACGTTGGTTCACTACACGAGTAGAGGACGCGTATAGTACAGGAAACGGTTTGCGGACTTTAGTGTACACGTACTTACAGGATCGGTCGTCATTGTCTGCTGTCGCATGTCTGATTGATGTGCTTGTTGGTCATCGATGCAATTTATAATACTTCCCACGATTGACATTGCCGAGACGAGCCGTTGAGCGATTGAAGACCGTTGCAAGAGTGTTCGTTTTTAGCGCCTCGTCGCACGTTTATATAGCGATACCGTCCGTAGCAACACCCCCGTATGTACGCTCGAACAGACCCTCGTGCTATTAAACACACACGCACTTGTACACATGCACGCACACGTGCGTACACACACAGACACACATACAAGCACACGCACGCACAAGCAAACATAACTAGAGATAGCGATTATGAAGGCGAATCGGAAGTGCCTCGCCTCTTTCTCGGCGTAAGCTGTCCGCGACGACGACATATTAGACACATAATTATTCCGCGAGATGAACACACATAGTATTATAATAATATTACACCATTGCCGTGTTTGTGGGTATATGCGATAAGTGTACGCTGAAGTTGCACTCACAACGTTAGGTACTGCAAAGCTGTGGATATATGAAAGTTTTGAAATTTTATATAGAAACCGACTAGATATTTAATGTTAGGACGGGAACTCGTAGAGGTATAACATAAACACCTCAAGTAACAACTAAATTTATAATCTTTATAATGTAAAGTACATTGTGAACGTTTAAATTGTATATAATCTTTTTCATTACTGGTTCATAAATGAAATTTATAGAACAATGTTGCGAAAAAAATTTTTATGTATACTTAACTTATTGTAAATAATTCCATTAATAAAAAAAGACATATTTTTCCAATAGTCAATTCTACTTACTCGTCAGTCAACATTTAAATATATAAAAATTATTTTTATATGGCCTAATGTAAATTAACTATATACATAAATATATAATAATTAATCGACAGATGCATGTAAAAATTCTAAAAAACGAGTTATAAATATTTTAAACACTGAAATATATATTTTATTAAATTGAATTCAAATTTTAAACTTATATAAATATATACAATGAAATAAAAAATTAACAATTACCACTTGTGCATTAAATATTAGTAAATACTTCCTTAATTTAATTTTCGATAAAAATTTACAATTGTAAAAATAATAATTTTTTTCTAGCTTAAAGAAAAGGAGTCGCAATATTAATATTATAATTTTTTTTTTTTATATTTTTAAAATTTTAACTGTCTACAATTAATATTTTTCAGTTTAAACTTTAAAGATTGGAAATTACAATTGGCATGTAATTATATCACAATTACTTAATTTTGTACCATTTAAAAATGCAAAAATAGGTGTGATATTCAAAATAAAAATACTCAGATAATTTAAATTCGTATAATATCGCTCCTTACAATAATAAAATAACTTTATAATAACACGTCAAAAATTTTACATTTTAGAATATTTGGTCGCATTTATTAGACTTGTTTTTATTAATATAAAGTATTTTCTTTTGTATTAATTTTAAGTATTTCTGTTTTAATAACTATTAATTAATTATGACTTATCAATTTAAGTGTCCTAAAGTTATATCCTTAAGTTGCCGTTAGATATTAATAAATTAATAATAATTATAATGCAATATATTTAACGAAAAATGTATACCAACTCATCTTATAAAAAACTATAGAATGAAAACTTTAATTTGGTCATATTATAATATGGTTTTATTTTATCCGCGAACAGTCTTCAGAGTAATTTGAATCGTTTTATTCCTGCCATACAATAGACTATACAGTAACTTTCATATAGTTGGCTTTTCGTTTTACCTATTTTGAATACCAAACTTGGAGAAAAAAATTAAACTTAAATATCATTATATTTTGTGAAATTCGATGTTCGTTTTAATAATTACTACACTATTTGGGTTTATTTTTCGAACTTTACCATGGCTATGGTAAACCAAGCTATGGTTTCAAATATTTTGATTTAAAAAAACTATGTATTCGCGGATGCTAATCCACTAGCGATTCAACTTTACATAAGAAATTAATTTTGTAATTAGGTTAAAATTTAAACAAAATATATGTTTTTTAGTGTCTCATATACATACTATTCGTATTATAGTTTTTCCCTGTTTGAACATTAACGTAATCAGTTTTCTCTCCCCTCGCATTGTGCTAACATTTAAACATTCGTATGTAACAATAATAATTTATACATCACAGTTAGTTGAAAAGTTTTAAGTTTTTTGTTTAATTTTTATTTTCAAATGATATCCATTTATAATAAAGACAAACGTATAGTGTATTCACATTTTATCACCTTTGTCGCCTTAATGGGCCAATGATTGTTACCTATTGATGGTACATATTATTTTAAAGCTATTAAATATCCTATATTCGTGTATTGACACGCATAAAATAAATAGTTAATGTCTTAAAATAACGTGCTTTTTTTGTTCTATCGATCCTATATTAAACAACTTTATGAAGCAAAGATTTATAGCTATAGATAAAATTTTGATTCAATACGGAAGTAGATGAATAATTAATTTTTTGGTGTAGATCAGTGCGTTCTACTTTGTAGATAACGTAAACCATACGATAAAAGAAAATTTGGTTTCACAAAACACTTAAGATTTTAGTTTAAAATCTAAAATAAATACTCATTTAAAATGTTTGTGATTATTTACCATAGAAACTAATCAAATTAATTTATTAAGAGGTTTAAGAAACGACTTAATATGCTTTATTATATGCGTTATTAAATACATTTAAAATTAACATAATAGCTTGTAATAAGCACATTTATGTGATATTATATTACGATTTTGTCTATAATAGTCGACCAGTAAAATAGGTACACTTCTCCATTTATGGTAATGGAAATGTATATAATAATTGTTTTAGTATAACTACGCGTAAGAATATTTTGCTATATCGTTCTTTTAATGTACCAATGTACACTATTACAGTATTCTTATCTTGGAGGGCAAGCTATATTACCGAAATCATAGCAGTTTAAGTGTATAAGAGAGTTATATGCCGAGTCTATTGTAGTTATATATTAATTTGAAGTTATCGCGTATAATCATAAAGCAACAATCATCTCTGCTGACGACGACACCTAGTCGTTCCCAAGGGTCTATGAGTTGATTTTCGTAATAACATAACAGACATTTTTTCAACAGACACATTATGTTGTACTGCACACACACACGAATTGGACTAATCAGACGTACGATATTATAATATATATTATTATCATACTAAATTATTTATGCGAATGTATACCATGTAACAAGTATAAAATACATAAAGATAATGTCAATTTTACATTAAAATTACTCGGAAAAATATAAAATCTTAGTGATACATCCTGTATATATTGTTGTGCGTGTGTGGTGTATGAGGTTTGTTCTATGATTGTAAATTATATAATATAAAACAGGACACGCTGCTGCAGAGAGGCGGACCGCGATAGCTCAATGCATAAAAATACGAACAGAATATAATATAAAACACTAAATACGACGTTAAAATGAGAACAGAGTGCATTTTTTATCGGATTCACAGTTACTGATAGTTAAATACAAGTATTATATTATGTATTACGCTTTGATTATACACACATGCGTATGGCTGCTGTAACGAACATCCTTATACCCGTTTCACATTTTTTCATCCATTTGTCTTTATATATATATATATATATAAATGTACGTGCGTATGTGTGTGTGTGAGTACATGCGTGATATTATATACCCGCGAGAAATCTACTCATTATTATGAGAATTTTTATAGAATGTTTTTTTTTTCTATTTCTATGATGATGAATTTTATAATAATAATTGTTTGGTGTAGAAATTTCAAAATGATAAAAAAATGCTTTAATTGTATTCAAAACACCATACTGCGGTCCCATCGCCGGTGAGTGTGCGCAAATATGAATTGAAAATAATAAAATAATTTTACGTGGTATTTCTTCTTCTCTGGGGAACTGGCTACAAGCCATACACACTCATTATTATTATTTTTATTATCATAAACACACGTATATTACCTATATTTTATTAGAGGACCGCAACACATCCGCACGTCCCTTACGGTGGTGGTGTCGACAAAAGACCGACCTTTACAAAATATCGTCATGGTCCGTATGCAACGTGAATTATTGCAAAGGTCAAACCCTTTAAAAGTCGACTGGCTCGAGTAATATAACCGAATTAGTATAGCGATTTTAACGATAAACATAAGGTATACTGTTATATTGTAGTATACATCCGATTGTGTTACCTTAGCCTACCATGACGGAATTACGCGTGATTTTACCCTTAATGATTTTTGTACGTTTCATTATTATAATATAATTATAAAGTTACTGAAATCACAGGTATCCAAAGAGATAATATAGAGAATATAGAAATTATGTTATACAATATATTATGAAACACTCATGATTTCCGATCCAGTTAGATTTTTTTTCTGTGTAAAGTAATGAATGATTATAATTACTTTATCCTGATGTTAATATATTATTAAAAATTATACGTTTACCGAAAACACAGCAAATTCTCTATACAAAACTAAACTATTATTTGTGATGATATTAAAACCAAAGTTTTCACGATTTGCATTTTTTGCAGCCGTATGTTTGCACCCACACAGAGAAATTTTATTGACCAACAATAGTAGTTATAAAAATAAAAAATAAAAATTGCAAATTCTACAATTAATATTTTGAGAATTTATTTAAATAATATTTTCTAATAGTTTTTACTAGAATTTGTTAAAACCTATTTGGTACATGCAGGGGCGTATTAGCTCTTCTTCTAGGGAGGGCCGAAATTTGAACTCAAATCATAGGTACTTATAAAAGTATATGTCTATAAACAACAGTGTACAGATTATAAATAAATTAGCAGTTCAAAATGTTTCGATCGTTTCGCTTGTTTAAACTTTAATAATTGATTTCTACCCACTTCATAACCCATAACATTAATTATTGTAAAAAACATCATAAATATAACAAATAAAATAATTTGACATATGTATATATATATATATATATATATATATATATATATATATATTAGGGTGGTCCTTATTTATAAGGTCAGAATATTTTCTTTAATTTTCTCAAGTCAGGACCCTCCCATTTTGTTTGATATCATACAAAAATAATTTATGTTAAATTTGGTGATGATAACTCACCCCCTTCCCGTGCCTCAAGAGGGTTCAAAATCGTTAAATGGGGTAGTTTTACGGTTTTTTGTATTTTACTCTAAAACAGTTACAGTTATGAAAAATTTACAAAAGAGCTTTATTAAAGAACATACAATTCTCTATAGGTAACCATATTACAAAATTTTACCAAAATCTATTTTTTTCTCTGAAAATAAAGAAAAACTAAATAATTTAATTAATAAGTAAAAATATTGGAAGTACGATTTTTAAAAATATATTATGAACGGTTGAAGATACGATCAAATGTTTATTATATTAAAAATAATGTGAAATTTCCGTCATCGTTATCGAAAGTAGATAAAACTCGGATGGCAAGATAAACAATAAAAGTTATGAATTATACAGATGAACAGTACATATAATACGAGTATTTATTGAAAAATATTTTATATTTTAGTTGTTGTATTTAACTTGAATGTTTCGCATTTTAATAATTTTATAGTGATTATTTAAAGTTATAATTTATGCGTAACTGTTTCAAAATTTATTTTACAAAATGCCCAGACAACAAATTTATTTAATTGGATCCATGAATAATCAAATTACTGGTTCTAAATTGCCTTCCAAGAGGGACTGTTTATCTGTTTTATTTTATAATATGCGTTTAGTAAAACTAAATTTACATGATAGTTCACGCTTGGTTATTGATGAATGTTCAATTTTTTGGAAGAAAGCTCGGATTCCAACTCATGATAATTCAGATTGCATTAAGAAATTGAAAAAATTATATGAAGAATGGAGAAAATTAGACAAAAATAAAACACGAACAACAGAATTACAAAAAACGCATGAAAACAAATTCGAAGAACAATTAGACAATTTATTTGATATATCCCATGCCAATGCCTTAAATTTAATTAAGATAGAAGAAGATAAGCAATTTTTATTTAGACAACGAGAGAAAGGTCGTCCTGGTTGTATGCTTGGTACGGATATGAAATTAGCGGGTATTGAAAAACGTAAAGCAACTCTTAAAGAAAATGAAGATAAACGAAAAAAACGAAGAGAAATGGAAACCTTGAAATTCACCCGTAAGTTATTAAATATAGAAAATTAAATTGTGTACATATTTTCTTAATTTTTATTAGTATTAAAATTAATTTTTAATAATAATTTTTTAGAAAGAATTCGACTTCATAGTTCATCTAGTTCTGAAGATCAAGATAATACACTTTCAGATGAAGTTTTAAATGAAACTCCTGGTTGCTCAATACCAATACCTAGTTCTTCAAAACCAATGCGGGCTAAAAAAAATATTATGACATCTCGCTTATCAGCAGCTCTAGATAAATGCAAAATTAGTGATCGGGATGCAGTGCATTTATTGACAGCTGCAGCTGAAAGTTTCCAGGTAAATTGTTTGGAATTTACATTAAATAGGTCAACTATTAAACGAGCCCGTGAACATTTTCGTAAGCAGTCATCTGAAGCTATTAAATCAGCATTTATTGATCAAAATTTAAATTATGTAATTGTACACTGGGATTCTAAACTATTGCCTGATATATTAAGTAAAGAAAATGTAGATAGACTTCCTGTAATTGTATCGGCTTTGAATGTAGAAAAACTTTTAGGGGTTCCTGCTTTAACTTCAGGTACTGGAGAAAACATATCTTCAGCGGTGTACAATTTATTATTAGATTGGGATTTGGTGGATAAAGTTCAGGCGTTTGTGTTTGATACCACAGCAAGTAATAGTGGTCGTCTTAATGGGGCATGTGTTCTTTTAGAACAATTATTAAACCGTAATATTATGTTTTTCGCATGTCGTCATCATATATTTGAGATAGTTTTGCAAGCTGTGTTTGCTCATATGAAGATTACTATTACGAATGGCCCCGACATACCTTTATTTAAACGGTTTAAAAATTACTGGAAAAATATAGATTTAAACAATTTTAAAATATATTCTAATTTTCAAAATTCGCATACAAATTTGAAAGACGTTGCAAATGATATATCTTTATTTTGTATACAAAGATTAAACGATAATTTCCCGAGAGATGACTACAGAGAATTTCTTGAGCTGGTTTTAATATTTCTAGGAGGTTCACCTCCTCGTGGAATTAAATTTCGACAACCAGGTGCTTATCACTTGGCACGATGGCTGGCGAAAGCCATTTATTGTATTAAAATTTTATTATTTAGTGATCAATTTAAAATTACTACAAGAGAACAAAACTCTCTTGAAGAAGTTTGTTGTTTTATAGTGAAATGTTATATTCAAGAGTGGATCACTGCACCAAATCCAGTTACAGCACCCTTGAATGATTTGTTGTTTTTAAAAAAACTTAAGAACTACAACGGTAAATTAGGAGAAGTCGCTATAAGAAAATTTATTAATCATTTATGGTATTTGAACGAGGAATGTGCCGTGTTTTCTATATTTGACGATCGTGTTAATAACGAAACTAAAAAACGTATGGCAAACTACATTTTAGAAGGGAAAGAAAAATATAATTATGACATTGAGGAAGAAAATGAAGAATCGAAAAAAAAATTAAATTTAAAATTTGATGACTTAACTCATTTTTTAAATAAAGATCATCCATTTGATTTATTAACTAATAAATCTTGGAAACTATTTGCACGATTTCAAATTTCTGATATATTTTTACGAGCAGACCCAAGTACATGGGAAGATATTGAAGAGTATAAACAAGCTAAAGAAATTATATCATCATTAAAAATTGTTAACGATACAGCAGAAAGGGGTGTTAAGTTGATGGAGGAATATAATCAAAAGTTTTCCAAAAATGAAGAACAGAAACAATTTATTTTACAAGTAAAATATAAAAAATCAATTGAATCTTTAATCAAAAATGACTAATAATTAAATATATTTTTCAGGTTACTCAAGAATATCGCAAAACATTTTCCGGCTGCAGTCGTGAAGTTTTAAAAAAAAAATTTGAATATTAATTTTATTAATTATAATTTATATAATGTTCATTTAATTAACATGAACGTTGATTCGATAATATTTTTACTCACAACATTATTTGTAGAAAATTCAATTTTATTAAATTAGTATATCAAACATTTTTTTCATATCTTCAACCGTTCATAATATATTTTTAAAAATCGTACCTCCAATGTTTTTACTTATAAATTAAATTATTTAGTTTTTCTTTATTTTCAGAGAAAACAATAGATTTTGGTAAAATTTTGTTATATGGTTATTTATAGAAAACATTATGTTCTTTAATAAAGCTCTTTTGTAAATTTTTCATAACTGTAACTGTTTTAGAGTAAAATACAAAAAACCGTAAAACTACCCCATTTAACCATTTTGAACCCTCTTGAGGCACGGGAAGGGGGTGAGTTATCATCACCAAATTTAACATAAATTATTTTTATATGTAATAAAACAAAATGGGAGGGTCCTAGCATCAAATTTTTACAGTTGAAATTTTAGGACCACCCTAATATATATATATATATATATATATATATATATATATTTATATATAGTATATATAAAAATATAAAAACATACAATGATCACATAATATAATAATAATTTGTATATTTTAAGATAAATATATAATAATAAAATAAGAATACAAATTACAATATTTAAATAACAAAATCCAATTTCCTGTTTGTCTTTGAAAATCTTTCTATTACTTTTATAGTGTCGATAGGTATATTTCTATGAATATTCATTAAAGCCAAACCTGTAAGTCTTTTCTGCGACATTTGACTTCTCAGCCACGTTTTTAACCTGATGTAACATTAAGCATTTTTCAGAAAGCAATAAGCAAACAGCCAAAGAATTTATATTTAGTGCAAAGAAAAAAAGGTGGAAAAATTTATAAAAATATCAAATAATTAAATAAATTAATCAATTAAATATCTAAATCATACTTTATCTGAATAAAGTCATACTGAATAGCGAAAATTAAATTAATATGATAGTAATTTTAACCAATTATGTCATAAATAATAACTAGTTGTAAAAAAAATCTTAACTAATTTTGCTAAACACGGGTAAGTATAGATTAAAGAGTACATTATTGTTTATAAGGGTTCAGCAATTATTGCGTAAGATAATTTTTTTTTAGTTATTAGATTTATTGTCAAGTAAACTAAAAATTAATTTCATAAAAAAGCATGAAGAACTAAGTTTAACTTTTTTTCTTTCTTAATTTATTATTAATTATCTATTAACTATAATAAAATAAGTAAACACCTATACATGAAACATATTCAACAATGTCCAGGGGTGGGCGATAGACCCTATCGCCCACTCCCCCTTGTATACGCCCTTGGGTACATGTGTGTTTTAATACGTAACACACTTAAATCCAAAAATTAATAATTATAAAACTAATTATTGACAATATACAGTCACGTTATGTAATGGTAAGATGTTAAAATTTAATCTGTAAGAGCGTTGTCAATAATTAAATATCAAACATGATTATATTGATCGAATCTTAAAGCTCAAAAGTTTTAATTTATTGTAAGAGGAGCTTTAAAAGTTTGTGTAATTATTTAAACATCTTTAGTACAAAAAACTATTAAAATAAACAATAATTAAAAGACGTTAGAAAAAATATTAGAATTTTAAATGATGTTCACTGCTGTATTTTATGCATTGTAATTTGTTGTAATCAACAATATAAATCAATTGTAATTTATAAATAACAAAATATTACTTACTAAATCTTAATTTCTGTATGATTAAATTATTTCTATTATTTCTACTTTTCGTTATTATAATTATTGAATTAATTATAATGCATAATTATAATACTGTACTACAACTTCTAACATAATTTAGTTTTAATACTTTAAAATAAATAATTGCATTAATATATAAATCGAAAAAAACTATTTTAAGTCTTAATACAATATTAATATTTCAAATTATTACTATGTCTATAATTTTTATCATACTCAAATTTGACTAGAGTCTGTATAATAATGTCTATGTTAAAAATGTTTATGGTAAAAATTTTCAAATACAAAATTATTCACTTACAAAAATTTTCAGGTAAAAAATGATTAAACATAAAGGTAAATTTTCATATAGAAGGAAGTAAAAACGAAAAGTGGTAAGAATAAAAAAAATCGATTAGCCGGAAACGCTAAAACTATGACTATGAAATTTGGTGTTTAGTTATTTTTATATGATGTAGAGACCTTACAAAAAATATTTTTTCGCCACATCTCAATTACGACAACATTTATGAGCTTGAATTGACATAATGGTCTCCCCAATACTCTAGATGTGCAATAAAATGGGATTTTAAAGAATATTGGCAACAGCTAAGACAGTTCCGTAATGCAAAGCCGGACAATCAGCGTACAACAAAAACTACCAAACCGATTCATTTTAAATTTCATTATATATATTTTATAACCAACATTTACATCATAATAGGTTTTAAAAAGTGTAAGTTAATAATTTATTTATGTTCCGCCCAAGATGCGAAGTCGGATAATTCAGCTTGGTATTTTTGGTAATTGTCAATAATGTCCACACCAAAAAAAAAAAATCAATAGTAAAACTAAAAATTATGATTTGCATCATTAATAGTTAGCAAATACAATTCATTGTACTGCCAATTGAAATTGACTTCCAAAGACATTTTGCTAATAATTTATATAATATATACCAATTTAATGAATGTCTTATACGAATCATTGTTTTTATTAAAATAAATATTTGTAGTAAGACGATTTTACAAGTCATGATTCTATAAGACTCTAATTAAAATGCATTACTCTTTTATTTTATGGCTAAAAAAATGGAAATCTATTTTTGAAACTCTGTTATCAAATAGATAAAAATATAAAAGTTAAATGAAAACTGATAATATTTCGTAGTCACTTTGCATATAATGCTTTAAAATAATTAGAGTAATTTCTAATTAATAATACGTAATATAATTTATTCAAATATAATTTTAAATTAAAAATTTAAAATTATGATCATAATATATATAACTATTACTTGTTAGCTATACTGCCTAATAATAATTTTTATGAAAAACGTTGTCTTCAAGGAATTAAAATTGCTGTAAAAAACAATTATAGGATAGCTAATTGAAATTGCAGATGGTCGGGGAAATGGACCGGTAAAAGAGCTTGCTGTAAGTTAAAATAATATTATGATAGCATAATTACGGTGGTGTGTGTATTACTTTGAAACAGTCTCAGCGAGAAATAATTTAAACAAGTCGTGTGTGCTTGATAAAATAAACGAAATGAGCTTAACATTATTACTATTTAATATTATCATCGAACTCGACATGTGTTTAAAATGCAAAACTAATTTGAATATTATTACGATGTTTACCATAAAAATATTACGTACGATTAATATTATGTGAAAACAAGATCTTACCAATACTAATTATAAATATTTTTGGATATTTCATTTACATCTACTTCATAGCCAAATAAATCGTACATTTAACGGTATATAAGATTGGTGTTACATATATATTCTATACTTTAATTCAACATATAGATATTCTAACACAGAATATTTACAGATATATTTACCATAAAAAATTAATACAGTCGAACTTGGTTATCTCGAACTTCTTTAACTCGAAATCGTCGATACTTCGAACTTTTACCCCGATCCCTAAAATTACCTAAACAATGTAAAAATATCTCGTTTAACTCGAATATTTTTGTGGATAACTCGAAGTTTTAAGTTTTAATAATACATATGTATTATAAAATTGTGATACAATTTCCCTCATTTTTCTATTAAGGATAGGTTAGGTTTATTACTCATTAGTTATTAATGTTATTGTTACCGATAAGTTGTTTATCTAATTAGTTTACTACACGACGACACATGAACAGCAAAACTCAAAAAAAAATAAATACATTTTTTAAATCATTTTTTAACATAATTTTTGTTTAACATACCTACCTTTTTAAAATTATATATACATACATATAAATACATAGTAACTAATTTTTATTACATTTCATATTTTATTTATAATTAACACATAGGAATTAATATACATATTTTGTACTTTTTTAAATTTTTTTTTTTTTTGATAACTCGAACTTCTATTCCGGTCCTTTCAACTTCGAGTTAACCGAGTTCGACTGTAATATATTTTTTTTTTTTAATTTAATGTTAGTTTTCTAATTTATATTGTATTTTTATTTCTTAGACTGATATAAAAAATAAAAAAAATTTTAGATTAAATTAGTTTTACAAATTCCGAGGGGGATGCATAGAAGCTATATTGGTGTTATAATGATATGAGTCTTTTTAAAAACATTTTTTGAAGCAATAAAAGTGCAATATAATCTATCATAAATTGAATAGTCAACACCCATTGCACATCATATTGTTATTTTTTAGGAATTTGAAAATATAAAATGTTTTACATAGAAATTAAAGTAGTGTATTTGTAATAAAAATACTTATATTTAAATACTTTTAAAATCAATGTGCTCAAAAGTTTTAATGTAATATGAGACTGAAGTAGATTATTATGAAAAAATATTTAGTTTTCCAAGTAAACTCAAAACTACGATGTATAAAATTAAATAAATCGCCTTTTAGATAAAATCCGAGATAAAACCAGCGTTATATTATCGATATGGACGGATCTATAAGTTAATTTTAGTCATTACTTATTGGACAGTATGGCATTCAGTAATTCACCGTAATAATCGCAGAGTGTACGAATAGTGATTTTATTTGCGTTTAAAACTCATCGAATATGGAATTATGTACAGTGAAAAAAATAAAAAATTTATCATATTAGAAGGTTATAAATTTGGGTTTCAAAAAAAGTTGGCAGGCGACATTGGACATGTGTAAAAATTAAATGTAAGTAGTATTTGATAATAAATAATTTAAATACAATTGTTGATAAAAGTAATATATAACTATGAAAAAGACATTTGACCCGGGAACCAATTCGGATACACCGATATTAAAACACACACACAAATGCGTTCACTGGGCATTGATATAAAGTAGTAATTGGTAAATTATAATATTCCAGATAATATACTCAAAATTATAAGGACTGGTATTTATTTAATTCTTAAGAATTTTTTATTACATTTTAACTTTTGTTAAGACTCATATGAAATTCAATATAAATATATGATAGATTCTTAACAGAATAAAACAATTTAATTTGGATAACTTGTTTGAACTAGTAAATCTATGTAGTATAACACTGAATAATTACGATGAAAATCATTACAGCACAAATTTAACATAGTGGAGCCAAGACCACAATCATTGAAGCATACATTATACTATAAGTATTACTACGAATAGTACGATCATTAAGGGTCTATCGTCAATGTTTGCATTTATCCTCAATTTTAACGTAACATAATATAATTTTTATGAAAACGAGTGATGTATACATAATATAATATTTATATTTTATATAAAACGCATATAAGTGTTTCCGGATGAAGAAAATTATAAGGAAAAATACGTTAGGACCTTAATGAAACCGCTCGATTCTTCGGTTAAAACAAATATTTATATACAAACCAAACAGGTTAATTTATTACTATGATTTAACGTCTTATTAATAAAACAGAGGGGTCAAAAATAGCAAATGTTAGGGGTTCCTTCTAAATAGTGATTAAATGTGATGTAGGATACTGACATAAATGATTGCGGTAAAGGGTCGAATATGTAAACAATCACATGCATTATGATAGAATTAATTTTGTTTTATAGCGTATGCCTATGTTTTGTGTTTTTATACAAACGTATAGAACCAACCAATTATGGCTTTAATCAAAATCATTACATTTTGGCAGAACTAATTTAATAATGTCAAAATAAGTTTTTAAACTCTACAAAATCACAATAGTTTTTTATCAACGTCCACGTTTATAACTGGAAAGGCGTACAATATTATACTGATAAATTAAATAAATTTGTAAAAGTTATTGTTGATAATTTAGTCTTTTGAATATATAATAATGCATAGCTAAAATAAATTTAATGTATAAAGAAACTAATATTTTGCTTGGTACATGTTTTTAAATCTTATAACGTGTAAGTTTAGCAGACATAGTGTACTTTAATCAATGCCGCATTTAGGGGGGGTCACTGGCTACAACTGCGCCGGGCGCCAGTATTTAGGGGGCACCAAAATGTGGTCAGAAATTTTAAATTTGTTCACTTGTGAAAATTTAAAACTTCTAATTTAAATTATTTTAATAACAGTATTATATATATATATATATATATATACAAACCTATCTATAATACCTATCTATACAAACAAATATTATAGGTATTATATTATTACACTGTCTTTGTTAAAATTGTTTATATATTACAATATGTAAAATATAATATTAATTTTCATAGTTTATATGATTTTCTTATATTTATTCATCGTGTACATTAATATGTAAAAAAAAAATTCAACTTATTTATTATAAACAGTGTTTAAGTAATTTACATTTAAATTTATCTATGTGGAGAGGGCAGGGGATCATGCAATTATTAAACAATATTATAAAAAAAACACACATAGTAAAAAAAATATTCTTTTCTTTGCTTAAAATTTAAAAGGTTCATGAGGATCTATCTCTTACATTTTCTATAGATAGGCCCTTAGAAGGGCGCCGTTTTTTTTTTGCACCGGGGCGCAAAATGTCTAAATGCGGTACTGACTTTAATTCGGCTAAAATGTTTCGTGTTCTCAATCTAAAACAACTACTACATGAGTAAGAGATAAGTAGAAGTTACTTCTAGTGAGGTAGGTCCAAAGAATGAAAATTATGTAATAAAAGTAACTGACGGCACTGAAAATAATTGATCGCCACAAAACTTGTGCGTATTTTGTCGGGAACTTAACTGATAGCGTTATTAGTCACATTTCACCAGTCTTCATAAATTATAGAAAATAAATAAATTGAATGAAATAATATATACTCAAAAATATTCTTTACGTTTTAAATCTTACGTTCTTTTTTTTAAGGTCTTGTTTTTTTAACTATGTTTCTTTTTCGTGTATTAATGTTTAAAAACTTAAATTTATTAACTCTAAAAAAAACCTAGTTGGAACTAATTGAGTGGAATTGGTTTTTAGAAATGACTGTATCCCCTGTCACGTAAATGAATGTTAATACTTAAGACTAATAGTTTGCTCTTAAACTTATATAACTCAACAATGTTACTACTTAACTACTTAGCTTAGAGAGAATATTTAGTCTCTTCATTAATTCTGTCCTAACCAACCTATATAGTAACAGTGGTACTTCGTCAATTTTTAAATATAAATAGATCATGATCGTTGAAGTTACTTATATAAGTATCGATTTTATTAGGGGAACCTGGGGCAAAATAATCCCATTTAGAAGAAATTGCTTTAAAAATCGCTACTAAATACAAAATTTGGTCAATTATCAATAACTTTATATAAAACTAAACTATAGAAAATTATAAAAAATATTGGAATAATATTATTAAAAATAAATAATCAATCTTACCTTATATTCTCGTTAGTTTTCGAAATTTTATATTATTGTGATCGACATTTTATAATTCGGTAACGATCTTATGAAATATATCTAATTGAGTATTATAAAACATTCCAAAAACCCTACATTTATTTAGTACCACTGAATATAAAGAAAACCAACTGTCATATTTTTCCTCATGTCTTCATGTTGCTCACCTACATATTATTTAACCAGTGATATTTAAACAATTGTAATATTTAAAATAAAAATAGAATAAAGTTTAAATATTATAAAACATAATTTATATTATTAAAAATATTTGGCTAGTAAATTTATTAAAACCTAAAACCTTAATTAATAAATTTTAATATTATACTTACATTTTCTATAAAAAAAAAAAAAACTATAAAATTCCATCTACTTACAAATTACGAATTAGATTATTTAATTTAGATATACATAGATTTTTTAATAATAATATGTTAAATCATTAATATTGTATGTACAATAATTATGCTTTATCGTTTTCGTTAATATAATCTATACTTGTGCTCAAATTTTCCAGTAATCATTTAAATAATTTCAATTTTAACAATCAATAGTATCTTAAATTTTTTATTTTAATGATTTTGTTCTTCGTTCCGAAATTATTTTTCGGCTAGTTTCAGTTTAGCTTACAAAATACGAGTACCGCAAATCTGGTGAAAGATTTGCAATCATCATATATATATATATATATATATATATATATATATATATATATATATGTATGTATGTATGTATAAGCTATTACACAGTGTTTATTGGTCGATGTTTTTCGGTAACCTGAGCCTTCTTTGGCACCACTCTATATGTTGCACCCTTAGATCCAAGCAACAAACCTCTCGCATCTGGAACGTCTATAAATATATATATAGGTCTACGTCGAATACCGTCTGTATAGCATGAGCCTATCAAACAATATGTGCCAGTTTCCATTCCTCCCAACACATTTGACTACAGTGGATGGTGTGAGTCATTGGACCGATGACGTTTAAGAGAGAGGAAAATTGAAAATTGAAACTAGATTATTGTTCGTCTATTGATTTATTTACAATAATCTCATGCCTATAATATATGCATCGATCGATAATATACGAACAATGTGACATTTTCCAAGATGGCGATACACGGTTGTCCCTTCGAGAAGAGGAATCGTTAAGATACATATTTATAACTATAATAATATAGTTATAATATAATTTATAGCAGATTGTAAATGCTGCCTTTCAACTGACACAGTGTAAAAAACGTAAACAACACAAGTGGTCATACACAGCGGTACAACACCTGACCTGACCTGGCCAACGAATTCAACTGAATATTTTGCAATAATATTGAGAGGTTTGGGTGAAATGAATATTGAACAAAATATTGACACAATTTTTTTGACTCAACATTATTGATCGTGTAGGGGCCGCTTAAGATTTAGTTTATTCAATTCAATTTGTAAAATAAATATAAATAATAAATATGACGTTATGTACTCGATTTTTAAGCTCATTGGCTACTTCCTTCTATATTTCGTCTCTATATGTGGCATTCTTATAAGTTCCCAAACTTTTTTCATAGAGTACTGGCCTCTTCTCTACTTCAACTATAAGCTGTTCTTCCATAATTAAAAACCGCACTTCTTAAAACTTAAAATGTATATTACGAAATAATACTAATAATTACTATTATATTATATAACTATTATAATACTATAATTAATTATATTAATAATTAGGTAATAATTACCTATACTATGTTCGTATAACACAATATTTTAACTACGGTCAAAGTAACGGACTAAAATAGTCTTGTCCGTAGTCAAAGTATAGGTATCTACTATCTACTGATTATATCATTGGGAATACTGTGTTGATTACAAATTGTGAAAATAAAACTATTTTAAAATAATAATAAAATATGGTTCGATTCGAATATCGAAGCATTCAACTGATAGCAATTTTATATCGTACGTCGACGCGCCGGACGGACGTATCCGACTTTTGACGCGTCGTACCTAGTGTGCGGATTCGTATTTGAATACGTTAAATTCAAAAAGAGTACGTTGACGTACGTCATCGCAACGGACGCCGACGTATTTAGTGTGGGAAGGCCTTAAACGTAAATATCATATCGTCAACTTTTCAAATGTGTTAGGCATTTTGGTTTATTTTACTAAATACGGCACGCTATCTAACGATTCGTTACTATAACAATATAACGACAATCGTGACAACTAGATTGTTTAACACAAAATACACTACTGTTACAAATGGCCAATAGATAGCGCTAGCATTATAGTACAGAAATTATATTTTTTATGTTGCTTATGAATAGAGCGAGGATTTGTATGCATTTGCATACTTATTCTGGTTGATCGTATGATATGCTAAGTGAGCACAACATTTGTTATATGACATAACGATTTAAAAAATGAAACTTTGTTAGTGCATATTTTTGCATATTTCGTCATTTTTTTATTTTCAGGGTTTATTTTACAATTTAAATTGGATATTTCATCTTTTAGTGCATATTTCGTTGTTTTTTTTGGAAATTTTAGATTCTGAACGGAGTGAAGAATGTATCGATTTTACAATGATGTGTGTTTTTTTTTTTTTTTTTTTTTTTTTTGTGTCTGTCGACACGATTTGGGGCAGTAAAAATGCTTCGATTGCCTTATGTAGCAACTTTTCTGAAAGGAAAGTGAATCTATTTGGTACTTTGGGGGGTCAAAAGTTAAAAATTTCCATTATTTTTTAAATGCGACGGGAAAAACCATAAAAAAATTTGGGAAAACGGGAGTTTTTACGCAAAACCAGTTTTCGACATAATCAAATTTTTTATTTTGCTATAACTCAAAAATTAACCGATGTAAACACTTGAAATTTTCATGAAATGTTAAGATTAGCGTTCTCTATACACCGTTAAATTTTCAAAGTATTTTGACTTTTATTAAGCTATTTATAGACAATTGAAATTTTCAATTTTTTTAAGTATTTTTTTTTTAAATAACGATAAAATTTTTTTGGCTGCCTAGAAAATCTTGAAAATTTAATACAAGGTTTCTAATAAGTTGTTCCTTAACTGATAAAAAAAAATCTAAAAACGTAAGTCACAATTTTTTTTTATAAGTGCTCAAAGTTCCAATTTATACGAAATATGTAAAAATCACGATAATTTGCAAGTTATTTTGTAGATAAAAATTCATAAAATTTTTTCTGTTCATACTTAAGGTTCAAAATTATAACACTAGGTTATCTATAAGCTACTCTTCAAAAATCTTTAAAAAAATTTTTACCGGAATTTGAGAAAAAATTTTATGACTGTTTGAAATTTAAATATTTACGAAATTGCATAAAATAGCGATTTATTCTCAAACGATTTTAAATATTTTTTATAATTCAAAAAGTATAAGTCGCAGATTTTTGAAATTTCTACTAGCTGTTAAGATTGGTATTTCCTTTATGTCATATTTTCTTCAAAATATTATATTGATTTTTAAGCCACTTATAGGCATTTAAAATATTCGATTTTTTTACATTTTTTTTTTATAATCGGTGATAAAAAAAATTTGGCTCGTACAAAATACTTGAAAATTTAATAGAAGATTCCACAGAAGTAGTTCTTAAAGTCATTCAAAAATTATTAAAATCCATAGGCACAATTTTTTTTTATAAGCGTTTGAACAGCGAATATTGACATAAAATTACATGTAAAATATAATATAATGTAGAATGTTCTAGACTGACAAAGATATCGGTTTTTTTTTAAAATGCTCTAACTCAAAAACGAAAAACTGCAACAACTTGAAATTTTCACCAAATCTTTATATTGACGTTTTCTATACATGGTTAAGTTTTCAAAGTATTTTGACATATTTTGACTTATTTATAGACAATTTAAATTTTCGATTTTTGTAAAATATTTGTTTTTAAACATCTATAAAATTTAATTGGTTGACCGAAAACTCTTGAAAATTGTATACTAGGTTTATAATAAGTTAAACTTATCGTAACTAAATAATATCGGTGATCAGTTAACTCAATTTTTTTTTATAAGCCCTTAATGCTCAAATTTGTATAAAATGTGTAAAAATCACGATAATTTGCAAGTTATTTTGTAGATAAAAATTCATAAAATTTTTTCTGTTCATACTTAAGGTTCAAAATTTTAACACTAGGTTATCTATGAGCTACTCTTCAAAAATTTTTAAAAAAATTTCTACCGGACTAAGAGGAAAAAATTGTATGACTGTTTGAAATTCAAATATTTACGAAATTGCATAAAATAGCGATTTATTCTCAGACGATTTTAAATATTTGTTATAATTCAAAAAGTATAAGTCGCAGATTTTTGAAATTTCTACCAGCTGTTAAGATTGGTATTTCTTTTATGCAATATTTTTTTCAAAATATTATATTGATTTTTAAGCCACTTATAGGCATTTAAAATATTCGATTTTTTTACATTTTATTTTTAAAATCGGTGATAAAAAAAATTTGGCTACTACAAAATACTTGAAAATTTAATAGAAGATTCCACAGAAGTAGTTCTTAATGTCATTCAAAAATTATTAAAATCCATAGGCACAATTTTTTTTTACAAGCGTTTGAACAGCGAATATTGACATAAAATTACTTGTAAAATATAATATAATGTAGAATGTTCTAGACTGACAAACTATATCGCTGTATGCAACTGCCAACCCATCCTAATTGAAAAATATATTTATCGTTTCAAAATAAAATATACTTTTTACAATGTTTATAAATAACAATGTATTATATCCTAGACAAACATATGAACTCCGTTCAGAATCGTTATTCGTATACAATGATATCTATCATTGCATTCAAATTTAACAAATCCATTATAATAATGACCTATCCTATAAGCGAGGTGCACTCCACCCCTAACTGTACAGCAGAGCGAGGCCCATCCGGTTCTTTTTTTTTATTTTTTTAAATTTATACTATTTTCAATTATAAGATAAGAAAAATAAATTATATTTTTATAGTTTAGAATGTTTTGATTAATATCAAAATATCGTCTAAATATAATAAATATATTGTCATACAATACAATTCACATTTAGGTAAGTACATTTATTTTAGGAGACATTTTTGATATAAATTGATTCCATTTTTTTTATATACAGATTAAAGTTACCTGAAAATAGTTAAAGTGAAAAAAATGAATAAAAGTATTTTTAGTATTGTTCCATAATTTTTTTTTATAAAATTCTGTATTAATTAAATTTTCCAAAAATACATTTTTTTATGCATATTTTTTTATTTTCCATGCATATTTTTACATTTTAGTGCATATATTTATGCATATTTAAGATTTTTTAGTGCATATTCGATTGATTTTTAATGCATATAAATCCGCGCTCTACTTATGAAGAATAAAATTCAAAATAGCTCATATTAGTAAACTGTAAAAAAAACGTTTAACTAATAAAATAGTGATTTTTTCACAACATTAACTCGGAGCTATAGATAAAATTCAATACACAAAACATATTAACGTCATACTTAGACTAAGCTAAATGTAAATGATCAAAACCACGATAACTTGATGTAAGTTAACCGACATTAAATGAAAACATAATATTTTTTTGCATGAAATAATACTAACCATTGATTAAACATACATCATAATCAATGACTAAACGAATTGTAATGCTATTTGTTCTATCATTGTACATTGTAGGTATAAACTATTTGACATTCTTATAAGATACAAATTATAATTAAACGTTTTAGTGAGGGTCGAATTAAGAATTTGCCACCCCGACCCCCTCCAAAAAAAGTAAATACTAACAAATTCAAAATATAAAAGTCATCTACCATTTTTAAATGTGCTACAAAGAACAACTTTCTATTTCACCTCTTTCTGCCCTAATTACAGCGCTGCATTTGATACGAATCGTACCATTTACAATCCAAATCCAAATCTACAAATAAACATTCGGAATATTTTTGATTTATTACAACTTTAATTATCTTATATTATAAAACAGTATTAATAGTTTTTTATTGTTGCTAAAGATCTAATAACAAGATAGTCAAATTCTAGAACATAAAATTGATTATAAATAATTTGAATTAATGCAAATACGAGCACAACATGGTTAATAATTTATAGAATCTACCTAATTTTATAATATCAGTTTATAACAGCACAATTATTATTCTTTTTAAATTTTTGTCAGAGAATTGGGATTTACATATATTTTGATTAATTTATTAATGGTTGAGTCTTACACTTCGTTAAAGCTACGGTGTAAAAGTAAAATTATTCATATTTTTATACACCCCTTAGTAAAATATTTATTGCATAGACGTGCGCAGGAATTTCGTATGGAGTGTGCCATGAAGAAAATAGGCCTAATACGAGTACAAAGAAATTTTTATGTTTTGAAACAAACAGATGATCAAACTAGTGCATCCTGTGCACACGTTTATGATTTATTTTATCATAAGTATTCTTAAAGCGATATTCAATATTTAACGAATTTATACGCAGCTCATAATGACTGCTGCAGTTTTATAGCAGAGTTCTCGAACTATTATATTGAAACCACATACCTCCATGTTAGATTCACGTGTTGCCATTTCTGACCGTGCAAAGTGTAACGTTTATTCCTATGTCTTCCAGGTGCAGTGACATCAGGAACACCGCATCTAGGTTTTCGCATTAGCTGTTTAGTAGCAGCGTCCAATTTACCGGTAACTGGAATGTTTCCATACGCCTAAGAGTTGACAAAAGTCAATTAAAATAATAAAATACACGATTATCTAGTATATTAAATAATATACGAAAATAAAGCCTATAAAACGAACTTTCACTTTAAGTATGCTGCAGTAGCAAATCCAAGATAATAATATAAAAAGAGTGTTTCCATTTCGATATTTAAATGATGCAGATTATATGGGCAATTTTATAATATTTTATAATTATGAAAACCCTAGTGATTTTATGTTATCAGTAAATAATGAATTTCATTTAAAATAATATTATGAGTATTGTGCATCATCATTATCTCTTTGTGGATATTTATTGTCACCGAAACCAGTAATATAATAAAAAATATGCAGGCATTAACGGTCATAATATTATCAATTCTCGTTTTTAAAATATTGCGTAATAGAATTTAAATGGATAATCTATGTCAGAGCTTCTTAAATGGTGGACCATGGACCATGGCTATTGATATATTATAGTAAGGGTCTTTATATATTACAGGTAAACCATGGAATATTAGTATACAATTATTTAATATTAATATATAGTAAATAATGAAAATTCTCTATAATTTTAATGATTTTGTTGAAAAAATGTCTTAATCATTAACCTTAAGAGGTCAATACAATTTTTCCTTTAAATAAAGAGGGCGAAATTTAAAACAAATTGGGTAGCGCTTGACTACACAACAATACGGTTGAATGAATTGATGATTGATATTTATACGTATAAAATTATATTAGTATACTATTTATTTAAGTAAATAGCATAATATTTAAATTGATAAAGTTTTTAAATGACACATTTTATTTAGTTGATTATGCTACTGGATATATGTACAATAGGATTATTTAACCCATTGAATTGTCCAATACATTCCATAATCTAATGCGATTTATTGGTATTCTGAACACATTTTTATTACCTGTAATGTCCGCAAAGCATCATGTAGTTGGTCGATGGTCTGTAAATTTCCTGTTTCTAAATCTGATTTTGGCAAGTAACCGAATTTGGTCAAATAACTATGCTGTGAAAAAAATAAATATACAATTTTCACTTAATTTTTTTGTTTTAAATCAAGATTTTAGATATATTTTTTTTTTTACTTCAATATTAATTTAATTTAATTTTACATAATTTATCTTAATGGTCGATATTGAGTTGGTACATAAACAATTCATAAATCATATAACGTTTTTCTTGCTGTTGTAAAATAATTATATCGTAAACCGTAGTTGATGTATTATATACAAATTGTATATTCAAATTAATACATGTATAACAGTTGCCGCCGTAAATATAAAAAATCTGACTCGTAGACACAGATCGATTATTAAGGACTATGGTAACAATAATGTATGATTGTGTCTGTATAGAATAATGTATGAATGATTAATATAAAAATTATTACTTCTCCATGGGGTATTATAATTGCTGCCGACGTGCTGAATATACATATCAATAAATTATTATTTACGACATTTTCATGGTTTTAATTTGAAAAGAAAACACAAATCTCAATAATAATAAGTGAATTATCAATATGTACACGATATTGTAGTCTATTGTTACTGTATAATAAAATATCAAACGATACCTAACCATTAATATTATTATTATTACAGACTGCAAAATAAAAGTGAAAACTGTAATTACTGTATTTTCTAACGTACATGTGTGTACCACAAATAAAGTAAATAAAAATATCTAAATTCGCGCTTTGTGCCATCATAACAGAAGCATATGTCATATCGGAAGCACATGTCATGTCGAAAATTCTCTAATTGTGCAATGCAATAGATATGAGTTATACATACAGGGCCAACGCTAACAATTATTGATGGAGGGAAGTGGGTTATAAATAAACAAATTTGCCAACTTCTTTCTTAAAAATAATTCTTCAATACTAATATTAAACTTAATTAAATTTATATAAATTTAATTTGCTGATGATTGCAGATTGTATAAATAGGTTAGGTTTAGCAGTATCCCCCCTCTATAACGCCTCTGAATACATAAAAGCATCTAAAAAACGTATTCGCAAACTGGTAGATGTCGCAGAATATTTAAAACCCTTGAGGTTAAACCAGTACTGATATTTATAGTGACAATTGGTTTTTTTAAGTAAACATCTAATTTAATTAGTACTAAAATAAATAATTGTTGATGAAAATTATAAGAACTTAATTTTTCACTGTACCAGTCACGGATTAAGGAATATTAAATTATATAAATTGTAAAATTAATTAAAGACCTCCGGGTTTTCCGCAATTCACCGACTAATTTTTAATACTATTGGGATATTGAATAAATAATCCATTTGACAAATAAGTCACAGTATACAAGAGCTTAACAATATTTTTGGCGAACACTCATTTTGCCAAAAAAAAACTTAGTTGCATTTATTTCAAATCAATAGAACCTGATCATGACTATAAAAAATGGCATCGCAACATATTCCGAATGTAAAAGATTATGGACAACTGTGCATATTAGATTCTGAACGGAGTGAAGAATGTATTGATTTTACAATGATGTGTGTTTTTTTTTTTTTTTTTTTTTTGTGTCTGTCGACACGTTTTGGGGCAGTAAAAATGCTTCGATTGCCTTATGTAGCAACTTTTCTGAAAGGAAAGTGAATCTATTTGGTACTTTGGGGGGTCAAAAGTTAAAAATTTCCAATATTTTTTAAATGCGACGGGAAAAACCATAAAAAAATTTGGGAAAAACGGGAGTTTTTACGCAAAACCAGTTTTCGACATAATCAAATTTTTTATTTTGCTATAACTCAAAAACTAATCGATGTAAATACTTGAAATTTTCACCAAATGTTAAGATTAGCGTTCTCTATACACCATTAAATTTTCAAAGTATTTTGACTTTTATTAAGCTATTTATAGACAATTGAAATTTTCAATTTTTTTAAGTATTTTTTTTTTAAATAACGATAAAATTTTTTTGGCTGCCTAGAAAATCTTGAAAATTTAATACAAGGTTTCTAATAAGTTGTTCCTTAACTGATAAAAAAAAATCTAAAATCGTAAGTCACAATTTTTTTTTATAAGTGCTCAAAGTTCCAATTTGTACGAAATATGTAAAAATCACGATAATTTGCAAGTTATTTTGTATATAAAAATTCATAAAATTTTTTCTGTTCATACTTAAGGTTCAAAATTTTAACACGAGGTTATCTATAAGCTACTCTTCAAAAATCTTTAAAAAAATTTCTACCGGAATTAGAGGAAAAAATTTTATGACTGTTTGAAATTTAAATATTTACGAAATTGCATAAAATAGTGATTTATTCTCAAACGATTTTAAATATTTTTTATAATTCAAAAAGTATAAGTCGCAGATTTTTGAAATTTCTACCAGTTGTTACGATTGTTATTTCCTTTATGTCATATTTTTTTCAAAATATTATATTGATTTTTAAGCCACTTATAGGCATTTAAAATATTCGATTTTTTTACATTTTTTTTTTATAATCGGTGATAAAAAAAAATTGGCTCGTACAAAATACTTGAAAATTTAATAGAAGATTCCACAGAAGTAGTTCTTAATGTCATTCAAAAATTATTAAAATCCATAGGCACAATTTTTTTTTATAAGCGTTTGAACAGCGAATATTGACAAAAAATTACATGTAAAATATAATATAACCCACACAGCATTTGGGTAATGATAATATTTTGTAAATATTCTTAAATGGTTTAATTAAGAATATTTTTTTGAAAATGTTTTCTGAATATTTTTAAACTGTTCCCATGAAAATATTTTGGAATAATAATTACATTACTTTTTATAAATATTATTTCGCTAATATTTTACTAATAATGTTAAAAAAATATTTTTTAAATAAACCATGATGGTTAATAACAAAATATTTTCAGGCTAATAATAATAGAATTTTAAATAAATATTGTTCACAAACATTTAATAAATATCTTTGTAAAAAAAATTTTTTTTTCAGTTCTACGGCATAAAAATTATTAATATATATTATATTATTATACATTGACTTATACAAATATATACATCTGCATTTGTATAGATAATATAGATACTAACAATACTAACATATAAATAAGAGTGATTTAGGTCTATATATTATTATACAAATAATAAATATAACGAATAATGATGTTTACTGATATAATATTATAATAATTATAACAATTATGTAACATTACAATAATTTATTATGAGTCTTATTTTTATAATATATCAGTATCATATTTTTCAAAATGGTTATTATTTTTATATGTATTGTAAACATAATCAAACGGGCACGAGCCAGCAGCGAAACGCACGTCGCACACGTCAATCCGTCAATGTTTGTTTATTATCGTAATACGCGACAGTAATAATATCTCTATCATTGATATTGAATTAATTCTGGGAAATGTCAATGTATCTATTTTTAGTATCGTTTGAAATTTTGTATCGCTACCCTCCAATCATCAATCGCCCAAGTAAAGATAACGCACACTGTCGTCTGTCTAGTCGTTGACAGTTGTGTTGTATACCGTTCATAGTTCGCTGTGTTTGTAATGTTTGTACCGTGAATTAAGATATACAATTATTCGCGAGGTTAGCAAATGGCATCCAGCTCTACTGTTCTAGTGTATACTGTATAATTAGTGTGTAATAATCCGTTCCATTTTCCAATATCTGCGACCGCGACAATTGGTGTTAGCATTTTATATTACTGTTTTATGTTTTTTCTAAATTACTAATTTAGTATTTTTGGTGCAGATTTTGGTAAGTAGATACATTATACATGCACTCTTATTATAATATAGTTATATTTTTCAATAAGTTTTTAACGGTAACGGTCAGTGCATAGTATAATAATTAAATAATTTAATATTGTATGTAGAAAGTAGTATATTATGCACCGATACCAATATAATGTAATTTTTTAGTTTTAATTTTATAATATATTAATTTATGAATACATAATAATTACCTGGCAGGGTTAGAATTTTATAGCACTTAAAATTAAATTAATACATGCTAAAAGTATGCAATGAAACAACAAAATATGAAAAAAAATAACATACATTAATATAATTTACCTACATTATTATTATTAATTTATCATTATCACGTACAATTTATTATTATAATTATAGGTAATACTTATTATATTTACTTAAAAAATTAGAAAAAACCCAAAACACATTTATTGAAAATATGTTAAACATTTAATTTAATATGAACAGTGGCGGCGCCAAGGGGGGGCAAGGTGGGGCTAGTGCCCTACCCAAATTTGGTTTAGCCCCACCTTTGTCCTACCTGTTTGAGACCAAATGAAAATTTAAATTTCAAGTATTTACTAATACCATTTTCAATCTATTTCATTATGTATTTGATTAAGATTATGTTATATTATATATTTATATACGTATAGATGTATACTGCTGTAACCAGATAGTCAAATCAGACATTTGGATTTTACTTTTTAGCCTAGGAGAGTAATCAAGCTGGAAGTATTGCTACAGTTATTTATATACCTACCTTCTAAAATCTAAATTTTAATTAGTCTTGGGTGAAAGAAAAAAAGTATTCAGGTTCATAGCCTTTAACAGCTGATTACCAAAATATCAATCCCATTAATAAAAGTATTATGGAAAATCCAAATATAGAGCAATATATATTTGCCCCACCGAACATTTTTTTGCCCGGATCCTGCCCCCCCAGAAATAAATGTCTGGTGCCGCCCCTGAATATGAACAATTTTGATTAATAATAAGCAAGTCAAAATACAAAATTATCTTAGAGTTCAGAAATAGTACTAAAATCCTGATATAAAAATTTGTTTTTCTAATTTAAATTTTCTGTCATCAAACAAATTTTAATCTTACTCTACTACTTTTTAGGCATTTTATAAGAAATTTATAATTGCTATAAAATTCCAATTCTGATAATTAGTAGGTATATAGTATAAACAAATATAGTATAATAATGAAGGACATAAAATTAATAAAATATTAAAAATAATAAAAACTTTTAATTATCTAATGTATTAAATATTAAATTATTAAACCAAGCAAAAATATTATGTGTTAAATTTTGTTTAGACATTTTTAAGTATGTCAAGTAATAGAACTAAAAGGCGTAGGATCAGAGAAGAGCTTATTGACACCACTTTATATGAATTAGAACCTAACCATGTTAATGAAACTTGTGCAGAAAATAATACTGTTTTTATTCAAAATGAAAACACTACTGTTCAGATACATTCTGAAGTATGTCCTCTTCAGAATGAAAATATAACAATAAAATTGGATAATATTTCTGAAACATCAATTATTGTTAATAATAATAATTGTTGTGATAATCAATTACTTACAGTATCTACTGAGATTAGTAGAGATCTATGTTCAGAAGTAAAGTGTAAACTGGCTGAATGGGCAGTTAATTTTAATATCCCGCAAAGTGCAATTAATGGATTATTGCCTATTTTCAAAACTATACCTGGACTTACAGAAATGCCGAAAGATGCACGGACAATATTAAAAACAGGAACTATTCAGCAAGCTCAAAATCTTAGAGTTGTTAATCCCGGTTTTTACCATCACTTTGGTTTAAGTTCTGCTATTAAACAACATTTTCATAATTATACTGCAATAGGTGACATTGATATAATTAAAGTAGTAATTGGAATTAATGGACTTCCCTTATCCAAAAGTAGTTGTAGCCAATTTTGGCCAATTCTTGGTTACATACGCCCTCTAAAACATTTGGTATTTCCTATTGGTATTTACTGGGGTTGTGAAAAACCTAATGATTCAAATGAATTTTTAAGAGATTTTGTGAATGAGGTTAATACATTGATCAACTTTGGTATGATTATTAATAATATAACCAAACAAGTAGAGATTGATGGCTTCAGTTTAGATGCACCTGCAAAAAGTTTTATTTTAAAAACCAAAGGACACTCTGGATTTGATTCTTGTACGCGCTGTACTGAGGAAGGGGAATACCTTAAAAACAGAACTTGTTTTCCTTATTCTCCAAATACAATAAAACGTACTCATAATGATTATATCAGTAGAAAATATGAAGAACATCACGTTGGAAATACGATTTCTATATTGTCAGAATTACCAATTGATATAACATATTTATTTGGTCTTGATTACATGCACCTAACTTGTCTTGGTATCATGCGAAAATTACTACATTTGTGGATCAACAATGGACCATTAAATGTAAAATTACAGAGTTTATCAACAAAACAGTTATCTTCTTCGCTTTTGGGATTAAGATCCTACATACCCTGCGAGTTTGCTCGTAAACCAAGAGGGTTATGTGATTTAAATAGATTCAAAGCTACAGAATTCCGTCAAATATTAATTTATACTGGTCCGATTGTCTTTAAAAATATCTTGAACAGTGACTGCTATAAACATTTTATGGCTTTGAATATAGCTATGACTATTTTATTATCAAACAATATGAACAATTATGTAGATTATGCACAAAATTTATTAAATTATTTTGTTCAAAATTTTGAAGTATTATACGGAAGACACCTAATGTCTTTTAATGTTCATGGGCTAATTCATATTAGTGATGATTATAAAAAATTTGGCTCTTTAGATAATATTGCTGCTTTTCCTTTTGAAAATTATTTAAAACAATTAAAAAAGATGGTGCGTAAACATGATAAACCGCTTCAACAAATAATAAGGAGATTAAATGAAAAAAATTCTATTGAAGTTAAAATGCCTAATAAAAATTTGATAAACTGTGAAGAACTGAAGCATAAACACACCGATGGACCTTTGTTAGAAAATATTGAAGGATCACAGTACAAAAAGTTATATTTAAAAAATATAAAAATTAAAGTTGGGTCTAAAGCTGACTGTTTCATTTTAAACAAATTGAATGACATTATTAAAGTTGAAAATATAGTTAGCCTACATAAAACAAACAAAATTATTATCATTGGAAAAGTATTTGAAATGAAAAAAGCTTTTTATGATCAACCAATTCCTTCAACATTTTTAAACATTTATGAAGTGAATAATCTATCACAAAATTATAAGTATTGGTCTTATGATTGCATAAAAACAAAAATTATACTATTTGAATTGAATGGACAAAAAATAGCTTTTCCAATAATTCATAGTTTATAATTAAAATTTAAAAAATAAATTTTTTTTTCTTGTAAATATTATAAAGCAAAAATTATTATTAAGGTATCTATATCATGTTTTTTTCTTACTAAATTATCATTAGTTTTTAGCTATTAATTAACTTTAAACTTATTTTTATTTTAATTATTTAATAATTAGCATTAGAAATGACTGTATATATAGTTGTTTATTTGTCAATTTATATTTTCAGATTTATAAATACTAAAAATTATGTATAATGTGGACAATTGTATGTTTTGAAGAAGAAAATTGTGTAGAAGTTGTCCCCGATTATTGGTTTAAAAATGGATATTGTGCTTGGCCAAAAAAAAATATCAAAAATTCTAAAAAATATGTTGTTCGTCGTATTGAACCAAACGAATTAGAATTTGATTATTTCAAAGGAAGGTGTATATCTCAAAATATTGGTAATTTGTCTTAACTAATTATTTACCTAGTTCTATAATTATTATGTTGTGCTTATATTATTTGTATTATAGCTAGTTTACATGATGCACGGACTAGACTGATTTTGGCTCAAGAAACTTCCGAGTTATCAGCATTTGAAGATGATAAGTCAACTCGTAGTCAACGGCACCGTCTACCTATAGATTATATTGATGGTAAACAAAAAAACAAAACAAAAATATCATACAATAGTAGTCAAATATCTGGAAATTCTATTGAAGATCCTCCCACATTGAATTTTAGTGATAATAAAGGTGATTTAAATAATCTAAAAATAAAGTGCTTATTGTTATCTACAATTTTGAAATTACTTTGACTTCTACATTTTTGTTTATAGTGATGTCAAGTAACACAGACTGCAACAATGATGACAGCTATGACGACAGTGATGTGGATAAGAATTATATTCCAGAAGTTAAATATTCAAAACTTCTTAAGATAGGTATAAGACCAAATTTATGTTTGCTGTTTTAAAATGTTTTGCTTAGACTATGTTATAAATAAAAATGCAACAGAAATTTTAAAACATAAAAGCTAGTGAATTCTGACAGCTTTATAGAAATGAGACATAGTAATTAAAATTTAAGCTAACATTTCTGATTGGTATTCTAGATTCTGATGAAAGTGAAGATGATGTTTTAGTAGTTAAATCTTCAATAAAAAAAAATATGCAAAAAACTAATACTAACAAAAAAACTTTGATGCCATCAACTTCTCATGAATTTAGTATGTGCATTTATCTATTTTACTTTATTTTTTTATTATAAAAAAAATGTATGCCTTCTAATGAATTGGCTATTATACATTTAAGTTTTAAATTTCCATAGGTGTTGAAAAAAATAAATCTCCAAGTAAGTGGTTTGTAACTCAAGTCAACACAACTGATATGCAAGCAAGTCATAGCCAAAAACCATCATCATGGATCATTACTCCAGTCAAAGAAGTTTCGTGTAAAAAAATGTTGGATTTTCAATCTGAACCCCCAAAAAAATTGAATATTGAATCACAATCTTTAAGTAACTATATTATAACATTTTTATTTATTTATCAAACTTTTAATTATATTGAACTTAATTATTTTACAAGAAACAATTATTAGAACATTAAAGTTATATAAATGTGGTATATATATATTATAGATAAGATCAACAAAATATACCGTACAGTGGTTTCTCTAAAATATGATTTACAAGAACTCTTAACTAAAGTCGATCGTTTAGAAAACCAAAGAACTTATAATCATGAAGAAAATATTAACCAATCTGATGAGGCAGTATTGTGGAATTTTCCTATAACTACATTAAATGAAGTTATACTTTTCGAAGAAAAGCTACAAGATAAGACGTTTAGATTTAAAATGGTAAATATTTTGATTAATTTATATTATTATTAACTGAAACTGAATCAATATAGGTTATAATATACAAAAAAAATCAACCTATACTTTTTAAATTATATTTAGTATATATTTAATCGACAATTTAGATAATTTAATTTTAATTGTATTTAGGTAAAGTATCTCAGTTTAATGGTCCGCAGTACTTTATCTGAAACAGTACGTCATATATTGTCAAGCATGTTTATTAATAGTGTCTTATCACAATATTCATTTGTCGGCCAAAAAAAAAAATTGGCATTTTCTTCATTAAATAGCTGTTCAGTTTTATTTGGTAAGCAACATTAATAATATTTTATAGTTATTAATTACTAAATTTAACAACATTGTTTTTTAACTCTTTCTTTATTGGAAGCCTCCTTACCACGTTATTTTATTTATATCTCAGAAAACATAAATTCTATGTTATATTTATATAATATATAGGTACTATAAACTAATAAACATAATATGTAATAATATATGATATAAAATTTGTGTTATTTACATGAATAAAACATATTTATACACACTGCGCTACACATATTTTAATAAAGACTTTTGAATATTTCAGATGCAGTAAGACAAATCAAGATTTTTAAAGATGTCCCAGCTTTAAATATCGAAAAACCACTCAAGGACTTTTTAGCCGGGGCTAAGTTTAGAGATTTAAAAAAGAAAAATAAGGAAGATAATGATTTAGTTTCAGTTCAAATGATAACATGATTTTATATTAAATAATTTGCAGTTACATATAATTACATGTTAAATAATAAAAATATATTATTATTATAAAATAAAAAGATTGCTATGATATATAATAATAATAATAACTGATGCGTATTTTATTTTTAAATAATAATTATTATTATATGAAAATCGTATTTTTTTTTTTATATACTTTATGTATATGTTATATTTTATATAATATATTCAACAATAAAAGTCTATTGTTATAATAATGTAAATATAATAATATACTCTTTTACAAAAAAAAAAAAAAATCTGGTTGGGGAATAAATTTATAACTTTTGAAGAATTTTTGGCAGGGAAGTTTTAATCCCTTGACCTCTCCCTTGTGTACACTTCTGAATGTAAGTTTTTAATATAAATATATTTTCAGTGAAATTGAATATAATTTCTAAAATGTTTTTTGATTAATATTTGAGAGTAAAAAAAATATTAAGAAAATATTTTATTTATATTTAGTTTTGAAAAAGTTCACATTTTGAAAATATTTGAATTTTAATATTTGAAAAATATATAAAAAAAATATTTTGAAAATGTATAAAAAACAACATTTTGAAAATATATAAAAAAAATATTTTGAAAACATAAACTTCTTGGACAAAAAATATTTAAAAAATATTTTCTAATTATTTATGCAATTTTTTAACAATTATAAAAAAATATTTTGACAACCAAGTAATTTTCATGAAAATATTTATTTCATATTTAAGAAACATTTAAATGCTATGTGGGAATGTATAATATTCTAGACTGACAAAGATATCGGTTTTTTTTAAAATGCTCTAACTCAAAAATGAAAAATCGCAACAACTTGAAATTTTCACCAAATCTTTATATTGACGTTCTCTATACATGATTAAGATTTCAAAGTATTTTGACATATTTTGACTTATTTATAGACAATTTATATTTTCGATTTTTGTTAAATTTTTGTTTTTAAACATCTATAAAATTTAATTGATTGAGCGAAAACTCTTGAAAATTTTATACTAGGTTTATAATAAGTTAAACTTATCGTAACTAAAAAATATCGGTGATCGGTTAACTCAATTTTTTTTTATAAGCCCTTAATTCTCAAATTTGTATAAAATGTGTAAAAATCACGATAATTTGCAAGTTATTTTGTAGATAAAAATTCATAAAATTTTTTCTGTTCATACTTAAGGTTCAAAATTTTAACACTAGGTTATCTATGAGCTACTCTTCAAAAATCTTTAAAAAAATTTCTACCGGACTAAGAGGAAAAAATTGTATGACTGTTTGAAATTTAAATATTTACGAAACTGCATAAAATAGCGATTTATTCTCGGACGATTTTAAATATTTGTTATAATTCAAAAAGTATAAGTCGCAGATTTTTGAAATTTCTACCAGCTGTTAAGATTGGTTTTTCTTTTATGCAATATTTTTTTCAAAATATTATATTGATTTTTAAGCCACTTATAGTCATTTAAAATATTCGATTTTTTTACATTTTATTTTTATAATCGGTGATAAAAAAAATTTGGCTTCTACAAAATACTTGAAAATTTAATCGAAGATTCCACAGAAGTAGTTCTTAATGTCATTCGAAAATTATTAAAATCCATAGGCACAATTTTTTTTTATAAGCGTTTGAACATCGAATATTGACATAAAATTACATGTAAAATATAATATAATGTAGAATGTTCTAGACTGACAAATGATATCGGTTTTTTTAAAATGCCCTTACTCAAAAACGAAAAACCGCAACAACTTGAAATTATCATTAAATCTTTATATTGACGTTTTCTATACATGGTTAAAATTTCAAAGTATTTTGACATATTTTGACTTATTTATAGACAATTTAAATTTTCGGTTTTTCTAAATTTTTCGTTTAAAAATAAAATATACTTATATAATATTTATAAATAACATTGTATTATATTCTAGACTAACATATGAACTCCGTTCAGAATCGTTATTCGTATACAATGATATCTATCATTGCATTCAAATTTAACAAATCCATTATAATAATGACCTATCCTATAAGCGAGGTGCACTCCACCCCTAACTGTACAGCAGAGCGAGGCCCATCCGGTTCTTTTTTTTGTATACATATATTGTTACGATAGCTCTATCTCTTTATTATCATGAAAAAGGTTCAAGTTCCTCGGGATAATTCCGTGTACCACATGACTCATGTATTGTACATTCTTTCGGACACTATTACATATGAAGCACAAAAGAAGACGCTCATCTTCCGAAACTTCCGGAACCCCGGTGTGCCAAATTATAGTCTACATTACACATCTACTAGAATATACCAGATGACGTTGTCATCACCAAAGACAGAAAAAAAAAACACGTGCAAACATTTCAATCGTAAGATTATGATCATGGAACTACTGCACTAGATTTTGCGCAGTCACGGTATGTTATTATTATAGCGATGAATTAATTGTTTTAGTTTTTTTCGTTCTATACAAGTTTTATTCTTGTATACAGCTGATTCCGCTTACCTATAGATTGATCATGGTTAAATTGTGCCACACGCGGTGTTTATACAGTGATGATCATTGTTTGTTTCTCCAATCTATACAGAAACTGTTTGTTGATATAGATGGAGCTAACTAAACATATACATTTAGGTACAATATTATCGTTGCATGATTTCTGAAAAGGATAATTTGTTAACCAACTGTTATTGTGTTCAATTAATTTTTATAAATTTAATTTGCACTTTGATGACACTTGACTATTTATTTGATCATTTGACTAATTGGGGAAAAAAATTAGTCAACTGTAGAACTCACGTCCATGGAATGTAGTCATAAAAAATAAGTAAATCGGATTCCTGGTGGAAAAAATTGCGGTTAAGAAAAAAACTACTAGTCCATTCATACTTAAACAATTTTTCTTAATTACTTTTTGTATACTTTTTATTACTCACAAGAATAATTTAAAAAACACAAACGCAATTTTCGGTTTAAAATATTTTATACAGCCAATTTTCTCGAAATTGGTGGAACTTATGAAAAATTTCGAATTACTGAGTTATAAAAAAAGATTTGTTTTTTTTTTTTATTATTATTTTATTTATAATTATTTTTTATACTTTTGCGAATGATTTTACTTTTTCTTTTAGTAAAAGACCACTTATAAGCACATTTTGCCCTCTGCATTACCTAACCTATTGTACTAGACACTTTTCTAGCCTTAGATACTTACTTTTACTATTTTGTGTCCTGTTAAACAACAATTTTTTTTTGTCCTTAAAAATAGTATACAATGTACCTAAAGGAATGTCAAATATCTTGGCCACGACGATATTAATGTCACCTCTTTCCACCGCTTCAATCCATTGTTTTAGATTCTGAACGGAGTGATGGAATCTATTGGTTTTACAATGATGTGTGTTTTTTTTTTATTTTTTTTTTTTATTTTTGTGTCTGACGACACCTTTTTTGGCAGTAAAAATGCTTTGATTTGCTTAAGTAGCAACTTTTCTGAAAGAAAAGTGAATGTAGATAGTATTTTGGCTAGTCTAAAATCCAACTTTTCAATACTTTTTAAAAAAATCGAAAAAAACGATAAAAAAATTACGAAAAAACGGGAAATTTTACGCAAAATCACGTTTTTACAAATTACATTTTTTTAAAATGCTCCAACTCAAAAACGAAAAACCACAACAACTTGAAATTTTCACCAAATCTTTACATTGACGTTTTCTATACATATTTTGACTTATTTATAGACAATTTAAATTTTAAAATTTTGTAAAATGTTTGTTTTTAAACATCTATAAAATTTAATTGGTTGACCGAAAACTCTTGAAATTTAATACAAGGTTTATCATAAGTTAAACTTATCGTAACTAAAAAATATCGGTGATCGGTTTACTCAATTTTTTTTTATAAGCCCTTAAAGCTCAAATTTGTATAAAATGTGTAAAAATCACGAACATTTGCAAGTTATTTTGTAGATAAAAATTCATAAAATTTTTTCTGTTCATACTTAAGGTTCAACATTTTAACACTAGGTTATCTCAACACAGAAGTAGTTCTTATTGTCATTCAAAAATTATTAAAATCCATAGGCACAATTTTTTTTTTATAAGCGTTTGAACAGCGAATATTGACATAAAATTACATGTAAAATATAATATAATATATAATATTCTAGACTGATAAACTATGTCACTGTATGCAACTGCCAACCCATCCTAATTGAAAAATATATTTATCATTTCAAAATAAAATATACTTTTTACAATATTTATAAACAACAATGTATTATATCCTAGACAAACATATTAACTCCGTTCAGAATCGTTATTCGTATACAATGATAGATATCATTGCATTCAAATTTAACAAATCCATTGTAATAATGACCTATCCTATAAACGAGGTGCACTCCACCCCCAAGTGTACAGCAGAGCGAGGCCCATCCGGTTCTTTTTTTTTATTACAAAATTGTCAAAGATTTCTTTTTCTTTAAATTAGACGCACAAGAACTTTACTTTACAACTGACAAAATAAAACTAGAGTCAGCTTTTAACGATTTAATAGATGATTAAGAAATAAAACTATTACGGTCATAATTCTATAGTTATCGAAAACATTAACTTAAATTTATACACAATTTTTTAATAAATTATTAACGAAAAGATTATAAAAAATAGATTTAGTGAATATATTTTGAATTACCGAGCGTTGAACGGATGAAGCTTCTAATTGTCACATGTTAGTGACCAGTTTTCCCAAAATTGTATTTTAAATCATCGAATGTATTAAATTATATGTTTTTATTTGAATTATTGCTAGATTTTAAAGAGAAAGAGCATTTATTTTGAACTACCAAAAGTTTCAAATAGTTTCTGAATTATTAAAAATCAACTGTAATTTAATCAACCGTCTACATTTTTATGGTAGAATAAAAATATAGGATACATTTTTGTGTACATTTAACGCGTTAATAAAACATACATAATTATTGAATTTAAGTTTGAGTTAATACACTGTTTTCCAAAAGAACAGAAAATCCAAATTTTTAAATATGTGAGCATTCGAAAACAATCACATTATTAACTATCTAATGTAAGAACTTCGTGCATGTTTTATTTGTAAGCAATAAATTTAGGTGCGTATTTTCACTACAACATTAAAACATACAACAAATAAATAAATTCCAAAAAAATAGTATATAATAATATTTTACGTCAAATGTGCAAATTATTTGTTAACTCTTCTGTCATATAATACTACCTATCCACTCAACTTTAGTCATAAAGCAGCTGCTTCAATAAAACTCTCATCGCACCGCTACTGTGTACGTATATTTGAAGGGGAAAATGTAAACCATTGATAGCAATAGTTCTAAAGATGTGGGTGGATGGGTACAAAAAAAAACTTATAGCTACATAATTTAGTTTGTGTTTGTGTACCACTGTTAATGCTTATAGCACATTAGTTTAGGTAAGAGATTGATGAAAATAAATTGTTAAAAAAAAATTTCGTTACATAATGACTTTTTTTTTAAAAACATTGAAGTATTATACATCTTTATTTATTTTATTTTATTAAACATCGGTAAATTTATCGCGTTTTCACGTCTTTTATGTTCCCAAAAACATTATTGAATTTGTTATCCATTGTCCTAGGAAAACGTTTTCATATTTTAGAAAAATTTCATAAGCAGATATATATATATATATGCATTATTATTTCATGTAAGGAGAGAGTATTGTGTTCATCGTCGATGTAATATTAATGGGGTAACACGTCCGGCGACGGACCGTACGTTATGTTATAAACTATTGGGGAGCTCTTATAACCTCTCCGAATACAAATGTGCGATGTAAATAGTAATAACAATAATAATATATTACACACACACTTCCTGTCAACAGAGTTCGACTATGTATTGAACGAGGTTCGCATTTGCATAGACTATTAAAACCTTCCTCATCGTCACGTCTCCCCTCTATACACGTCTAGTATAAATAGCCGTCCATGCAAGTGATAAAAAAAAACAGTATGGTACGTTTAATTAGAGAATATATAATATATATATATATATATATATATATATATATATATATTGCAGTACCGTGAGCACCCGACAGTAGTAATTATTATTACCATCCGTACGATAGAATGACAATTATTGTTGGTATTTACACTTTACTAATGGGTTATTGCGATTTCCAAGAGATGGTCTACAACTATGCGTAATTTAGGTGACAAATGTTTTTTACTATTAAAATATTATTTTAAAGTTTTATATCAATATTTGTAGCCTGTAACATTTATAAACATATAATATAGCGTCCTAAGTAATAAAGAGTGAAAAAATTAAACTATGAAAAAGCCAAGAAAAAATATTATTTCATTTATTTATTTATTTTTTAATATAATAAAAAAAAATATTTTACTTTGCATTATACGAGTACTCAAATACAAGTTATCCACCCCTCGTGAGAACATAAAATCCAACTTCAATATCGCTACCTCATCGCAGTGGCGGCGGGATGTAGAATTATTTGAAGCAATTGCTTCAAATCTGAAATGGGTGGGTGGGTAGCTGAGTCTGGGTAGATGTCAAATTGTATGATCTCATTATAAATATTAAGACAAATATTATAATTGATATAATAAAATATAATATGCTAGTATGCTACCAAGTCACTGTGCCGACTAGCGTGTAATCTCGACGTTTTCATAGTTATTTTAGTTATATTTTATGTAATCAAACAATAATAATTATAATAAGAACTAAGGGGGTGGTGGTCAAAATATTAAAAATATACAATATGCTTCAAAGATTAAAAAAGTTCGCACCGCCACTGCCTCATCGTATGTTAATTTTACAAATGTTTCGATTTTTTTCATTTTTTATTTTGAATGCATGGTTTTTTCTGTACAACATTGGTGTTTTTATAAAAAAAAAAATTAAAAATATATTTTTATTAATCGTTCCATTTATCCTAAGTCGTTCATTTATAGGACTATTATCCTTCTACTGGTTTTTTGACTATTTTCGGCCATTATCATTCCCCATCAATCACCGCATATCATTGTCACAAATCGTACGTGTAACAAAGTTTTGTATTTATATTCAACATTTAAAACATATATTTTACAATAAGTTCGTTCAACCATGCGGTGGTGGAGTTTTTTTTTTAGACTTGGCATCGATAATCCACTGTAGTTTTTACAGAACACGGCATGGGCATATAGGTCATTTGTATATGTATTTATGACATAAGTTCTTATGGCTCTCTAATAATATTATTTATGTTATATTATAATATGTTTTTGAATTATTAATAAGCACCTATTGTACGATGCGGTAATAATGTAAAAAAAAAAAAATACGAAAGTATTGGTATTTAATTTAACATTATTCGCCTTATCACTCAGCTTAACTAATCCACTTATTATTTTAACTATAAAATAAAAACTAACTATGTATTATTTTGGTCAATAATTAAAATAATATACTAATGATGATTAATACACCATATGTTGTATAATATATATACATATCTATGTTTATACGGAAAATATGTTATCTAATTAAACATAAAATAATTTAGGTATTTATAATTTTTTGTAGGTAGCAACGTGATTTCAATTTTTTTTGTACGATTTCGGTCGTTATTTATTTATTTTATCTATTCAAATCTGTTATACTGTTAGTCTTAGTAAGAAATACTTTGTGATGGCTATTTTAGAAAGTCTTATTGTATATCATAAGATTGTATTTAAGTGTTTATCACAAAGATATTTAAAACATTACTTTTATCATTTATATATTTAAATAAACTTATGATTATTGATAAGATATTATATAAGTTATATTTATCTATAAATACATTTTATTAGTATATTATTCTATTTTTTGTTTAAACAAACTAAAAATATTTCTTTTTATATTATTCCAATTTCTGAACTACAGTTTTTTGTGCAAGGTATATGATTTTTAAACATTTAGTATTATAAATTTTTCTTTTATAATAGAACAGTACATCATATTTATATCATACTAATAAATCAAAATATATATCATATTCTAGGATAAATTGTTTTTATATTTTAACTAGATTTAATCAATAACCTTTGCTCCTAAATAACAACGTATGAATTAAAAAAAATAG
The DNA here is from genome assembly GCA_034509805.1 of Sipha maydis. NCBI lineage: Eukaryota > Metazoa > Arthropoda > Insecta > Hemiptera > Aphididae > Sipha > Sipha maydis. The sequence goes on from JASXSY010001086.1 coordinate 85,921, forward strand.
ATTATATATTTTATGAATGTAATGAAACACTATACTATGTTAAACTGTTGAACAAAAAGTTGAGCACTCCTCCAATACAAATATTAAACTTACGTAACCTTAGTTATTATTTTTTATATTTTATATACGTATACTAGTTCATAAAAATATTTTTTTTAAATATTCATATCTATATATATGTGTACGTATTTGTGTATAAATGAGAGGTCCAATAATAAATGTAAAAAACAAATGCAACCTCCTCGATACTTGTAGGTAATGCATAGTATTTTGGTCAGCAGAAAATGATTTATCATGCACATTGTCTAACATATTAGTATGTACCTACTTTGTAGATTTAGTACATTATCCAAGTCACATAATATGGCGCCTGTCGGACGTGCCCCATTCATCCAGTGTACTGTCGACTTAATTTAATTATGGGTTGTCTATTGTTCGAGAAAATTATTGCCATGTGCAATAACGATATACTTATAATATTAAATATATTATGTACTACGGAAATGATGAAAAGTCATAGAAGTGAATATAATACCAATAAATGAAACCTAAATATAGCTTTAAACGTACATAAAAGTATGATTGATTTAAAAATAATAAACTTTAATATACTTGTTAGATGTTAAATACGAATCAAATAATTATCACACTAAGTACCATATTAGTTTCTATTTATTCTTTTCTATACTATAAATGTATAAGTACCAATACTTTAATAAGACATACTATGTCAAAATATTTTAGGAAAATTATAATAAAAAACCAATCCAAAGCAAACACAATTATTTTCATTCAAAAGTATAGTCACATGTCAAATTATTCATTGTACTACCATTGAGTATATTTATTACATTAAAATAATAGTTTAACACAGAGAAGTACTTAAATAATAATTTATTGTCACTTTAGGCATGTAATATTAATTTTTAAACAAATAATATTAAAGATATCGATGATTATACTATTATAACTCAATAAATTATATTTTTTATTATATACCGATGACTTCCTTCTCATTTGAATATCTAGTAATTATCATTCAACGATATGTATCCATCATATTAATCTTTTCCATCCAGAATGTGAGCTGAAATGATATCCAGTACACGAAGACGAACTAACGTTTGTAAATCATTCCACATTAAATGTAATCCTAATTTTTCATCCACTTACCCACATATTTATAAATGTTTGAATGTACTAAAATAAATGCAATTAAATACGATAGTATTAATTAGATTTTTCAAAATGGAAACTAAAGTAATAAGGGAAACTAATAGAATAAAAAAAAAATTGAATACATTTCATTAATAACTTAATTGATAAATTAAACAAAAATCAAATTTCAAAATTTCAATATTTAGAATTATTATCAGATTATTTAAACCTCTAAAACATACAAAAAGGCTAATTTAATAATAGGAGGCAATTCTAATAAATTATATTTTTGAAATCGGGAAGCAATTCATATGCGCCCATCTAAAGAGGTTCGATTGAAAATCAACGTATAGTTTTTCTTAAAATATCGACAGAATTCCCCATAAAAAATAGATATCTTACTTTAAATTTACATTTTTTATATAAATTATTGCATAATATGATTGATTGTCTTGATCTTTTTGATCAGTTAAATTTTAAAAGATACCCAATAAACTTTAGAAGGAAAGACACGTTTTATTAGTAAATACCAACTTTAAATATATGTTGTATAACACTGCAAACATTTTAATGCCTGTAGGAAATTCTAATTTAGTTTTTGATTTATTTCATTAAATTTAAATTATTTAAATCATTCTTTTCTTTATTTTTCTTTTTTTCTTTTTTCAATTTATTTTCTTATAATAATAAGAAATAATAAGTTATAATATATATTAGAAATACATATAATGAAGCCCGATGATTGTAATTAATATAAAACACGGAACTAATCACAGTTTTAAAATGTATTTATATTTAGCGTGGATATTACACCTAAAATTACTGAATTTTTTCTTAATAATTTATAGGTACATTGAACGATTAATTAACAATAGTAGATAATATCACTGTAAATTATCAATAAGTCAATGATATGCTTTGTATTCGATTAAAAATGTAAAAAGTAGTTATGTGTGCGAAAATGATATATTTATACTAATATAAAGGTGTATCAAATTATCAGTAATAAAAATAATAATGCCCCAGCATCTAACCAATAAATCATTTTCTGGTTTTGTATGTTGGTCTTTTCAATGTGTTAAAATAGTTATAAATATTCAAATCAATATGATTTTCAGTACTATGAAATAACCATGTTTACCTGTTAATTACTTATAAAGTAATATGAATAAAACTTTTTGAATGTTTTGGTATAAAGAAGTATAAATGCAAAAATATTAGTTGCACTGTTATGATGAAATACGTAATTTACTCGTAAATTGACGTATTTTATCAAAATTATTCAATTATGTTAGTAAATGTTGTAAAAAAAAGCATTTTAAATTCAAATTTACTATTTTCACTGCTCAATAGAGTTATTTACTAAGGCTGTTGTTAAAATATTATAAATCTCTTTTTTTTCATAATAATTATTTTATTATGAATTTTATTATGTTATGGACGTTGAAGGGAAAAGAGGAAGAGGAAGACCAAAAAAGAGATGGTTGGAGACTTTGGAGAATGACATGAGGGCTGTCGGTGTGTGCAGAGGAGATGTGATTGACCGAGTAAAGTGGAGGTGTAGGACAAGGGTGGCCGACCCCAAATAGTTGGGAGGAAGGCGAAGTAGAAGAAGAAGAAGAAGAATTATTTTATTATGTTGATACACATGGATTAATAATAATCATTAATCGTAAGGAATCCTTGCTGAAAACAATTCTATGATCAGTGTACACTTAAAATCATTCAATACCTTCCCGAGTTTATGGACTAATTTTTTTGGAACTACACAAATTTCAATGTCATTGGCCAATCTTTCGATTTAATATTAACCATCCATGAAGTTAATATTTTTTCTACATTATTAATTATTATATATATATTCACCTATTTAGTTGATTCTTAAGTGTGACTGTGTCGTATATAATAATAAAATCAGAAGTATAACTTTGAGTCGGGATTAATAAACTATTAATAATTATAAAATTGGATTTTTGTTCACCTATCTACGTTTGTGATTAACAAAGCTATGTCATTTACAATATTCACTGCGCGTCCATACACAAAACTCACGCCAGCACCTAGTATACTGATCTTACTGAGTCGTAATTGAAAAATAACGAAAAATAAATTAAGTAAGATATTAAATAGGTATAACCAAGTCTTAAGTTGGTAAATTTACACTAAATACGTAATTTTTCGGCTTAACTGGTAATATACGTCAATAACCTGTAATATCAACAATTACAACATTTACCAACTTTTTCATTTGAAAGTAAATAGGTAACGTCATTTCACGTGCATGTCTTTCACCGTAACAATACTAATCATTTAATTTTTCAAATAAGTTTGAAAAATAAATAATCTTTTTTAATATAATTAACTTATTGACAATTCACGTATTATTTTTCCGATTAAATTGAAAAAAAAATAATTTAATTGGGTTTTTACGCATTGAGTGAACGTGATCATTCGTAATGGGCTCATGTTCGTATCTGAAATCTCTATGCATACTTGTACGAGACGAGGTTTATATTGAATACTGTCAAATTGTATTCCCCTTCAAACCCTTGAGATTTTAATTTCGATTTTCTGTATATATCTCACGACGCAAATCCACATACGTAATAATGGTTTATTCATTTTAAACATTATGAGTAGACCATAACATTATTTGTAGCGTATCAGCATACACGTTCATTATTTAAAAACACGTTAGGTGTATTTTCGGCAATGAGCACGTACAACGCGGTAAGGTTATGTCGCGGGTCCCATACATTACGTGTACCACCTACATCCTGAATCGTATGATGTGCGTATCTGCTCTACACAATGATAAAATAATATAATAGGCGCTGGATACTGCTGAATTGCATCTTAGTCCTTAAGGGTTCAAAGTTAAAACGTATAATATGAGGTAATTGTGATGACTATTGTAAACGCACGCACACGTCTAAGTGCACGTTTGTTCTTAAAGGTGTGTGTATACAAAACAACAAACGCCTACGACAGTTTATTATTGTGTATGTTTATAAAACGCGCGTATATTGTAAACACAGAGTTAAATAAACGTTACTATCTTTGAATATTTCCCCTAAATCATCTTATCTGACTACAAATCTAAATCATTTCGGGATGCCCGCGACAGAATACAATACAATTGAATAAGTGACATCAACACATGTGCACATGATAACAATTTTAAATGTGCAGACAGGCGGTTTTCGAAAACATCATCAATGGATAAATCATTTTTATTTAATATTTAAAACCTTTATTACACTGTGGTGAGAAAATAACGGTACACAAAAATATAAATAAATGATTACATTTACAATGATCACGTACGTAATTATATTATGGTCTTTTAATAATATACAAAAATAATAAATAAAATATAAATTTAAAAAATAAACTATATGATTTGCGGCAGTATACATAAAAATACGCTATCACTGGTGATTATCGAATGAACATTTTGTTTATTTTATAAGTTAAATCTTACTTTAATTTCAGTTGGAAAAAAAATAATATTCCAACTAATGGCTATTACGAATACTAACTCTTCGGAAAGTAATATATTACAAGTTAATTACAAATTTGTAATAATAAAAATAAATATTTTACAAGAAAAATGAATTTCTGACGAACACTAATTGTAGTTTTACGTATTCGCAGTTCGTATCACACTGTACACAATGTTAAAGGTGCCGCAATTCCTTGACCCCATGAAACCTATAGTTTTCTTTTACTATCGCATTGTACATCCGGTCTGAATATGTTCAATGAATAAAAAAATTGACAAACATTGTTGCATCTGCAATTTTTTTTTAGTAAAAACGTCTAGTACATTGATAAGATATATCAAAATATATTGGAAATTTGAGAACCAAATGTCTGGAATCTGTAAGATCAAAATGTTCTTAAAAATAAACATACAGAAAGTAGATAAAACCGAAAGCCATAATTTTAATTTTATAAAAATGTTTAAAAACTTTTTAACAACGTAACTATTGCATTTTATAATACGAATACATTACATTACGCGGTTTACCAATAAATCATTTCCTATCGAATTGAGATGGAATAACGTCAATAGCATTTAACGTATATTTATAAATCAATAATTTGCGGGTGTTACGGTTTTTTTTCATATTTTATAATGAAATATATATATATATATATATATATATATATATATATATATATATATATATATATATATATATATATAATAAAGAATTTATATAGATTTATATGCGTTAAATGTATTGTATTATTTCACATGAAACACACTTTAAATACCGGTATGTACAAGTATATTATTAACAATAATTATATTTATGAAACTAAATGATATTTTTATATATTTTACTAGGGTACACTATTTTTTTTTTTTTTTTTTATTTTTAACGGTATATACAATCTGTTCCTTTGGAACAATAAGAATATGAGATAAATGATAAACAATACATGAAAACAATTTGATGGGAGGGGTCACCCAGTGGTAACACTGCCCTTACTTGAAGTACTTGGTGATTTTATGTTTTATATATTATATATATATATATACATATTTTTTTTTTTTTTTTTAATATATTGCTATTTTAAATTACTCGTTGAGGAGATCACGACACCATTTCCTTTTTAGCCTCCTGGGAGGGTTGCCAGGAATTGTGAAGGTGGCGAGGTTTGAAATGAGGGGATTTGTATGAGAAGGGAGTTTTGAATGGAATCGCTTGTAAAAGGTTACTGCTTCTTCGTGGACTGTTTTAATTTTTAAATCGGTGTGTAGAGTTAGATTTGAGATATAGGAAGGGGAATTTGTGATTTTGCGAAGGATGTTGTTTTGGAAGGTTTGAATTTTGTTAGTATTAGATTTTTTGGCATTGCCCCAGAGCTGAAGACCATAGGTCCATATAGGTTTAAATAAGGATTTGTAAATTAATAGTTTAGTATTTAATGTAGTGTGTTTGTTATTGGATATTAGAGTTTTGAGGATACGGAGTCGTGCATTTAAGGCGAGCCTTTTTATTTTAATGTGTTGTGACCATGTGAGACGACGGTCAATTGTCAGACCTAAGTATTTAACCGATTGAGATGAAGGGATTTGAATATTGTCTAGAGACACCCCAGGACAAGGAAGAAGACGGAGTGTAAAAGTTGTATGAAGTGATTTAGATTGATTTACTTTGATACGCCATTTTTTATACCAATCAGCCATAAGATCAAGGTGGAGTTGGAGATTGAGTGAAGCTATGTGAGGATTGTCATGGATTGAAATAATAGCCTTGTCATCAGCAAATTCTGCCACAGTTGTGAGCGGAGAGATGGGTTGATCGGCAGCGTAGATGTTGAATAAGGAAGGAGAAAGGATGCCCCCCTGAGGAACACCTGCACTAATCTTTGCTAAGCCGGAAAAGGATGTACCAACTCTGACCTGGAAGTATCGATCCGTGAGATAGGACTTGATTAGTAAATAATAGGTTGGATGTAACAGGGGCTTAATTTTATATAGCAGTCCTTCATGCCATACCCTGTCGAAAGCTTGAGATATATCCAAGAAGACGCATGAGCAATAACTTTTTTTTTCAAGGGAGAATGAGATAGCGTCGACTAGTCTGAGCAGTTGATGAATTGAGGAGTGAGCGGAACGAAAACCAAATTGAGTATTAGGCAAAATAGAACTGGAGGAAATGTAAGGAAGAATTCTTTTGAGAATTAATCTTTCTAATATTTTGCTGAAGAAGGGGAGGAGACTTATTGGTCGGTAGGAGGAAGATATGTCAGGAGGTTTATTAGGTTTTGGAACTAGAATTGTTACAGAGAATTTCCAAAGCATGGGAAAATATGACAATCTTAGACACGCATTATATATAACTGTGAGAAGAACAATGGCTCTTTTGGGGAGGGACCTGGCTACTTCCGCAGTTATCAGGTCAAACCCCGGAGATTTTTTGAGACTTTGCTTTTGAATTGTAAATTTAACGTCGCTAGGAGAGAAATGCTTAACTGCGGGAGAGGTAGAAAGGGGGATATCAAGAAAACGTTTTACTATGTCTATGTGTAAAGGTATTTGTATATCCGGGTGAGGCGTGAACGTTTCAGTTAGGTGTTCTTTAAACAGTTCAGCTTTTTCAACATCAGTTGATGCAAATCCACCATGGGGATTAATTATGGGAACAAGCGGAGGTTTGTATTTTAGTAATTTTTTTGAAGCTGTCCAGAGACTACCATTGTTAGGTGATAAGTTGGAGAGATGGTTAACAAAGGATTGGTTTTTATGTTTAGCAAGTATTTTTTTCAGCGAGTTAGATAGGTTGTTATAGATGCTTTTGTGGGATGGAAGGCGTGAACGTTGGTATGTGGCCCTTGCTCTGCGTTTGTTTGTTATGAGGATACGAATATATTCGGGAACTGGAGGAGCAGAATTTGGATACTGCATTTTAGTAGGACCAGATGCCCATGCTGCCTGTTGGATTACATTAGTTAGGTTGTTTATGACTAGATCAATTTCTTGGGGGGTTTTGAGACTAACTTTTAGTTTAATGTTTTGATCTACTAAGTCATGGAATTTAAGTCTATCAGTTGAATGGAGAAAGAGTTTTGGAAGAGAAGGCCGGATTGGTGGACAGGCGCTGACAGTCAGGAGTACTGCAGAGTGATCTGAACAGGGTTCCAAGAGATTAGTAGCCGCACAGAATAGATTATGAGGTGTGTTGGAAACAAATATGTCTAGTATGTCGGGTTTTTTGCGTAAGGAGGTGGGCCAATATGTTGGTCCAGGGGGCGCGAGGATTTTGTAGCCCTTGAGATTTATATAATTGTAGAGAACAATACCTCTTGGGTTGTTTGTACGACATCCCCAACTCTGGTGTTTGGCATTGTAGTCACCACCTATGATGAAGTTTTGACTAATAGTGCTAAAGTAATCTATATAATTTTGAATATTGATATTATGTCTCGGAGGGGAATATATTGCTGCTAAGGTTGTTGGTATGTTGTTGAGGTGGAGTAAGATAGCACAAGACTGTAAATGAGGATGACAAAAATTTGGAAGAGATTGAAAAGACAAGGAGGATTTAATATAAATTGCAGCACCACCATGAGCAGAGTTATCTGGGTGATTTGTTTTTAGGAGATGATAACCAGGTATAGCGATGTGAGAGTATTTTGTGAAATGCGTTTCGGATATCAAGGCAATATCGATACGCTTTTCCTGGAGTACTAACTGGAGTTCATTTGAGTGATTTTTAAGACCATTTGAGTTGAAGAGAAGGATGAGAAGGGAGTTGCTTGTGTATGAAGACATTAATTTTTATCCAAAAGTTTTGAGATAACTTGGGTAAGTAGGGCAATTAGTGGATTTATTAGTAATTTGAACTCGTCAAGGAACTTGTTTATATCTGATACAGGAGGAGAGATTATGTTATTAGAGTAAGAACCGGAGGTGGCTTGAGCGTAGGTTTGGGACGACTCTGGTGGATGTGTTGAGGGGGTTACCACTGGGTGACTAACCTGTACATTATTCTTATGACTAATATTATCCGATAGGAAATTGCTCCTTTTTGGTTTGTTGCGTTGTTGAAGATCTTTGAAAACTGAGCAGCCTTTATAGCTTGAAGGGTGATCACCGGAGCAGAGGGCACATTTTGGAGCAGCATCACGTGGATTTGGACAGGCTGATGAAGAGTGGAGGGCACCGCAGCGGACACAGCGAGCTTGATAGCCGCAGTACGATTTAGTATGACCATAATCCTGACAGTTGGTACACTGGCTTATAGTTTTTGATTTGTATGGTTCTTCCACTTTTATTTTGGTGTGGATAAGGGATGTCAGATTATAAATGTCATTGGACTGTATTGTAGGTTCAAGGTCCACGAAGAATAACGGTAGAGGGTGCTTATTGATTTTATGTAGTACATTTGTTACTTGGCGGACCTCAAATAAGCGCGACTCGAGCTCAGATTTGATTAGTTTTATGGGCGTGGTCGGATGTAGATTACGAATGACCACCCGCGTTGGTTTATCTTCTTTGAGTTGGTACGTGTGGTATTCAGCTTTTTGTTCCTTGAGGAAATGAATCAGCGTTCTATAGGCAGCTGGGTTAGTAGTCATAATTTTTAAGCGGTCAGATGAGGATTTGCAGGAAAAATTATCAACTCCGATTAGTTCAATAAGTTCTGTGCAGAGCTCGGGAAAATTGCGAACACCTTTTACAAAAATTGGTGGGGGGAGTGTTGATTTAATTCCGACATTTATGTTTCCCACAGGATTTGACTCATTAGAAGAAAATGGGGTAGGTATTGTTTGAGTGGTGGGCTCTGGTTCGTCTTGTGAGAGCACATCATAACGATTAGACGAAAAAAATAATTTTTTGTTGTTGATGGGTTGTGTTTTTGGCGAATTTGGTTCGGAAGAAGAGGAAGAGAGGTTTCTTTTACCTTGATTTTTTTTTGACTGTGCCAGGGACCAATTCCCAGACGAAGAACTTTCCATGGTAACGTCTTGATTAACGACTGAGTGATTTGTGTTGACAGAAGTTGAAACTTTGCTTAGGCGAGCAGGCTGTAGTTTGGTGATATCGTTACATTTAGCGATATCTAAATTTGTGTTGTGTTTGGATGTAGATTGCGGCATAATTATATTGTGATTACGACGAGGTCACTGCCGCCGCAGCGGCGTGCGATAAGACCGCACGTGAGTTGTTATAGATATAGCGAATACGTAGGTAACGACGACGGGAAATTTAATTTGTTATTTATATCGATTGTACGATAATTTGAAAACTAAACAGCTTTTTTCTTTTTTTACATTAATACATCTATGCTAATTTAACACAGAAGTTTTAAGTATAATTAAGTATAATTGATACATAACCAATATACGGAGTAAGTAACCACAGGACGGAGCGCAAGCAGTGTGCGCGCGACGGGTGCCTAACGCGAACTGAGGGTACACTATGACGATTATTATTATATACTAATGAAACTTGACTAAATTAAACATTGACATGACTAAAGTAACAGTAGAACATTTTAATTTTATTATGGATGGTCATTATTATATAGTTCTATATTATTATTCCAAGTGTTGAAACAATTAGATTAGAGAAAAAATTGGTTCAAAGCAGAATCGCGTGAAAACGTTAAAGACTGTTATTACATTATTTTTAAACGACCGATACAATTTCTATAAGTTATATTTAATGTGGAAACATTTTACATTGAAAAAGTTACAAGATATAACAGTGTACAAGTTCCTAATTATTTATAAGTTAATGACATTTAAATACATACAAATTGTTTATAATTTATGATATATTTTTAAAGGTAATTCTAAGAATAATTTTTGTGAGACTTTTATATTAACGCAAAATGCAATAGTATAGAGCTTAGTTATCTTCGTATTACAATCGTAATTAAATGCATTTTGTATTATGAAACTCTACAAATATAAAATAAAATAATTAATGATGAATTTATTTGTATCTCTGATAAATTATTTAATGAATATCACGAACATTTTGTTTGATAGTTTATAATGTGTTACATTTTTAAATCATAAATATAAGTAATAAATGCATATTTTTTAATTACAAAATATAAAGTTACAATTTTTTCAACTCACATAAATCTTCTTCTTCTTCTCTTTTGCTTTTCTCCCAACTATTTGGAGTCGGTCACAAATAAGTACAAACTCATAAGTAATTCATATAAGTATTAATTGAAATATCAATGAAACCAAAATGGTATTAGACATTGTATAAAAAACAACAAGGAAAATATATACTAACATTTAAATTCAACAAATCGTAATTGTAAAATAAATAATAGTTGTAATATTTCTTTCGTAATTCGATGCATAGCTAATGTATTATATATATTATTTAAGTAGGTATGCAATATGTGTAATATAAAAGAAAATCTGACACGAAATTTTCATAAACACGACCAACAACGTTTATTTCCGTGTACCTCTATAGACGTCTGCATATGCGTAAACACAGTAAAGTTTAGAAAATATATACAAAAAGGTCGGGGTCATGTAAAACATGTGTACCGATATATTTACAACCAAACAAAAGAGAGAAAGAATAGTTTCTAAATAGAACCTTTATATATGCAAGTTTACATTTGGAGTAATGTTGAAGAAACTTGTAGGATAAAACAACCACTGGTATCAGAAAAAAAAACTGATTTACATCATACATATGAGCTAGGGGAATAAGTGAATTATGGTTTTTTGAAAGATAATAATAACTTATTATTCTAATTTTCAAACGAATTATGTCTCATTATATAAATAAATATGAGCCAGCGTAAGAAGGACTTAAGTCACTGACATTATATTATTAATACAAGATATTATAATGGATTTGGGTTTTCGATTTGAATGACTCATCTATTAATAATTATTCACTCGAGATTCTAACTAACGTGTATATGATATATATATATATATATATATATATATATATATTAGTATTAAAATTAAAATATATCATAAGTATCTATATATGTATATATATATACTATATACTTCCGGCAACCACTCGAAGTATAAAAGATGAACAGAACAACAAATATACATAATATTGAATAAAGTAGTTAACTATAATAAATGGAGTGATATCATTTACAGCATTTAAAGCTGTAAAAGAAACAACGGATTAGTTTCTTTCGAGTATTTCTGTTTATTGACACATCTTAAAATGCTAATTGCTAATATTGGTCATTATATCTTTAAATTGTTATTTTTTGAAATTTCCCCACATCAAAACCTCTAAATTAGTTTTAATATAAAATATAAAATATTTTTTTTTACCAAATGGGATGATGATTTTCACACATCCACACAAATCTGAAATTACTCGTTTATCATACAGATTTAGTACTAACATTAAACCTAGGCTACATGGATGTAAACGCTGATTTTTTTCTTCTAAAATTATTATTATGCTCTTCTTATTCTATTATCTGGATAATTCCAAAAAAATTATAAAAAAAAAAATATATATTATTTATTTGACATTAATAGCTACTTAAAAATTATAACTATCAACTAATTCAATATTATTTTTGTATTAAAATACATAAATATTCAAATTTTAAGATAAATTATAAAATGGCAAACCATTTAAGGTTGAGTTAAAAGTGTAATGGGAAAAATGACAAAGCCCGTTTTTAATCATATGGTGTTTTAGGCCATTTGTAAAAGGTCAAACCATTTAGTTGAAATTATGTGACATATTTAAACAAAATGATAATATGTTAATAAAAACTATGATTATTAAAATACTTAAAATTGATTTCTCTTTATCATTTTCAAGATGAGCATAAATAGATACAGCGAAATTACATAATAAGAAATTCAATGGATTGAAATGTAAATGGAAAAATATAATACGTAGAATGTCAAAGTAATTGAAAAAATATAAGTGAATATATGAGTACTGTTGGTTATAGAAAGACCTAATAGCTCACTTTATTATTATGTTGAAATCACCTTTGTTTTAGAATATTTTATAAATTTATTTTACACATGTAATGCATGTAGTCGTTACATTTTAAAAGTCATTAAGCATTATGGTTATCTTCCAAGAGTTATACTCGTTACAAATAAAACTCAGAAACATAAATTATATTATATATAATAAAAAAATATACATTAAACTCGATTGTTAAATTGCTTAATTATCTATTAGTAAAAAGACGCTAATCAGAAATGTTATAATTCGTAGAACTTTTCAATTTTCAAACTAGTAGAAATAAGACTTTTTTAAATCATTCTATATTATTTAGATACAATAAATATTTCCTATCTAATTGAGTTATTTCACTTCTAATTACTTGTTGTTGAAAATATGAACTATATAGAAAATACAGAAAATAGCTGTTTAATAATGTTGTCATTCACCACTGTTTACGTAAATACATTGTAGATTTTCAATTATTTAGTCATTATATCATTCTATGAGAAAAAATTAAAATAGAGAGAAATCCATTTAATTAAAAAATAAAGGTCTTTCATTTCGTGCATTGATTTATTCACCGTTTATGCGCCATTCATTTTTTTTTTTATCTTCTGATAACTATTGAAATATATTATATATGTCTGTTCAATATTTAAAAACAATAAAAAAAATGTTTGATTATTATTTTGTTTGTTGAGCTTGGTAGATCAAATTTAATCTAATGATATAACGTCATATTATTCATAATATAAAAATCTTTGGTCTACAAAGTTGTAAGTAAACTTATATTTATAAGCTGAATTGTAATAATATGCGAATATATTTATAAGTAAAGTATAAATTTATAGGCGTATAGGCTATAAGGAAAATAACAGTTGACATTGTCATTTAAAATATTTTGTGATTTTTATTTTATAATACTCGCCAATACGCCATATATAGTGAAGCAAGGTCCGTGAGTAAATATTGTATTGACTGAAACGATAATATATCGTGTTTTGTTATTCTCTTATATTATATCTTCAGTAAAAAAACAAAACAAAAATAAAACTAATAATCGGTCGACTTTGAAAAAAATCAAGAGGAGTACAATAAACAACGACAATCGTATATTATTGATTCATAAAACGAATAAAAGATACAGCAATTCTAAACAAATCAGATAGTATAAAGTAAACGCATTTATTTCTTCAATACACCTTATTTCAAAAAAGCAATCTCATCCTTTATCCTGCAATGAAGGCATACGTGTTGCATAACGACTTAACACAGAATAAAAAATATTTTTTCAGCTGTTCATGAAGAAACATTAACAAATCAAATTATATATTTAAATGTGTATTTAATATAAAAATATTTAATAATATAAAACATTAAATTAAAATAGTTTTAATATTTTCTTCAGACGGAAAGCATTATTACTTTAAACATTACAACTTAATTAATATATTGTAGTATTACACAGTTAATATTGTTTTAAACTGAAGCACCAGTGCACAATAATTTTAATTAAATTAAAAGCAACCTCTGCTATATCTTATTTTTTTTATGAAGATAAATAGAAAACGGTTAAGAGATGACCAGTATAAAAATTATACCATATTAAAAAGTGATCATTTGCAACAATTTTTTAAATCAAACACAAATTAGCTATTTTTTTTTAAAAATTAAGCTTTTAATTGTAAAAATAACAAGTAGTAACTAACAGTGTTGGGCAAAAGTGATTAATTCCTACAGACTTAGTAGCACTGTTTGACTAGTTTAATCACTAATAAGTAATTTGACTAATATTTTATTCGATTATCTAAGATTGACTCAAACTGATGAAAAATTAAACAATTTGAAATTATTATCAATAAAGAATAACATGTTAGAATAATTGAATTTTAAAGATTTAATCGACACTTTTGCTACTACCAAATTTCGACGTAGATCATTATAATTGATCATATTCAAGTTTAAATAATTTATTTTATTTTATTTTATAAAATTCCTAACTAAATTTATATATATTTTTTAATAAATAAATATTAACTTGATCTGATATTTTTGTTATTAGGACAGCAATTTTTCACAGGTTTACAAGTGAGAAACATGTAAATACGCCTCTGATCAAAGCTAAATAATATATAAAAAATTATTGAAAATTATAGGAATAACTGACATGTATAAGTGCATATCACACTCATAAATCACATATGAGTACATGATACATTAATATGGTAATAAACTAATTTAATAATCTAATTCGTTTTGTATTAAATTATATTATCTTTACTGTTCACAATTACTGTTAATGGTTTAATTTTAATTTGGATTAGATATAATTAGAATATTAGAATTTATACTTATATTTGAACATAAATTTAGATAGACTTAGCTCTTCATAAGGTCATCTATTGTATCTATACATTTAATGTTATCATTCAATGAATTTCTTTTTTACGTACGTTGCACAATAATATAATTTGGACCTAACCACACAGGATTTATGAAATGTATTATAGTTATACATTAGACCGTAGACTTGAAGCGACACACCCTATTAAATGTGTCGCTACTAAGTTAACAATCGTTTCTATATAACCTACCACAACGTATTATGGTCACGCGGCACACCTCTATTTATAAAATTATATATTTATACTACCTACCCTAGAATGTGTTTTACGAATACGTATACATATACAGTATCTTTTTGGGTGCAGAACACGTGCGCCATATGTTACTGTAACGTATATACTGGGCGCAGGATTATTATTAATTAACATTTTCCCCAGACATCATCATCGATCTCTCGCGTGATGAACACTATCAAAAATAATATTTATAACTCATGGCTGATCGGTTCAAATGATGGATATATACCACTACTGCTCATATTAATAATAATTATCTACTCAATACTGTATACAATCCCCAACTGTTTGGCTCACCGTTTTTTTTTTTTTTTTTTTCATAAAAGTTTAGGGTATCTAAATTTGTATTAATAAATTTATTAAAAAATTGAAACACTAAGTTTCCTACTCTTTTTTTTCTATATAGTCTATGTTGCAATGTTAACGAATGTTAAGGCTTAGGCACTACATTGATTCTATACGTTGATTATACTTCCATGTGGCATTTGTACGTAGTAATTTTGACAACACAATATGATTGTTTCTTTTCAAATTTATACCAAGAATAAAGGAATAATATATTATCATTGTCATGATAGCATTCATAAAATTAACCTTCATTCTTTCATTCTGACTGTAACCAAGTACATCGGGTATTTTTAACAAATGAGTGTTTTGTTTTTTACATGGACCGAAATCGAATAGGGTCTAGAAAATTAATTCATTTAAAACAATGTGTTTGAACAACAAATATGTAGGTATGTATATTGTATATTTTCTTATTAACAACATCGTGAAAAAATAATATTGATATTA
This sequence comes from Sipha maydis, assembly GCA_034509805.1. Classification (NCBI taxonomy): domain Eukaryota; kingdom Metazoa; phylum Arthropoda; class Insecta; order Hemiptera; family Aphididae; genus Sipha; species Sipha maydis. Next base: position 101,968 of record JASXSY010001086.1, read on the forward strand.
ATCATCATGAAGTTATTATAAAAACATTTACTCACAACAACGAGGTTAGTTTTTAATTATTTACGATCATCTTCATGAAATATTTTACGCGGTACTTCAACATTGTATAATTTAACAAAAATAAATTGTTCACTTCACTAAAAATCAAGAACCGTCTTTTTCGGTAACATATTTTCCTAAGTGGCATACTTATATTAAATAAAGACTATTCTAACTGTATTGATAAATTGTTTTAAAAAACTAAATCAATATACTTTTATAAAAAATCTAGTATATTTAAATAAAAACTGTTTTGGAGAAAAATTAAATGGCTAAGACTTTTTAAAATATAGTTTGTATAAGGCATCGGCACTTTTATTGACTAGATCTTTTATGTATATTATGTACGCGTATTTTTAAGTGCACGATCAGAATATGTTATTATTGTGAGTTAAATTATGTATGATTCCTAAATCTTCACAGCTAGTTCTTTAAATATAATTTATGAATTCCCTTAATTCCGTAAAAATCAATTAGAAAATCAATGCAAAATACTTACTACATCTTCATGGGCTGGAGATGACCTGACTGCACGTATTTTGCCTAATAGTTCTACAGGTCTTGAACATGCCGATTGTACACAAATGGCTAAAAGTAACCATCGGACAGTCAGTGATTTGAACAACATGGGCTTGATATACATTCGGTTTGTTTGCATGTTATCATAAATGGATGGTCATCATTATGGAGTTTGCGTGCTGTAAAATTCATAACAGATGTATTATTCTAGAAGAAAAAATTATGATTATAATTTCAATAAAACAAAAAATCTAAAAACTTAATACTATAATGCACATATGTATATTTATTTATTTTTTAAGTTATAGGTATTTTAATTTTTCAAATCACTTAACAAAGATAATCCATCTCCTTCGAATTCATTGAAATATAAATTTTAACTAAATACACAAACTTGATATAAAATTAAAAATTAATACTTATATACTATCTGAAAGTCAAATTTTTTCAACAAATATAAATTTCAGTATGCAATGTAGAGTACTTTAGGATAATCTAAACATTTTTATTGTATGAATTTTTTGTTCACACAACATAAGGCCCTTTCCACACATACAAGGTTTTTGTGTTTATTGTCGTTTATTAATTATTTAACTCAGTATATTTTCGATAGCTAAATAACGATAAAAAAATGATATATTGAAAATAGTTTTTATCAAACTCGACAACTATGGTATACTAAATATTTATATCTAAAAAAAAATAAAAATGCATTTTCCATAACATTGTAAATTCAAAAATATTATAACTGAATTAATGTTTTTGGACTCAAGAACTACGAGGTTTAATAAGATCATTTAAAATAACTTAGATTTTAAAAATGTACAAATAAATATTTATCAATTTAAATTTCTATTGCTACTGTAATGAAAAAAGACAATTATATGAATTTACAATGACATCCAACAGACACGTGCTCACAATTGCGATATGAATTATAATCATAATTTTTTTTTATCATTATATCGTTTACTTAATTTTTTTCGTTTCCAGAAATACATAAATTAATGTCTAAACAGTGATGTAACAAACATTTCTAAACAACTGAAGCAGTTAACTAGAAATTAAGACGTTCATTGTATTCATACGAAATTCTATAGAAATACACGGCGTAACAATCGTAAAGAGCAGAGACGTAGACATTATTGGCGTCAATATAGGCTTTACGCAACTGACAGTTATAGGAAATATATTTACACGATATAATAATAATAATAATAATAATAATAATAAAAATATACAAATGACCAACCATAAAAAAACAGGTATTATTTATATAAATGTATGCGTGTGTGTACCTATATAAAGTGTATAGGGTAATTATTCAAACTGTGGAACGCAATTGTTCACTAATCAGACACATTCGTGATAAACTTCAATATCCGCATTTCCTTTTACTCTCGCACCGCATTAAGACTCTGTTACGGGGGCGTAAGAAAAATACTTCCGATTTCTGACCGATGGTTTTCGCGCCCGCCCATTGGTCTGCGGAGTAGCAGTAGTCAAGTTTGCCACTACTACGCGTCCACAGAGGCATCACGATCGATATCAAACCGAGTGCTGCTGATGTGATGATGAGTCAACAAAAGTAACACGACTACAGTAATACTATAATGACGATAAGGAGGCGGCAACGATGAGGGGTACTCGGATAGAGAACTTCCACGTAGTGCGTCCCAGGCAACGTCTTGGACGGCTAAAGCTCTATCAATTTTTGGCCGTCTACTCCTTTGTTGCTCCGAGGCCTTCCACCTCTAAATTCGGCCCTGACTATTTGATATTTAAATATTTTAAAACTGATATAAATTGAATGTTGACAAATAACAGATATGTATCATTGGTAAATACATAAGCGTATTACTTCTACCGTGATTACTATCATATTTTTGGTAGTTATCGTGAACGTTGTGGTGACACTTGTCAAACACTTACATTCTATAATAACTATTTTTCTTACACCAAATTATGTCTTGACGAAGCTACCGCAGCTGACTAACGTTAATTTATTATTATTATTATTATTATTAATATTATTAAAACTATTTTAAATTGCTAGAAATACGTTTTTAAATTTAGTGGTGATGGTTATGGAGGCTGTGGATAAACTCTCAAAGCCTTTACTTAATCAGTCCAAAAAATGTCTTAGCCCTTCCCATTTAAAAATCCTGACTACGCCACTAGTATATCAATGATATTATATTATGATATACCAAGGTTGGGCAAGTTAATGATTTTTTTTAATTCAGTTAAGTTAAGTTAAATATTTTTTGTTTAATTAAATTCAAAGTTAAGTTAATAAACTTTTTATTACATCAATTAAGTTTAAAGTTAACTTAATGAATTTTGTTAACTTAACTTAACTTAATTTACTACTCATATATTTTTAATTATTAACTTATAAATATTACCTTTATATATGTATGTGTGTATGTATGTATGTATATATATATATATATTATGTATTTATATATATATTATATGAAATATAATACAATGTTATTTATAAATATTGTAATAAGTATATTTTATTTTGAAACAAAAATTTTACAAAAATCGAAAATTTAAATTGTCTATAAATAAGTCAAAATATGTCAAAATACTTTGAAAACTTAACCATGTATAGAAAACTTCAATATAAAGATTTGGTGAAAATTTCAAGTTGTTATGGTTTTTCGTTTTTGAGTTAGAGCATTTATAAAAAAAACCGATATCTTTGTCAGTCTAGAATATTATACATTATATTATATTTTACATATAATTTTATTGAAAAAAATATGACATAAGGAAATACCAATCTTAACAGCTGGTAGAAATTTCAAAAATCTGCGACTTATACTTTTTGAATTATAACAAATATTTAAAATTGTTTGAGAATAAATTGCTATTTTATGCAATTTCGTAAATATTTAAATTTCAAACAGTCATAAGATTTTTATCGTTTTTTTCGATTTTTTTAAAATGTATTGAAAAGTTGGATTTTAGACTAGCCAAAGTACCATCTACATTCACTTTCCTTTCAGAAAAGTTGCTACATAAGCAAATCAAAGCATTTTTACTGCCAAAAAAGGTGTCGTCAGACACAAAAAAAAATTTAAAAAAAAAAAATAATAAAAAAAACACACATCATTGTAAAACAATAGATTCCATCACTCCGTTCAGAATCTAAAATATGATTTGTATTTTATAGCAAGGTTATTCAAAATATTTATTGAATTTTAATAATAGTGTCATCTCAAAATTGTAATCGGCCATTGATCCTTTTCTCTTGTTTAATAACTGTTCCCCAGCACTAAAAAGCCGCTCAACATGAGCAGATGAAAGGACGGCAGTATTATACTTTATGTATAATTCTTTAAGGGGATTTGGTAACACTGAAGGAGATTTAATATTTTTATTTGATAAATAATTGTCAACAAGAATTTTATAACCAGTATTTGAAATTGTTGAATTATTTTCCTCGACAAACCGTGAATATACTAAAATATTTTATGGATAACACGAAAATTCAAAATTAACTTAATTGGGTATTTTAAAAATAATACAAGTTAATTTTAAGTTGTATTATTATGAACGAGTTAATAAGTTAAAAGGATATACATTAAGTTAATTTTAAGTTAACGTATATCCTAATGAGTTAAGTTAAAGTTAAGTTAATTAAAACAGCAAACTAGTAAGTTAAGTTAATAAGTTAAAATTAACTTAACTTTTAACTTATTAACTCGTTAATGCCCAGCCTTGTGATATACCACAACGTACCCGTACATGAAAGTGAGAAAACCTAAAGAGGTTGATACTCTCAATAATAAAAAAAAGTGTAAAATACGATAAATGAGGGGGCATGGGCCCCATTCCTTCCTTAAATACGACCCTGGATATTATTGTGACATAGGTTGAATCGTTTTGTTAGTTTTGGGATCATGGAATTTACATCAACCTCCGCAATCGTCTTAATATTTCAAATTATGTTGTAATGACATGCTCTTTGCGTGTACAATGTAATCTGCTGCCTCCATACATAATATTATACCCTAACTTTCATATTGAATCAAGTGTTTCACGAATTATGCTACTTTATCGTGCTAAGGTTTGAAAAACGTCATAATTAATAGCTATAAATGATATCGTATAATAAATACGACTCAAATGTTGGAAGTTGAAAAGATACCGGGTCATGTAAATAATTGTCTGTTCTATTTCAGATGTTGGTCATGTGATATCAACAACATTTAGGTTTCGGTATAGTGAATGACTAATTAACGTAGTTATAGACAACATTTCCCTTTAATATTATCCTCAACCTTTTTCACGTGCAGTCCAGCTGTTATAGTTGCTTTAAAGATTACTACTGTTTATGTTTTTTTTTTTTTTTTCATATGACACTGTTTATGTATACCTTCGGCACAAGAACGTATTTATTGATAAACGAACTAAAAACATATTTTCGTATTGAAGTATAAATCAATTTATTTTAATTTTGGAGCCATTAACTATGCATTCACTTGATATTAAAATCGATTGTTTGAACACACATTGACCATCACTAAACTACTAAATGTTGGAATAGACGAAAAAATTATTTGTTGTTTACAAATGTACAATGATATCATAATTTTCGTAGTGCTAATTTGTTGTAGAGCTACACATTTACATAAAATAATATACATGTTTTCACTCGCGCTAAGGATTTTCGAAGAAACCGTGGGTATTTACAATATTCATTTTTTACGGAATACAAATCAGCATAATTTTTATTAGTTTTGACTATTTATTCACTTTTTCTGTGCTAACAGAAAAAAAAATGACAAACCTAAATGCTTATATTATATTGATAAATATTTTTATCTTATAGTTTATTAATACTATTGGGTACCTACTACTGTAGTTTTTGGCAACACGCGGTATGATATAAGATTGGTGGATTTAGACTAATTATAATCCGTGGTAAGAAAAACAACACATTTCTATATATGGATGTAAAATCGAAATAAATAACCTTTAACTTATGGTTAAAAATATAATTAAAATATTTTAACTATAGTTTCATACAGCAATGGTCAATTATTTTATGTTTAATTGTTTAGTTAAAAAAATAATTAAATAAAAACTAGACCACGGAAAAGATGTATTTTCATTCCTTGACTCATAAATATTACATGATGGCACAAATAAAAAAAAAAGAAAAGATTTGTATACAATTAAGGCAGTTTGCCAAATTTTAAGTTAAAATGAGAAATTTTATCCTAAAATAGTTATTATAACGTTATGAAAGGTAATCGAATTTTAAAAAAAGTATACATTCAACTACAAAATATTTCTATAATACTATAATTATGTTTCACTAAGCGTATAATATACTATTTTTGTCAATTACTTTATCATATTATGATAAAGTAATTGACAAAAATAGATTTAGAATTAAATTGTATGTATTTATTCAAATAATAATAAAAATTATAAAAGATATGATAATAAATAAAAAGTGATTTATAATCTTTTTTCTAATCAGAGTGGTCGACTTAATTAAATTGTCATCAACAGTTGGGTCATAAAATAATAACTATGACATTATGAATACATTTTCTTTGATTTGATTACATACATTTTTTAATATTATTAATTTATTGATTTAAAAAAACCTCCATTAAATGTTTATATTTCATTGGTAAATATTTTGAATGTATATGTATATAATATATTGAATTTAAAAATGTATACATATTTTTAATTTATTATAATTAATATTGAATATTTACTTATATTGTATACTTCATACTGATACTCAAATATAAACATAAAATTAGTTCGATATTTATTAAATCAAATTCTATACTAATATTAACTATCACTTGAAATAATCATATTGTATAAGCGTAATGCGATAATAATTTTCCGCACAATTAAAATTACCGATTAAATTTTAGTTTTTTGATGAAAATAATTTTAGATTCTGAACGGAGTGAAGAATGTATTGATTTTACAATGATGTGTGTTTTTTTTTTTTTATTTTTTTTTGTGTCTGACGACACCTTTTTTGGCAGTAAAAATGCTTCGATTTGCTTATGTAGCAACTTTTCTGAAAAGAAATTGAATGTAGATGGTACTTTGGCTAGTCTAAAATCCAACTTTTCAATACTTTTTAAAAAAATCAAAAAAAAAACGATAAAAAAATTACGAAAAAACGGGAAATTTTATGCAAAATCACGTTTTTACAAATTACATTTTTTTAAAATGCTCTAACTCAAAAACCAAAAATCGCAACAACTTGAAATTTTCACCAAATCTTTATATTGACGTTTTCTATACATGGTTAAGTTTTCAAAGTATTTTGACATATTTTGACTTATTTATAGACAATTTAAATTTTCGATTTTTATAAATTTTTTGTTTCAAAATAAAATATACTTATTACAATATTTATAAATAACATTGTATTATATTCTAGACAAACATATCATCTCCGTTCAGAATCGTTTTTCGTATACAATGATACCTATCATTGAATTCAAACTTAACAAATCCATTATAATGACCTATCCTATGAAGAGTCGCACTTCACCCCCAAGTGTACAGCAGAGCGAGGCCCATCCAGTTATTTTTTTTTATGTCTATTGAACTGAATAACATCCTCACAATTACACAGTTTCAATTGGTGCGCATGTTTTACAAATGCATTTTACAAATTATATAAGTTATAACAAACTTAGAACTACTTAACTTGACTTTTGTACCGAACTTCTATTTGTTTATTTATTTTATAAAGGTAAATAAGCTTATTTTTGATTAATTATTTTATAAAATATATTTCATTCGATACTATCCTATGTGTGGATACATAATCTTGATCCAAACGTTTTAATAAATACATTTTACCTCTGCTATATCAAATTTTCAATAGTTGTTTGTACATAGTGTTGATTTGATATTAAAAGAGAACCCTCTTCACAAATGGATATTCAGTAATTTTTCAATTACAAACATAAAATACTGCTCCGTCTAATCGGCCCAGCTACTTTACAGGAACGTAACTTAGGGTACATGTGGTCAACAGGCGGAGTAGATGACGGGGGAACAGTAATAAAATCCTTTAGACGCCATAAAAACATGCATAATATCGACACTACGAATACTTCCTACAATGAAGGACCGTACTTCCATAGAAGGGTTAAAGACCTTCCAAAGTTTCGTTTCGAATTACAAGATGATTGTGACAAATAAAGAGGGTAATATAATATAAATTAAACAAAGAATAAAACTGAAAAATATTAACAAAACTTTCTAGTATAGAGAAAATAATAAAAGTATTCTTACAAAATTTTTAATGTAAGTTTAAATACTATGTCAATTTATGTAGAGAAGTAGAGAGAAGTAGAGAAAGAGACAATTCAAATAAACGATTGATATTAATTAAGTTTTATTAAAATCAAATCACATTGTACATAGGTAACCTATCTTTTAAATTTTTTTTTATTAGTCTAGTATATAATGTATTTAAGTGTATAACGTAGACATGCGTGCAAGAGTGAGTCACATAAACAATTAACAATAAAAAATATAAATACATTATTTTACTGTTGTTTTTACATTTGTTTCCAAGGGAAATATCAAACAATGATTTTGAAATAATATGCATATAAGCGCTTCTATCAAGAAACTTTAAAAATTCGAAATTAAATTATCCTAACAAGTTTCAAATATATACTTGTAAAAATATACATTTTACAACATTTATGGAAAAATTACGAGAAATAATAAATTAAGTGAAGACATCTGAATAAGTCATGAACCGCAAATTCTTAACATAGTTTTAAATTGAATTCTACTCAATATCCATTTACAATGCCATAATAAAAATTATTATCACATTCAAATTTTAAATAATAGTATAATTATATTATATTATTTAAATTACTATCTAACATAATAGTGAGATTGACCAAATAAATTTTTGATTTTTAAACAATTGGTAAACACAATAATTCAGAAAAAATGCTTTTATTCATATTTGTATTAAAAACAAGTGTTACGTATACTTATATGACTAAGTAGTTTTCAAAATAGTCATTTAACTTAACATAACAGATGTTTTTAATACAAATAAATCCTTTTATCATTAATGAAAATGTAAATCTTCAAATAATGATTTGACTTATTGCATGCATTAGTACAATATACTTTCAATAATTAATATTTATGTTAAGTTTACTTATTGATTTTTTGATTTAATCGAATTTGGAATACGTTATGCTGATTGTAATCGATACAGAAAAGTAAAAGTTTTTATAACAACTTTAAAACAGAAAAAATTGCCTATTATACATAAAAATATTTTAATAGACAAATAACTGATATTTAAAGCATATATCATTATAAATTAACGTACAATTATTAAAAAATCTTCATTTTCATTCATAAATCATTTATTTATTTGCATATAAACTATATTTAAATTAGTGAATTAGTGATTAATAATTTTTTATAAATTAAACCGGGTTTTGCGATGGTTATACAATATATTCCTTACGTTTGAAACAAAATATTTCTAATAATTAATATTCGAAAACACGAGAATTTATGCAATCGAACGTAGTTATAAGAGAATTATCTACAACACTTAAATAATTTAAGATCAAGTGCATTTATTTTATAATTATTGTAAAATAAATGCACTTTGTCCGCTTTAAGTTAACGAATTTACAATTTTTTTTTCTTTAATTATACAAACTATCGAGCGCATAAAATGTAACTAAAAAAAATGTAAAATCTGAAGTTTGGAAACACGAGATTAACAATACTTCAATAATAATTTCAACTGCAGAATTATACTACGATCCCTTCAAATATACACGCAATTCTATAAATTCAAAAACCGCATTATAAAAACAGTAATACATATTGCAGTAGGTGCGTTGACCGTACGTATCCTACAACATTGCGAGTGTGTTGTACGTTTACGAAAGTTTACGAAATGTTTTTGTAACACAGACACTCAATATATTATTGTCATTTGTGTTGATAACGGTATAGAGGTGTGTGTGTGTGCGTGCGTTTGCGATATGTTTGAACGGTTACATTTCGGATGCACCGAGAGATGTACGACTGTAGTCTGCGGAAAACGAAAACTTCTCAGTTTTAAAGGATCGACCCAATTCGAAACCATATGTTATAGAAAAAAAAAATAGATATACTCAGCAAAATGCGTGGCGCTTAAACATACTCGACGGTCAAGAGTAGAGCTCGCAAGAGCAGATGAGATTACGGACGGGCTGCCTAATCAGCCACAGGCACTGGATAACGTACGAGGACAGGATCGGACGTCGGAACACGTCCACGGGAACAATGTATGCGAGTCGACAGTGCGAAAAAACGATCGGTGCGATGGTTGAAACGGTTGAAAATTAAAATTAAAAAATAAAAACAACAATAACGAACGACTAGAGAGCAGAAAAGAATTATAAACATAAGCAACAGCACACTGATCGATAAACACAACCGCACGCGTTCGCCACGGCCGCACCACTGGTCGTTCATTCAACTTGCGACACGACCGACAGGCCTACGGGGGCTACAACCGTCTCCGCCGTCGCCGTCGCCGCCGCCGCCACCGCCACCGCCGCCGCCACCGACGCCGCCGACAGTCTGGTCCCCTCGCGTGCCCAACGACAACATCGGCCGTTGCTACTACGGGCTGTGCAGCCTCAGTATGCACACGATCAAGAGAAATACATGCGAATCCCGTTGCACGACGAAAACGAGTCTTACATCGTACACTGTTGTGATATGCATCGCCTTTGTAGGTATGCATGCGATAACCCAAACGTAATCCGTCACTGCTACAAGTACGACTAGGCTAGGAATTGGGTAAGAGTTATAGTGATACAGCCAACCTTCCCCTTACCGACCGTTCTAAAAAAAAAATCATTAGAATTCTCGACGTTTTAAACGAACCAGTCGTGGTTTGAAATGCGTTCAAAACTAATTAAATTTATAATCGATTGAAATAGACGATAAACCGTGGTAAGAAATCTGGTAACGTGTTAGTTTAAAATTATAATTTTTAAAATCATCCTCTCCATTATCTTGGTTACCGTCATTATATATCTTAATTCCAATAAACGGGTATAACATTTCGCGAACAAATAAATCGAATTTCTTGTCCAACCTTTAACTTACAATATACAAAAAACTTTTTTAGCTCTGAGACAATATTTCAAATTGTTTTTGGTTTTTAAACTATATTGTTTGATTAACTCGAAATATGACCTCTAACGCATAATAACAAACATATTATACATAATTATCGAGTTATTAAAGTTGCTTTTGACCACATAATATCACTAAGAGCAATGGCGCAGGAACTATTTTTCATGAGGAGGGGCAAAACATAAAAAACCTAACAACTGTTATATATTTATTTGTGATAGATGACAGAAAACCTTTTTTATTATGTCATTCTTTTAATGTTGATATAGATAGTACATTATAATATGAGAATTATATAAATTATAGTGTAATATAAATATAAATACATTATATTTATATATTGAAACAAAATAAAACCATATTTATTTTATACTTAAAGTCATATTTAAAAGTAACAATGTATAAATTAATATAATAAATTTAATATAAAATAAATAAATTTACTGTAGGTATAGTATATACCTGAAGTTATAATCAAAAATAATAATATGTAATAAATAATAATGTTATAATAATAATAAGTACATTCATAAAAATGAAACCAATTTTAAATATGTAAACGTATAAATTAAACGTAATTTACAATTGAATACCTTTTAATTTTAATGTGGTAGGGGGGCAAAAGTATATGTTTAGCCCCCTTGGATTATATCTGAGGGGTCAATTGACCCCTCTGCCCCCCTTATCCGACGTCACTGACTGAAAGAATAATAATAGGTACAATTTATCAAATAAAAAGCCTAAGTTAGCCTTTAAAAAATTTCACGTTAACGTTATAATCATTGTAAAAAATGTTAATCAGATCCTAGTGGATTCTCAGAGGTCCTTCATTTATACCGCTCGAAAAAGGTATATTAGTATTTTAATGTAATCATCCTATGGTGAAATAATGGAAATCTTTATAAAAACGGAATATAGAGGATGGATGCTAAGACCAACCGCTATATGAACGTTGTATCTATTATTTAGCCTATTTTTATGAATACAATGTACAATAGATTATTATTTTTACCGCAAGAAATTTCATAATGTACACGATTGTAAGGTACATGTATATAGTACGAAACTTTTACAGATGAATGTCTGTAAATAGAGATCTGAATGTTATAAATATGCCGAACCTTATTTGTGTACAACGGACGAACCAGCAACAGGCGAATGTACATTGTGATTGATGTGCAGAAGTTCTCAACGTTTAGAAAATAAAAGTTTTGATATCTGTACATACCTTATTCTTAATTTTTGTGTTAATAATAGTTTTGTAAATATCCGTAAAACGCAGCTATTACATTGTTAATTTGTTTTTGGTCATTTTTGGCAGCGTGTTTGGTTTTTAAAATATATTGTTTGATTAACTCGAAAGATGACCTCTTACGCATACTAACAAACATATTATTCTTGAGTTATTAAAGTTGCTTTTGTCCACGTAATATCCCTGAGAAAATTTAGGTACAATTTATCAAATAAAAAGCTTAAGTTAGTATTTAAAAAATTATTTTCGTAATACGTTGACTTTCGTTCATAACATAAATACCTACGAAATAATAATAACACCCTGGATAGATTTGGTTTATAAAGATACTACTATTGTACCTATACGTATTAGATAGATAATATCCGAAAAGGTACATGTATTTGCAAGGCATACAATTTACTGAGTGAAATTATGTAATATAAAGCAATGAGCAAAGGAAAATCAAGAAAAATTTAAATAACTACTGATTTTCTATTGTTTTTAGAATTATTATAATAAGTTATAAATTGTTTGATTAATATTAATGTTATGATAATTGACAATAATAAAAAAAAATGTAATAACTAATGCGAGTAAAATTAATATTAATGTTCTAGTTTTTCATTTCAAGTGTCAAAAATTGTATTCATTTTTGTTTTTTATTTTTGATTCCCGATACAGATCTAGTCAATTAGGGCAATAGGAGAAAAGTATTTTTTTGTCGGTCGATGGAATGCATATTATAGGAGTTGCAAAATTACCGGGTAGTCGTCATCAATCCAGGAACTAGTAATAACGCCGGATGCAACCTAATCGCAATGTCATAATACAACTGCGACTAACTACTACGCCATAACTCACTCCACCTGTTATTTGTTCAGTCTTATGCTGATCTATGGGTCGTATTTAGAGATTACAATCCCGGGATCTCGAATCCCGGGATCCCGAGATCCCGGCTACTTTTAGGTACCAAGAATACCGGGACCAGTATAAATAAATCCCGGGATTCCCGGGACTGTGTAACAGCACTATATAATTAAATTCCCCGATTATGAATTATGAATTAACGTGTTTTTAAGATTAGATTATATTATTTTATATGTTATTTATAGAATCCTCATGATGACTATGATAAAATTACATATTTGAAAGATATATTTTTAATCCCTAAAAATGATTTTATTAGAAAACAAATAATAAAATTAATTGAAAGGATACATTATAATGAACGCTTAATGATACCTAATGATGAAGAACAACATTGTTTTGAACAAACAGAAAGTGAATCTATTACACTCACTCAATTTACATTGAAAGAAAAGTTGGAGCTTGAAATAGGAAAAAGTAAAAGAACAATTGATCCTATAACACAAAAATAAACTGATTTGATAAAAATAATCAAAAAAAAGATGAATTTATTTGAAAATGGAGGAACTCGCGGGCATCACTTAAAGCTAGCATTTAAGTACTTAATGTCTATTCCTCTTACAAGTATCGAGTCCGAACGTGCATTCTCAGCAGCAGCCTATATTGGAAACAAGCTAAGAAGCAGACTATGAGACGGAACAATAGACGCTCTACTATTCCTGCGTTCATATTTTCAAAATAATTAGAACCAATGTATATTTATAAACTTATTTAACTAGTATAAACTTTATTAACTAATATCTATTCTTATGTATAATAACACAAATATTTAAATAAAACAAAATTGTGCATAATTCTTTTAAATATTTTCTTATTAAATTTCGGGATAATCCCGGGATCCCGAGATTAATAGCTAAATATCCCGTGATCCCGGGATCATAAAATTGGGTCGGGATTGTAATCTCTAGTCGTATTTCAAAAATGGTGTGCTAGTTGTTAGTGTCTAAGAAGACTGGAAAAATATGAATTTTACCACTAGGCTCGTATATTAAATGTCGAGTTATTTACTGAATAGAGCCAGAGAGCAAAATCATAACTACGATGACGTTTCCAAAGATATAGTTTACATATATTTAATATACTCCACAACCAGTTCACTACCCTAAAACGGCCAGTGTACTATTGTACATTTTTACCGTATCAGTTTTTTATAACCTACACCCACTGTTTGCTCTTATAAATAGGCTATACTTACACGGCTACATACTACACACTCAGGGGCGGATTTAACAATTTTCCGCCCCTATGCCAAATTAAATTTGCCACCCCTATCTAAAAAAAAACTTACTACATCTTTAATAAAATATCCTCAAATAAATTAATTTTTTCAATACTTACCTAATATGCAATTTTTGCTTATTATAGTATTACGAGACATTTCTTAAACAATAAGATAAGCTATAATACAATACTATCGTCGTTGTCGTAGACGAGTTCCTGGGAAAATATAAATATTATTTTGCTAAAAATAAACAAATACAAAATCCACAATTTCAAGATTTTGAAGTGATAAATACAATTTTAAAAATTATGTACCTAATTTTACAAAATCAAAATAAATGTTCAACATAATTTTGCCACCCTCCAAAATTTGCCGCCCTATGCGGCCGCATAGTTCGCAGTGCCTTAAATCCGCCCCAGTACACACGGTATACGCTTGAGTAGATATAGGTAAAATATATTTAATATTGTACCCCGTAAAGTGTTGATGTCATACATGAATAAACACTGAACGGAACAAAACTCCTTCCGAACGCTATGTTGTACATTCAAATAAGTAACTGAAAACAATGATCGAGAATTGGATTATCAATTGAAATATTAATATAGTATAGATAAACATGATTTATTTAAATAACGACAATATATTTTCCATGAAATTGTCAAAATAAGATTACTGCATGTTATGATTATTATTATTGTTGTACATTATTTATTATTTATTATTATATAAAATATTTTACTTTATACACATATTTTATACCAATTCATTGGTTATAGATTATAATGTCTAAACAGTCATTAATTTTTCAAAATTCACAAGTCTGTTCAATACTATTAGTATTAAAATATCAGCTCATATTAACTAAAGACATTTGAACAAATAATAGATCCCTAGTTCAACGTAACTGTATGTATCATGGTCAGCATGATTTTATGCTGTTACGGTAATCCGATGAATGATTAAGAACGCGGTGGAAAAACCATTGCAATGCGTCACATCCGAACTCACGACTTATAATATACATGAGTACAATAAACTTTCATTTAATTTCTATAAAACTTATAAAATTAAATAACGAAACAAGAATCAAAAGAATCATAGCCCTCATGGATATAAAAAAATATGAATAAAAATTATTACTTATCGATATATGGAATAACAAATACATGTTTATAGTAATTATAAAAGTAGTAGAAATCATGCATTTAATAAAATATTTTTGAATTTCTAAATACAAAAATATCGAATCATATTTTAAATTTACAACCATGTTATATGTATAAAAGCTACTTTTTTTTATGGTTTTCAGAAATTTAAAGGTGTAATGTAACCTTGTAATAAATCTGATGTAATGATACAAATCTTCAAAAATTAAATTTTAAAACAGTTTTCTTGAAAGTTTTATTATAACAAAATTAGTTTTATCATTTATTTTTGTATAAACATTTAAAACAAAATTAAAATATAATAATTAAAATATTTAATGTACAAACACTAAATAATAAATAAATCAATATCAAAACTATTAAAATATTAAAACCCAATATTATTTCAAACATAGACTACCATTCACTGATTGTTTTGAAGTAGGTCATGAATACATGAATATAAATTAAAGCAGAAACCAGTTTTATTTTAATATGTATTGATAATATTTATATGAATATGTTCGCATTCAATAAATTGGCATCCAATATTCTTCACCTGCATGATATTTCCGATTCGTTGATTACACATAATATTTCCAAAAACTATCGCAAAGAAAAAATTGAGGAACAATTATTAATTTATAATATTCTTAGAAAATTATCATTGAAATTATTTTCACTTAGTCACTCACTTAATCACTTTATAGCTATTAGCTAGAGGCTTAGAATTTAAAATGTACGATGCCAATTATAAGTAAATAATAATATATTTATAAAAAATAAAATATCATGACAATCCTGATAATATTTCTTCAATTTTTTTAAAACCTTTAATTATAGAAATATTTTTTTAATGAAAACATTGACCTATATCATATATCTTATTATAGTACGAGTCTCTCAATTTAATACAGTATCACAAATAAAGACTATAATTTTTAATTATATACTGTTGTATTTAGAATAACAAAAATATTAATTTATTTTACTTATTATGGTAATATCGAATAATGCAAATAAAATAAAATAGTTATAACTGTAACTTCAATACCATAAAAATTGTTTATATACCTAACTAATATGCTTAAATTTGTAATAAAAAAATAACGTTTTAAATTAAAATAAAAATACTATATCTATTACAGAAAAATACTACTTCGCTGATTTTTTAGTTAGATTTAAAATACTAAAAAAATAAGTGCAGTGCAATTAAACGTTGAATTTAAAAAATATACATATACATATAATTTTTTTATTAGTATTAATATTATATTATATATATATAATTTCAGTTATCTTAAAACAAAAAAAATTTGGAACTTCTTAAAAAAAAAAAAAAATTGACTAAATTAAGCCGAAATTTGTAGACACGAATTGTTTAAAAACTGACAGTTAAATATTTTTTGTACTATTTCAATATATTGGCAATTAATATTGATTTCTTCTAATTCTCTATATTTTCGGGTAGTTACATAAAATTAAGCAAAATGGTTATTAGTTACGAATTCAATTCACATAGAATACCGGGCATTCAGGTTTTACCGAAAATGAAAGAATCGATCACAAAGTAAGTACTCAATGCAATCGTCTCAATACCATCCTCGATTATAAATTAAAAATTAATAATTTCGACGCGAAAAACAAAATTATCTCTCACATGAACAATGAAAGGGCAATCCCATTGGAAAAATGTTAACACCCAACTCAACAAATTAAAACACAATATCAATCTATGGTAAAATACCTAACTCAATAGCAAAGAAGAACTCATAATTAACCTACTCAAAATTTAAAAGATTCAACTAACACTCAACTTCTTGATGGGCCATAACAAACCTTCATTATGTAACATATGTGGTGTTATATTAACGATCAACCACATTATCACCAAATGTCAATAATTCCAACATTTACGAAACCAATTCCACATCTTCAAACAAATCTGTCAAGCTCTAGGACTGAACTCACATAATACAAGGAACTACAATTAGTGTAATTCTTAAAAAATCTGTTTTGTATAAATTAATTAAAAAAAAAAAAGTAATTTTCTCAAATTTAAATATATTAACGACCAAGTTGTTGATGTATTTTTAGATTAATGAAAAATAAATTTGTCCATAAATCGTGGCCTAAGTTTTGAGTTAACATTTACCCGATCAAATTTTTATATTTTAACAGTTTCAAATGTATTTAACTTAAGAATATATTGATTTTTAACAATGATGTTGGATTTTACCTTTGACACGACACTGCAATAAGAAGGTTTGTAAAATATGTTCACTAAAATATGAGTATAGTTACCTGAATCATTAAAAACTATATATATATATATATATATATATATATATATATATATATATATATAAATATGATTAAATCCTGGATAATATCCAAACTTATAAAAAACAATTTATATTTAATAATGTGTAGATATACTCGTGTATCACACAATGCCATATACTCCTGTATTGTGATATGTTTGAAAATAAATTACAGTTTTGGTAAATTATTCGTTTTTATTTTTTTGTCACCACATGATGGTTATTTTTAAAATAAATTAAATGTAATAATATTATTTGTTAAACAAAACGCTTTAAATATATGTGCACGAAATAAAACTGTAAAAAAATTTGTAAAGAAGACATATTACAATCAGTCTTCTAAAAGATACTATTCAAAATTATTCAAATATAAATAAAGATACTTGTTTTCAATAGTACGTAAAATACATATTTGAACACTTGATAAGAAAATTATTCAAGTACAAATACAAATACTTCAAAATAGTGTTCATAGATACTTTCAAGTACTTAAAAAATTGTATAACGATGGTTTACCTTATTATCATGGAATTTTATTATCAAAAGAATTTTAAAAACGTATTCATGACGTAAAAAGGCTATAACGAATAGTTCAAAGTTTTCAAAAGGCATAAATTAGAATTACAATTTAATTGGAATATAAAAACAAAACGAATTTCCAATTTTATTATGAAATTGTTAATTGAAAAGGGTATTATAAAATATAGTATATAATTTTTTTTTTATAGTTTTAATAGTGAATTATGTTATAGTTAGGGTTCTTAGGTTAAAGTATTTATAATGGAATTGATTGGAGTAAGCCTATACGGTAAATATTTATGATATGCCACTTATAAATATTGATTATATTTAAAGAAACAGGGAACAATAGTTGATAAATCTTATAATATAAATAAATAATTAATAAAAATAAGTAGTATTTTAATGTGATAACATTTGTAAAAAAAAGTATCTAAAAATAGTATTTGATTTTAAATACAAATACTCCGAGAAAGTATTTAGAATACTATATTTCCAAGGTTTTTTTTATAACTATTTAATATACGTATTTGAGTATATGAAAAGTACTTGAATAATTTTATTCAAATACTTTTACTCAAGTACTTTACAAGACTAATTATTATAACTACACATTATTATTCCATGTTTAAGAGCTTGAAAATGATATAATCTAAATGTACTCTATAGACTGTGATAATATCAGACTGTAAAATATGGTTTTAATGAGATGCAGTGCTGAGTAAAAAAATATAAAAAGAAACTTCAAGACTTCAAAGTAACTGAAATAGAGGACATTAATGTGCTTAGATTTAAAATTTATATTAGAATTAAAAAAAAATATTCATAAACAGTAACTTAGACTTCTATTTATACAGTTTTACACAAAAAAGATACATAGTAAGAAGAAAAGTTATTTAAACTTAATAATAAAAAATGAGTTATATTACTATTAAGTAATGTACTTACATTTTAAATTAGTAACAAATAATTGCAAGTATCGCATCACACAAAATATATGTCAATATATTTGTGTTTAATAACATTTAATATATTAATTAAAATAATAATAATAATTATATATAATAATAAAAATAATAATAATAATAATAATAATAATAATAATAATTGTAGTATTTAAATAGCGATTTAATTAATCAATATTTGTGTTCAAAATAAATTTTATTTATTTAAAACACAATGTAGAACAAATACTAATAAAAAAAATTAATTACTTTAAAATTATGTTATTTTAAATAGTAATTATCGTAAAAACTAGTATTTTATGCAGTCTTACACTTTTAATCAAATAATAATTCCATTAAATTTAACAATATTATTTTAATTACATAAGCTGTTTTAATTTAAATAATGGAGAAAAAATTATCTTTTTCGAATCAATTGTGTTAACATATTTTTTTGGTATGCGACTTGAATAATTGAGTTAATTTAATTATTAAAATTGTGTTATTTTTTTCATATTTATAGGAAGACTACTACTATATAGACATAGTCAACAACTACTACTGTTTAAAAACGTTATTATAGTTCGACGTTGTTTTGGCATTCATCACCCATCACGTAAGACTGTATGTTGCTAGGAACTTGTGCACCATCCAAACGGTTAGCCAAACTCCAATACCTTTTCCTAAGATGATGTGCTGATGCTTTAGGCTCTCGTTGTCGTGTGAAGACGCCTTTCCGATTACCTCCTACTCTCGTGACACCTATACAGTAATATAACTTTACATACAACAAATAGTTTAAATACTACATGGTTAAAAATCATTCATTCTAAAAATATCCAAGGAATTTGTAAATCATCGCTCGTTAAGGTGTTAATTATAACTTTTAACTATACATTATACACTTTGATAAAAATAGCTGTAGCATGTGCATAATTTATTTTGCATTTCAATAATAACACTTAAATTTTGTACTCTATTCATCATTATCAAACTACTAGTTCAAATAATATTAATTCAAACAAATTGTACACATAAAATAAAACCAAGAAAGTAATATTATATTTTGTATTTTATACACTGTTAGTTTTTAAGAGTAGACAATACAATCTCATTACTTGATATATTGCATCAAACAAGCTATTACATTTGCTATTAATAAACAATAAGAAAATTTAGAAGAATAAAAAAATACGGTTTGATGTGGGACATAATATATCATAATCACTATCTTATTGCATTTCTAACACTTTATTATACTTATTTATTGATTTTTTGTAAAGAAAATGTAAAAAAAAAAAAAAATAATTTTTAATTATTCGTCCTTCAATTTTTTTCATTTTGAAACTCTGATCAAAAGAAGATAAGACTGATTTGGCCCTCTAGTTATTATGACACATAATATTCGTAGCGTTTTACTACTCGAGATCACAAAACGTATAATTTACTAAATTATAATCGTTAAGTTAAAGATTATAATTTATTAAATTATAATCGTTAAGTTAAAGATATTTAAGATACACTCACTTTGTTCAGTTTTAAAGTCTGCAAAATTCCATATCATTTCCCCAATGAAAAAGTTTTTCCTTCGAAGTATGTCGAACGCTTTGAAATGTTCAGCCATCAATTCTACCTGGTATTCTTCAGACCAAACGAACGAGGGATTCTGGAAAAAATAAAAACATTACTCACATTTAAACTTGTCCAACTATATGGATTATATATATATATATATGTGTGTGTGTGTGTGTGTGTGTGTGTGTGTGTGTGTGTGTGTGTAATAGATTACGGCTTTTGATCCGTATACTACATACCAAATGCAAACCTGGCATCGTGTCAGCTCCATATTCCGTCATGAAAACCGGCTTATTGTGTTTGACGTGCCATTTGATCGCTTCGTCTTCAACTCTGCTTTTGATGATCTCCGTATGACCTGGTAAAGTGTACCAAGCGCTGTATCTATTGAAACCAATTATATCCAAGTGTTGACCCTATAAAATGATATAATTGAAAATTCGAAATAATTCGTTGTGCACTTTGGTTGATTTCATATATTTTTTTCAGCATATAAAAGAATAGATAGCATGAAGAATTTCCGGCCAAAGTGTTTCCACTCACCAATTGATCAGTTTCAACATTTGTCGCAATAGCTGCTGTTATGGGCCGCGTATTGTCTAAGGTTTTGGTATAAATAGCTACGGATCTACAAAAAACAATCGTAAAGAACGCTCAAGAATGCATAAAATAGTTAACAAGAAATATTATATTGTTGTATGGGTACATTGTGAGTCTTAGAAATATTGTGTAATGTAAAGCTGTAATATTTTTTCCACAGATGTTTTAAAAGCTAACTCTATTTCTACTATTCGTTAATATATTATTATTTGTTGTTATTATGGCGTAGTGATGAAGTAAGCTTTGTTGAAATAACACACAAGTGCAAAGTTTAATAATATTATAAGTATTTCAATAATAGTTTTGTAACGGTGTGTATGGTTCGTAAAGTCACTCACCGCCCTGTCAATGCTGAACCATTTGTTCAGAGCGGCAGTAACTGGACGTGTTTTATCCTTAGATTTGACAAATTTGACCACATACCTACGGAACAGAAAACAAGTAAAAAAAAATTGCCTAAAAAAATTAAAACAATCATGTTTATCAGGTATTGGCAATTAACAATACATTTTTCGATCATTTAATTTGCTTAGTTAGAAGGCTGTCTTATAAGGAATCAATTAAATTTAAATCTAATGTTTATTATAAAATATTTCAAATTTTTATTTAATAAATAATTTAATATTATTAACTACATTTAAATAGTTAAATTAATACAATAAATGTAGAAAATAAAATGTAACATTAATTAAGCTATATGAATAATATATTATATTTTTACAGACCTATTATACAATTTAAATTATTACATGACTGATGTTTTTATTTTATTACTCAATTTCGTCTTTTATACAATTTTGGTTATTTATTTCGCTGTTCAAAAAATGATTCGTTTAAATGCCCCATTTATTATAACATAATTTTTCATGTATTTAAAAAAAAAAATTGCAATAAACTGGTGAATAAACGAGTTTGAAATTATAAAATGTATGCAATCGAAAACGTAAAACCATTATATAATTTAAAGTAGTTCTTCAATTGTTGAACATGACGTCATAATCAATTATTCACACCTGTGTACGATTTTTCTATAGTGTTTTCTATGTTAAAGAAGAAAAACAGTTTTAAATATCGTCGTGTTGGTCAATATATTTATTAAACAAGTTGTATTCGTACTTGTTCGTTTATCAGTTTTATTATAACCTAATCGAATATGACGTGAAAACCATAAGAAGAATAAATTATACCATCACTCCGACATTTGTGTATAATGTGTTACCTATTCTATTTGTGAAAGAAATTTACTCACTTGAAATATGAATCGGCATCTTTGTGATCTGACCGTGGCTCATTTGCAATGGACCACATTATAACACTAGGTCTATTTTTATCTCTTTTAATGAGTTCTGCTAAACTTGTGGTATGTTTTTTCAATAATTTGTCCGAAAAATTACTGAAAATATGTAAAAAATTGTGTTGATTAACCATTGTATATTTATTAGTTATATAATATATATATACAGTGTGTTTCACTCAAATGGTAACACGTAATATTTCAGTTCAGGGACCTCAGATTGAATTGGAGTTTTTTCGAGGAGTTAAGTATTACTAAAATACAGAATTTGTGATCATTTTTTCGAATTTTTAAGCCTTTATTTGTGCGCATGCGCAACAAAACTTACATTTTTTAAATGGCAACACCTATTTTCAACACCAGATTTCAATAGAACTATTTTTTTTAATCAACTTTGATAAATAAACTTTTTTTCTATTTCAAAAATTGACTAAATTACAGCAATCCTAAGTTTTAACAAAAAATAAAAATTTCTAAACTTTTCAATGTTCTGTATTTTATCATTATGTACTATTATTTTTGGTTGGAAGCAATACAAATGGAAGGGCATGCGTTTAGAGGTTATTTAAATAATGTAAAACATTTTATTTTTATAATTAAGTTTAAATTTAGTATAAATTAACGATTTCCAACCAACAATAATAGTATAATGATAAAATACAGAACATTGAAAAGTTTAGAATTTTTTATTTTTTGTTAAAACTTAGGATTGCCGTAATTCAGTCAATTTTTGAGATAGAAAAAATAGTTTATCAAAGTTGATTAAAAAAAATAGTTCTATTGAAATCTGGTGTTGAAAATAGGTGTTGCCATTTAAAAAAATGTAAGTTTTGCTGCGCATGCGCACAAATAAAGGCTTAAAAATTCGAAAATTATCACAAAATGTGTATTTTAGTATTACCTAGCCCCTCGAAAAACCCTAATTTAATCTGAGGTCCCTGAACTGAAATATTACGAATTACCATTTGAGTGAAACGCACTGTATATGTCAATAAGTTATAATGATATTATAAACATGCCCGAGAGTCGTGTCAAGAATTATAATGCATACAGGAAAAACAATATACCTAATTTTTATTGATTTTTATCAACGTTATCATTTCAGAATTTCAAACTTTTCAACTTTTCAAAATCCTAACACCATAGACACAAATATAATGTCACGGACAATTATATGTTCGCGTGTAAACGTTTTACACGGACGAAAATGAATTGTTATTAGTTTTGTTCGTACGACAATTGTATAGGGA
The DNA here is from genome assembly GCA_034509805.1 of Sipha maydis. NCBI lineage: Eukaryota > Metazoa > Arthropoda > Insecta > Hemiptera > Aphididae > Sipha > Sipha maydis. The sequence goes on from JASXSY010001086.1 coordinate 125,763, forward strand.
TATTCCGGTACAGGTCTTGTAACACAAGAATTAAATTAGAAAAACACACGCATTTAAAGCGACGTGGGTTTGCAGCTCTTTTTCGAAAATGTATAGGTACATGAATAGTATAGCTTAGTGTTAGTAGTAGTAATAATATAATTTTGTACAGCCGGGCATCGTAAACCAGTTTGTGTTACTTTCCAACTGCGGAGCCCATACACTGTTATGATGACGGTCATCTGGGTGCAGCCCCGCGAGACCGGTTCTCCGATATAAGTACATGTACCTATATATATATATTTATTTTTTCGTCGAGGAGCTGTTGCCAAATTTCAATACTAGAATAAATCAAAAATACTGTATTTTATCAAATGTTTCGGTGTTCTAATGCACATCGTTCGACCTCTTTGTGTAGCTAAAATATTGCATAGACGGAAAATAACAAAAACGGAATACTAAACAATCGGACGTAAATATTACTTTTACTTACCCCCACTCCCGCCAGTTAGATCAATCAATTATATTCGTCATAATGTAGACTATAGGTAAAGTAACGCAATTTCATTTTTTTTTAAAAAATAAATCAATTTCACATTTGTTCAAATTAGATATTCTAAATTTACTTTGTGGTAAAATTGTACATTGTAACGGTAAAATTGACGTTTAAAAAAATACAAAATGTATACATATTACCGTAAATCCTAAATTACACAAAGACTATAATAGTCGCGTAAGTATAAGTGCTATTAAATCTAAAAAAAGTTAAAATTGGAAAAATATTTTTTGTTTCGATATCCGTGAATTGTTTTATACTTATGACAAGCGTTACTTTATCTGTGGTAGTATACAGAATTCATCAGTGGAAGCTATTTTACTAAGTAGATAGGGCCAACGGAAGGCCAAAAATTATAAGGTCAGGCCTTGCAGAAATAAGATTAGTTTATTAACTGTCAATACAAATAATATAATTTGAGACACGAATTCAGGTAGTGGGTAGTGTTATCATAAAATATTACAGCACCTATTACTCGTATTATTCTTAATTACGTATTTTCGTGTTTATACAGTGAACTATTAACATTTTATTTTTGTTTATTAATAATGATCATGTTATTATGTTTAAGGTCAGACCAATATTTGGTGGTTGGGCCAGTGGTAGGATCGGGCATATTCAGGTTAAAATAAGGCTTTACCTGACCCGTTCCTGGCGTTGCCACGGGGATTTATTAAGATAATATTTCGGTTTATCTTTTCAAGCTCAGTGGCGTAATTATCGGGAGTGTTGGGTGTGCAATTCACAGGGGCCCCCGGTCTTGAAAGGCCCCTAGATTAAAAATCTCATGTACGATATTCCTACTATATTATTCCTATAATATTAAATACATTAATTACAATAAATTATATTAACCATGACATAAAAGAAAACGATATTTTCTAAAAATATATTAAAGGTAACAACGCATGACTGTTTTTCATTTTTACTATTAGGTAAGGGCCCCGGTCCAGAAATTTTCACGTGGGCCCCTTATTATCAAGTTACGCCACTGTTCAAGCGTAGCTAACCATTGAAGATAGGCTGCAGTTAACAATAATATATGAACAATGTTAAACACATATAATATTATATAATTAACATTTTCGTAATAGCAGTATTATCATTTGGTATACGACATATACGCTAATTAATTAAAATGCAAAATCCAGATCAAGACAACTATATTGTGACAGCTCATGTAATTTAGATTAAAATTACCGACTGTATGGATAATTACAAGTATTATATTATACAGTGAGGTAATATTGCAAACGTGGTGTGCTGGTCTTGTCACAATTTATACACTTACACACACACACACACACACACACACACACACACACATATATATATATATATACTACATATATTACACATATATACTTACACACACGTAAACGGACGTTTACATGCGATGCACGTGTAATTTTCACACGGGTTTAATGCGCAAACAAAGTGTCAATATTTCGCGTCGCGACGCGTTGGGCCGTATTTGGCAAGTCCGAGATGTAACCGAAATTCTGTTTCAGAAAATAATGAAATAAATGATAGAAATGCGGAAATGATAAAAATCGTAGTACTGTCATCGTACCTGTGCAGTGCACATATCGTTGTTGACGCACCAACAGATAATACAATATTGTACGTCGCATTTTCTATCACACGTGTGAAACCGCTGCGATGCGCAATCAAATCGATGACGATACAATTTGGAAATCAGTTTTTGCTCGCAAACAATGTAATTCTCACGTGCCGTTCCTCGGCGCTCTGTTAATCGCGTAATATTTCTTTATACTTATGACATCGGTAACGCGCGCACAAATACGCGTTTCGTAACACTGGTCAAACGCGCGTATTTTGTGTGCACGTACGCCCGCGTTGCGTACTTTTCCGTTACATTTTTGTGTTACAAAAACCATTGACAACCAGGCCCGGCTTAAGGTGTAGGCGATATAGGCCCACGCCTAGGGCGACTTTTTTCCGGGACAATTTTTATGTATTAAAAAAAAATATTTAATGTAATATTTACACGTAAGGGGCAGCAAAAACTTAATTTCACCTATATTTGTTTAAACACTTGAGCCGGGCCTGTTGACAAAGTTTATTATTTACTGCACGTTATGATCTCTCGATGGTCTATAGTATAGTTAACCTTTTTTTAGTTATGGACCTTTTTTAAGTATAAGCTATAACCCCCTCGAAAAAAACTACATTTTTATTACAATTATTTTTTAATGATAATAATATAAGAGATTAATAGCTAAATATCCCGTGATCCCGGGATCATAAAATTGGGTCGGAATTGTAATCTCTATGTACATTACATTTTTTTTTTCTTAACCAACGATTTTGATTCATCAAATATTTTGAAACAAACTTATTTTTGGCTAATTTTAAATATCTCACTCCCACTTTGTGGATCCCTGAGTTACCCTCTACGGACTCCCTAGGGGTCCACGGACCACCGGTTAAGAAACCCTGGTTTATAGGTTCAGGAATGGGCAAACGGTAACCCGCGTACTATTTTTATCTGACCCGTGCTACATTTTCATAGTTCGCTGATTGTAAAATGTTAATATTATGTGAATATATTCTTATCTCATATTGAACTGCAGTCAAATTATTAAATTTCCAAGTATTATTATTATTATATATTTAATAAATTTTAATGGCCAGATTTTAAAGTTCTATTGTTACATTGTATTGTACATCCCTGTTCTATAGGGCACGAGTGCGGTAAGCGTCACCTTTGACACACGTACGACTTAAGTACCTACGTTACACGATTTTGCACATTTTTCCAAACACGTTAAATAAAATTAGATAACAAATAAAATAACTCTTGATACGACCCTAACCCGAAATAGCGGGCTGTTTCCAGTTCCAATTGGACTGTGAACTCTAAAACGCCTGCGGAGACTGAAAAATTTGTTTTACGTCACTTATGACGTTTGTGCACTGCACTATCGATACGTAGAATCGATATTATGCCCTTCTACGGCACCGATTGGTTTCGTGTAAACAACATAGGATTCCTTTTCCTGCAGAGTATTCCGTCGAGTATATAATATGTAGACGACAACAATATATGTACGACGAAACGTCGAACGTGTTTCGGTGTTGTGTTGGCCGAGAAATCAGGAAACGAACTTTACTTCGGTGATACACGATTGCGGACGGTTCTTATCGGGGCGACCTTTTTAATCGAAATTATAGTTTATCAGCGTACCCCCGAATATTACACTATTGCGGACACATGTTGCCAAATTTATAAATAAAACTTCGATAATGTGGGAATGTTGAAATTCTGAGCGTAAATTTTATGTTTAGTACCTATGCAGTTTCAAGTCATTTTTGTTAAATACTGCAGTAATCGCAGCAACATCGTTGTGTATATTGTGTTTTTAAATTATGGAAAACTTTCAAATTATTTTATCAGAACGTGGTAAAGAGTTAGTTGTACATAAAACAAATAAATATCGATTTAGGCGACAGCTGAAAGATGGAATTCTAAAATGGCTATGTACAAATAAAGTCTGTAGTGCAAGTATTTTGATGACATCAGATAAAAAATCGATCTGTGAATTTTCCGGTGAGCATATCTGCGCTGAGAACTCTGTACAAAAAATCGAGCGACAGATATTAAGGGAAAACTGCAAAAGAAAATGTGAAGAAGATTTATCTACTAAGCCGTTCAAAATAATAAGAATGGAATTATTAAATAATACAGTAACAGAGATAGTTAAAGAAGACATAAAAACTGTGAGGAAAACTATGTATGAGAAGAGACGAAAACATTACCCAACATTTCCAAAATCATTAGATGAAGCAATTGATCAACTAAAAAATTTTCATGAAGACGATTTTTTTCAATTTAAAGGTAATCAATTTGTTAATGTTCACGATGATAAAAACATTATTTGCTTAACAACTTTATCAAATATTAATTTACTCACGGAGAGCACAGCGTTTTTTGTAGATGGGACGTTTGATTATGCACCTAGATTTTTTTTACAATTATACACTATTCACTGTTACAAAAATGGATTTTACGTACCACTCGTTTATTTCTTTTTGCCTGATAAATCAAAAGAAACCTATATTGAAATGTGGAGGTTTCTTTTGAAGATAAGTATGAAACTTTCAAATCGTAGTTTTGCCATCAAACAGTTACATTTGGATTTCGAAATTGGAGCACACGAGGCAGTAAGAAATATATTTCCCGGTGCAATTATTAAAACTTGCAGATTTCATCTTGGCCAATCATGGTGGCGTAAGGTAATATATTTATACAATTTATAAAATCTCATCTGTTTGTAATTTTTAATAAAACAATTTCATTTAATATAATTTATAATATAATATATTATATTATTTTTCCATACTAAACAATAAAACTATACAAAACTATACAAAACTAGTACTAATAATAGTTTTATATTTAAAGATAAACGGAGATTCGCAATTGCGTGTAGCATATAATAATCAAAATGATGAACTTGGTCAATGGTTAAAGTTGTTTTTTGGTTTACCGTTTTTACCATATCTGGAAGTTGAGATTGCATTTTTGGAGCTTATGGCAATATGTCCAAGCCCAATTGGATATATATTTTCAGATTACGTTTTATCAAATTACATAGGACCTGATGCTTTATTTCAACCAAATCTTTGGGCGTCCAGACCAACGTTGAACCCAAGGTATATTAATAATAATATTTAATTATAAGGTACATTAATTATAATATTAATTTTTGTTTAAGAACTACTAATGGAGCAGAAAGTTTTCACCGGACATATAATAGCCAGTTTCACAATACTCATCTTCCGATTCACTTAGTTATATCGATTTTAAAAGAAACTCAAGGCGAAACTGAGACAATTATTTCATCCGTAAACAAAGGTCGAGAAAAACCGGCGGCAAAAAAAGATATAGATAGAATCAACCTAACCATTCAGAGTTATAATGATTATAAAAATCACCAAAACGTGATACAATATTTAAAAAAAATTAGTTGTCATTACAGGGGGAAAAAAATATAAATTTTTAACTTTAAATGTTTATATTTATATTATATTATTTATTACAATTTTTTATTTTTTATATATTTTTTATTTTATATTAATAAACTGCGTCGCACAACTTGGCAACGTTTCATTAAATTTCGACCGCAATCGTGTAATTTTTTGGGTGCAAAATAATACCTTTTGTTACATAATGATCGTCCGCAATCAGGTTGCAAAAAAGGTAAAGCGTCCGCAGTCGTGTTTCACCCCTTTACTTGACTGGTCGGCAGAGGGATATTATATTGACTGATCACCAATACCTATGCCTCTCCAACTAATGTATATTCATTTTATATCGAAAAAACCTTGGTTTGGCATTGACTTAGTGCTTGTAGCTTAATTTTTGGATAATATATGTATATCTGCTGCATCATTGAATTACAACTAGTACAATCATTGTCAAATCCTCGTATCTTCTTAATATATTATGTATTATAATATTCTATAATACATACACTTATTTGAATATAGAACATCAATAATTATATCATTACGATGTTATTTATATAATTATTTTTAATAACTGTGTCGCATGTGGACTAATTTCTCAGTCAAAATATTTTGAAATTGGGTATATTAATGTACTTAATATAAAAGATGGAACACGCGATTTAATTTAAATAATAAAAATCGTAATTAGCAAGCTAATAATGATAATTTAAATAATCTATGTAGACAATATGTTTTTTAAACTAAAACCAGTTTTTTATTGTACTTTTTCTACATTCTAAATATTATTGTTAAATGTTATTTTATGTGTAATATTATACATATTTTGAATACGGTTCTTAATGAAATTGTTGATTTAGAAAAAAGTTTTAAGATTAAAATATAATATATTCATACTAATAACTACATTATACTTTACTTTAAAGTATAATATAGCGATATAATAGGTTATCATATACTTATTCGAAATACACAATAATTTTATAATCAAGTTGATAAGAAATTGCGAAAAAAAGTTTAAATAACATTGTCAATAAATACAAAGCTATGATGTATTATAACTTTATTCGAGTATACCATTAATAAAGACATGCACATAAGTATGATTGTATATATAAAAAAAAAGGGATTTCGTCTTGATTAATATCTCAAATACTGGCTTAGTATGCAATAAGCATATAATATGCTTTTGATTATAGATCGATTTCAATTTTATTCATGAAGTTCTAATCATATTTAAAGCTACAGTACATTTCTGAAACTTATAATTAAATCTAATTAACGTGTAGTATTTTGGTTGAATGATTTAAATAATTTAATATTTTAATCTCGTGTGTCATTTGACATAGATTTAAAACCAGATATTGATGCTCATGCCAGAAATTAATTAATGTACCAAATAAAAATCTACAAAAAATTTTTTAAAAAAAAAAAAATAATAATTATGTAAGATAAATATGAATCATTTACATATTTGATTAGTTTCACTGTTAGACCAAGTTATAGTAGTTTATATATTATTTATTAGTAAGCGAAATTAATATGATGTTTTGTTTTCAATAACAATATTTTATATAAACCGAATATGATTTAAGCTGAGCTATTGACAGAACCGATTAAAACATGTATAATTGTGTAACAGTCTAATATTATTATTTTTTTTCTTTATCGCTTTGTTGATTGTACGACGGATTTGCTGGTGGTTTGTGTATACAAAGAGAAACTGGTTTCAAGATTAAAATCTTGTCGTTTAACGTTTTCTTTTCAACTGTCTAAAATTCAATAGTATAATGGCAAAGTATAAAAGATCCTGACAAAATGCTCAATTCCGAACAAGCCTCATGCTATACCTTGTGTAATATAGACGTGTATGTGTTTGAGTTCTCTTGGGCTGTTGATTATGTAGAATTATTCTTTCAACATGCTTCAGTATCTGACAATTCGATGGTTAATTTTCATAAGCGTAGTTAAGGTCAAGACCTCTCCGAAATAAGCTGTTTGATTCTGTACAGTTCTAGGAAAGTTTATTTAATCGTTATCGTTTGAATTTAATCTCGTGTAAAATGTACCTGTACGAATATGACTCACGCATATACATATTATATATTCATCGGTTTACTATTTTAATCATTTTTATTTTTCATTTTTTTTTTTACCGCAAATCGTATGATCAACCAACTGTTTTCGCATGTTTCATAATACCCGATTTAGATTTAGATTCCTGATGGATGAAAAAATAAATAAACATTTTTTCCTTGACAGGTACACAATTTAGCAATATAATTAACAAATCACGGTTCGTATCATGCACACAAGATGTATAATAATTGACGAGAAACACGTTTTAACTAATCACATATTATATAATTGGTACACACAAACTAAAACGTCATCCGAGTACAAGAGATTGTGTCAACCAAATTTCGTTGATCAAAATATCCCACAGGTATTTATTTTCTAACTTTTTTTTCACTGTTTCCGCAGCCCTCGGTTACGACTATTCAACGGACGGTTGATTTTTTTTGAATTTTTGAGTATAACTGTGTAGATGCGGAGTTACGCGTACTTATCTCCACACAATAGTTCGCCAAATACTCGTATTCCGATACAGACACAAGACACTTTGATGGTAACGGGCCGACATGATGGCGTCTGTTGGATTCAATACATTATTATTCGTTATTATTATGTGTTGATACATATACATCCAATAAAGTATCGCATATGTTCAATAGTTTACACTTTTGGCGTCCGACTCTCGTATGTTCAACACTTGTAGTATAGATTTTAGTAAAATAAAAATTATGGTACAAATGGATCGCATTTACTATAACAATAATAATTAGGGACTTTATAAAACCGAAAATAATTTGAATATGCACGCTTCTTTGACGTAAAATTTTTTTAAAACAATCGCTAATATGCTTATAACTAGAGACCGGATTTATATGCGCTTAAAACCTTAAAAATAAGATGTTTCTATGCTCTATAATTTCATCAAAATATTCTTTTATATGCAGAAATATTCTTTTATGAAAAAATATTCTTTTTCATAAAAATGTATTAAATACTGAAAAAACAAATAAAAGTAGTAGTTTATAAAATATATAAAATAGTTAGATTAATTCTAATTGTTAAAAAATTATTCAAAAAGTCATATTTAACCTATAATATGGTGATATACTACTGTACCTATATTGTTTAATTGTATTTTAGATCCGTGACTGTAACACATAGTTATATACCTAAAATTCAGATTTATGAACTCAAAAACCAATAATAATAACATGTTTTAAAGAATAAAAACAAAAATGTGTTGTATATTGTTGAATAATAAAATAATATAATGTACTCAAAAATAAACAACTCAAAAAAAATAATTCAGCCTTATGAATACAAAAAATTAAAATATCAAAAATAAAATAAATTATTTCAAAAAATAGTTAAATAACAGAACAATCTTATGTATTAAAACAAGTTTACTCGAATAATTCAGTCTTATAAATTCAAATATAAAATAGTATTGCAGAATAACAAAATATTATGTATTGAAACAACTTAAACTTTAATAATTCAGCCTTATGAATTCAAATATAAAATAATATTGTAGAATAACAGAAAATTATATGTTAAAACAACTTAAACTTTAATAATTCATCCTTATGAATTCTCGAAAAATAAAATAATAATACATATTGCATAAAATACATAAAATAGTTAAATAATAGAATAATATTAGATATTCAAACAATTTATGACAATATACTGCTCTAAGTGTTCTGAAGACATGTTGGTTCTTTTTTTAGTTAATATAAGTTTATATTTTCTGAATGACCTTTCCACATCTACTAATGTTATTTGTGCCCATTTCATGTCAGCTGCCATAGTAGGTGTAAAGTTGGATTTTAGCGGGAACATTTACCATGGTCCGTCTATAAAAATAAGATAAGAGAATATAATATATTCTCTTATCTTATTTTTATTATCCTTTATTATAGGGAATCATTATTTTTAATTGATTTTATTATCAATGTTCCTTTCGTCAAGATAAATAATATATTATAATAAAAAAAAATTTGGTTTTTTTTTTTATAAACCATTAGATTTTTTATAAAATATTTAAGTTAAACCTCAGTATACCAATATATTCCTAAAACATGTTTTTTGCACAAAATATTCTTTAACCTCGAAATATTCTTTTTTATGCTCTAAAAACTTTTGTATATCAGTTCATAGGTAAATGAAATGTCCAGAAAACTTTTCTAACTGAAGCTGCATACTATCAGTAAAAATATGTAAAAACATAAAAATCCGGTCTCTACTTATAACTAAGAAAAAATAAAGAATCGATTTCAAATGATTTTTACATATTTTTCTTCTGTTAACAAATGAAACGGAAATATGAGGATATTTTTATCCTAGTAACAACATTTTTTCTATGATTTTATTAATTGAAATGATAATCTGTATTAATAACGCAAAATAAAAAAAAATAATGCATATAGGCAAAAAATAAAAAAATTAAAAAAATAAAAAGAACCGGATGGGCCTCGCTCTGCTGTACAGTTAGGGGTGGAGTGCACCTCGCTTATAGGATAGGTCATTATTATAATGGATTTGTTAAATTTGAATGCAATGATAGATATCATTGTATACGAATAACGATTCTGAACGGAGTTCATATGTTAGTCTAGAATATAATACAATGTTATTTATAAATATTATATAAGTATATTTTATTTTTAAACGAAAAATTTAGAAAAACCGAAAATTTAAATTGTCTATAAATAAGTCAAAATATGTCAAAATACTTTGAAATTTTAACCATGTATAAAAAACGTCAATATAAAGATTTAATGATAATTTCAAGTTGTTGCGGTTTTTCGTTTTTGAGTTAGGGCATTTTAAAAAAACCGATATCATTTGTCAGTCTAGAACATTCTACATTATATTATATTTTACATGTAATTTTATGTCAATATTCGATGTTCAAACGCTTATAAAAAAAAATTGTGCCTATGGATTTTAATAATTTTTGAATGACATTAAGAACTACTTCTGTGGAATCTTCGATTAAATTTTCAAGTATTTTGTAGAAGCCAAATTTTTTTTATCACCGATTATAAAAAAAAATGTAAAAAAATCGAATATTTTAAATGACTATAAGTGGCTTAAAAATCAATATAATATTTTGAAAAAAATATTGCATAAAAGAAATACCAATCTTAACAGCTGGTAGAAATTTCAAAAATCTGCGACTTATACTTTTTGAATTATAACAAATATTTAAAATCGTCTGAGAATAAATCGCTATTTTATGCAATTTCTTAAATATTTAAATTTCAAACAGTCATAAATTTTTTTCCTCTAAGTCCGGAAGAAATTTTTTTAAAGATTTTTGAAGAGTATCTTATAGATAAACTAGTGTTAAATTTTTGAACCTTAAGTATGAACAAAAAAAATTTTATGAATTTTTATCTACAAAATAACATGCAAATTATCGTGATTTTTACACATTTTATACAAATTTGAGAATTAAGGGCTTATAAAAAAAAATTGAGTTAACCGATCACCGATATTTTTTAGTTACGATAAGTTTAACTTATTATAAACCTAGTATAAAATTTTCAAGAGTTTTCGCTCAATCAATTAAATTTTATAGATGTTTAAAAACAAAAATTTAACAAAAATCGAAAATATAAATTGTCTATAAATAAGTCAAAATATGTCAAAATACTTTGAAATCTTAACCATGTATAGAGAACGTCAATATAAAGATTTGGTGAAAATTTCAAGTTGTTGCGATTTTTCATTTTTGAGTTAGAGCATTTGAAAAAAAACCGATATCTTTGTCAGTCTAGAATATTATACAGTATATTATATTTTACATGTAATTTTTTGTCAATATTCGCTGTTCAAACGCTTATAAAAAAAAATTGTGACTATGGATTTTAATAATTTTTGAATGACTTTAAGAACTACTTCTGTGGAATCTTCTATTAAATTTTCAAGTATTTTGTACGAGCCAAATTTTTTTTATCACCGATTATAAAAAAAAAATGTAAAAAAACCGAATATTTTAAATGCCTATAAGTGGCTTAAAAATCAATATAATATTTTGAAAAAAATATGACATAAAGGAAATACCAATCTTAACAGCTGGTAGAAATTTCAAAAATCTGCGACTTATACTTTTTGAATTATAAAAAATATTTAAAATCGTTTGAGAATAAATCGCTATTTTATGCAATTTCGTAAATATTTAAATTTCAAACAGTCATTAAATTTTTTCCTCTAATTCCGGTAGAAATTTTTTTAAAGATTTTTGAAGAGTAGCTTATACATAACCTCGTGTTAAAATTTTGAACCTTAAGTATGAACAGAAAAAATTTTATGAATTTTTAACTACAAAAAAACTTGCAAATTATCGTGATTTTTACATATTTCGTATAAATTGTAACTTTGAGCACTTATAAAAAAAAAATTGTGACTTACGATTTTAGATTTTTTTTTATCAGTTAAGGAACAACTTATAAGAAACCTTGTATTAAATTTTCAAGATTTTCTAGGCAGCCAAAAAAATTTTATCGTTATTTAAAAAAAAAATACTTAAAAATATTGAAAATTTCAATTGTCTATAAATAGCTTAATAAAAGTCAAAATACTTTGAAAATTTAATGGTGTATAGAGAACGCTAATCTAAACATTTGGTGAAAATTTCAAGTATTTACATCGATTAGTTTTTGAGTTATAGCAAAATAAAAAATTTGATTATGTCAAAAACTGGTTTTGCGTAAAAACTCCCGTTTTTCCCAAATTTTTTTATGGTTTTTCCCGTCGCATTTAAAAAATATTGGAAATTTTTAACTTTTGACCCCCCAAAGTACCAAATAGATTCACTTTCCTTTCAGAAAAGTTGCTACATAAGGCAATCGAAGCATTTTTACTGCCCCAAAACGTGTCGACAGACACAAAAAAAAAAAAAAAAAAAAAAAAAAAAAAAAAAAAACACACATCATTGTAAAATCAATACATTCTTCACTCCGTTCAGAATCTAATACCAAAACAGGAATAAAGTAGATAATAGTATGCTTAATAATAAGCTCTATGAAAGTGTAAAGAAAACAGTGTCTAAAATCGGAAATTTTAAATCCATATTACGTAAAACATATTTATAGATAAATGTGCTATTTTTATCAGTGTTTTATAATAATTAGCAAAATGTGGCATATAAAATCCGAGCACTGATAATAATGTATTATAAAGAGATCTATTACAGCATAACAGTATTATACATACGTGTTGTACGGTGTTCCAACATAATATATTTATATATATATATATATATGTTTTTTTCAAAATGAGTTTAAATATCGTTGCAGTTCCGTTAGTACACGTTTTATATTCGTATGACGAATAATAATAATAATAATACTAACCGTGGAAATGGCAGTCGGCGGCAGGTCGCGTATAGAACAACTTCGGCGAGAAATAAATCTATAGGTATATAAACATGTGGAAGCGCGCAACCGGTTAACGGCGCCAACACATTTTGCAAAATCTAAACAAGTTTATTATACTTTTATTCATTTTTTCATTTCTTATTTTTAGTTAACGGTCGGTCGGTCGTGATGGTGTTTGCGCGTTGATCATAAACTTTCATTTCGAAGCCTATATGTGCGCGCGCTTCCTAATTGTAGCCCACACGGCCATTATTATATTATATTGACTTAAAACACACGCACACGCACGCACGTGCGTACGCACCTTACAAACACTATACGACGGATCGGGTCAAAGGTGTGAGCGTAAAATTGTGTGCGTGCGCGTGCGTGTGTGTGTATGTGTGTGTGTGTGTGTGTGTGTGTGTGTGTGTGTGTGTGTGTGTGTGTGTGTGTGTGTGTGTGTGTGTGTGTGTGTGTGTGTGTATGAGTTCCTTATACGTTCGTACATCTGTTAACGCGGTAACCGGGTGAACCACTCGCGAGCGTTATACACAGTGGTACACGTTCACGACTGGACGTGAAACAATAATAGCGGTCGTGTGCATGTCAGTGGTATACGACGTATGCTCAAGGAAGAACGGGTATACCGTATACACGGCACGCACGCCCGGTAACGTACACGTGTGCACGTCTCCCGGTATGTACCGGGTTGACGGTTCCGTCTCTTGAATCTTGAACGTACGACCACTTGATACGACAACCAATTTCTATATGCTCTTCGATCGCGCGTGCGCCGTGCGCTCCGGTCGGGATACATTAAAATGTGCACGAAGTCGTCGCCGCTTGCGGATCGGTTCGAACTTGTGTTGTCAGCCGCGTATTCCGGTACACCGCAGTGGCATCATTGTTCCGCGTGCCGGACACGTTCTCAGAGTGTGTTTGACCGTGTTCCGATGTGCCCGGCGATAAACGCGCCTTGTTTTTGCTCCCGCAGTGGGTAAACGAGCTGCGATACCTGTTTCGCTAAAAGAGTCATTACTGTTATTGCGTTGTGCTGTCGTCGTCGAACGGAATTGCAGGGACGAATTTAGGGGGGGCAAGGGGGGCATTGACCCTGGCGCCAAGTTTTGAGAGGGCGTCAGAATCCGGAATCTTAAAACAATGCAAAATAATTATTTTCTATTATCATCAAAATAAATTATATTATTTGACCTATCGCGCTCTGCTAATAAGTAACTGAAAAAAAATACTCACATTTATAAATTTTTTTTTCGGTAGTATTAATCTACATACTAGTGTCTTATAAACGATTTTATTTTTAGGTTATTCTTAAAAGAGGGCGCTTAAGAAACAGTATCCTAGGGCGCCAAAAATGTAAATACGTCTCTACGGACATGAGTTGTACAACAAACGTTTCGAGGCATTTTCCTGCGCGCGGCCGATTTCTAGATCAACATCCGTGAACGTGATGTCACCGATAAACCGCTTTTCAACCAGAAATGTTTTCGTCAATCGTACCCGGAAGAGATGTCCTCCATCACACGAGTGATTTTGGGCGTCGTAAAAAAATAATACGCTTTTTAATGCACGCTTAGATCACCATGATGAGCTGAACGTTTATTTTAAACGTACATTACAACATTTTCACTTGAATTATAAATAATGTTTACAGATTCCCCAAAATTATAATTTGAGCAAAAAAACAAAAATAAAACCAAATCTTACAAGCTAAATAAATGCATTTAGCACTTGTTTATTAATATATAATAACATATAATATATATAATAACAAAATAGATAAAAACTATGTTATAAAGGTTTTATTTCATATAATTGTGCATAATTTACAGATTCAAGTTTCGTGCGATCAGGTGCAGCTGACGTTTTTAATGATCCTACTAAAGCCTTTTGAAACGGTCTACAGATATATTTTTTAAAATTTATATCACGTAATAAAATGGTTTAAATTACATTTATACATTATATATATATTTAAAATGTGAAGTAATGAAACGTAATGGTTATTACTCATGTCTCAATACTCATTAATTTTTGTTAGTAATTATATGTATAGTACATCATGTACATCATTTTAATTAAATTATTCGCCAAATAAATAATGTCAGGATATTTCTAGGCAAAACTAAATTTTTTTTTTTTTTTTTTTTTTATTGAATAAATAATATAGTTACATACATTAGTTATTTAATTCACCCCATTAAGCATAGCTTGTGGCGAGGTAAATGAGTTGTTTGTTAACAAATAAAGTCTATAAAATACATAGAAATTACAGTATTTATATAACTTATTTCCTAATTAGACATGCAATACAGTTAAAGATTAAGTAACAACCAGTTTACAATAGTTCTTTTTTTAAATTCATAATTATTTTTATATACATTTTTTACAATATTTTTTTTCAGCTCAAATGGCATAGCATTACAATTAATTGAACCTAAATAATCAACGAACATATTACCTATATTTTTTTTTGTGTAACTAACATGCAAATCGTAAGCCCTGTGCTACCGTTTATTGACGTTTTTAATAGTAATTTTACCGGCTTTAAATAGAATGGAGAACTGTTTATATAAATAACGGACCGGTAGGACTCTCAATTCTTTATAGTTTAAGGAAGTCGAGCCATAGAGCTCCTTTTTCCCTAGAAACAATCTTACTGCATGATTTTGTTGAATCACCAGTGGTTTTATAGCATTATCAGAACACCCACCCCATACTAAGAGTATTGGAAAATTGACTTATAAAGTGCGTTATATACAGTATACATTGTTTCAGTAGGTAATAGTTTATTAAGTTTGAAGAATTTGTAAATAACAGATCTTAATCTCATAACCACATTTTCAATATGAAATTTCCACCGTAGATTCCAGTCTAAAATAAGACCTAAATATTTAACAATCGTAACCCTACTTATTTTTTGGCAGTTACATGATTTAAAATTTAAATCTTGATTTTTACAAGAGTGAATAATAATATCATCGAAAGGTATGTACGTATTATAAATTGAGAAAGCAATGAAAACACTTTTACTTATATTCAAAGTCAACTTATTATTATTTAGTTCTTTAAAAACAGTATTTACTCCAACAGTCGTTTTTTGATGAACGTCATCCCAAGAGTTTCCGGAAAAAAGTAAACAGGTATCATCAACATAGGTTACAACTTGACCGTCAATACGTAGGTTACAGATGTTATTTATATACAAAATGAATAAAAGGGGTCCTAAAACACTGCCTTGCGGTACACCGTAATCTATTTCACCCTCAGCGCTATGAACGCCATTTATCGAAACAACTTGTTTACGGTTTATTAGATAACTTTTGAACCACATAAGACTTTCATTTGATATTCCAAAACAAGGCAACATTTTAATAAGTTCATCGTGACAACCGTGTCAAATGCTTTCGCGAGATCTAAGAAGACAGCAATTACTTTTTTGTTATTGTCTAATTCATTATATAAAAATTTGGACGTCTCGTAGAGCGCTCCAGTTGTACTTCTACCAGGTCGAAAACCAAATTGATTTTTAGATAATAATTCATTCGCTTCTAAAAAGGTTATAAGTCTAACTTTAATTATTTTTTCGAAAATTTTTGAGAAATTGCAAAGCATGGAAATCGGTCTATAGTTGGTCACATTTTTTTTATCACCTGTTTTATAAAGTGGTTTGACGATTGCGAGTTTAAATTTTTCTGGAAATACACCCATTTCGAGGCATATATTTAGTATATAGATAAGAGGGTCTACAATATACGGAGCTATGTGCTTTAAAAGTTTAACTGAAATGTTGTCAAAACCAGCTGCCGTTTTGTCTTTGAAATTGTTTATGATATTTTGGACCTCGGTTTTTTCAATCTTTTTAAGAAAGAGCTGATTAAAAGAACAACTTGGTACTTCAAAATCGTAATTAAGCAAACTGTTATTGAATTTTACAGCTAGGTCTTTACCAACGCTTATGAAGAAAGAATTAAAAATATTTGCTATATTTGCTGGATCTTTTTGTGGGTTAAATATATTGCAGTTAATTATATTGCAGACGGACAGTGGCTCGTCTAGTATGTATCTATCAAAGTCCAAGTGTGATAGAGGAGATGAAGTATATCTTACTATAAATCCATTCTAGATCTTTGATTCTGAGTGAAACGAATGAATACATTGGTTTAACTATGATATGCATATTTTTTGTATCTATGTACAGTACAGTACGATTTCGACTAAAATAATTATTCCAGTCATCGAAGTGGTTCTTGTTAATATACTTCATCTATAGTTGTTGTAAATGTGAAGTTCTTTTTTTTTTATTTTTCAGTTTTTCAAATAATCGAGAATAACTGACGAAGAATTAAAAAAAAAAAAAATTAACGGAAACGTTTAAGAGACAATTTGTTGGTACCTATGTATTTTGACTGTGTTAATAGTAAATATTTAAAACTTTTAAGTTTTCTAAGCTTTTGTTCATAATATATCATATATTTTTATCATAGAAGATGTTTAGTGAACTTAGGGAGGACTATAAACCATTAAGTCTCATTACGCTATCACTCATCCATCATTATAGTAATGCAATACTTTAGTTCAAATAGACTATTTTGTATTATTCGAAGTTAATCGTCAAATTAATCGTTAAAAACGAATATATTTATCATTATAACGAGGTTTTGATTTACAGTATACATTTACATACATTTTAAATAATTTTTTACAATTATTGCATGTTTGTACTTACGCCATGTTGTAAATTTATATACTAATAATATGTATGTACATGTATTGAAGTAAAACAGAATTCTCAAGTAGAAACATTGGTCAATTTTTGTTAACACGGTATGACAATAAAACTATACTAAACTATACTCTTTACAACTACTGTGCCGACATCTGGGATAGAAAAAAATATACATATATCTGTATAAGTATGTACATTTCTAAGCAAGTAAAACATATGCGATAAAATGGCAATAGTTATAATTGTGTAAGGTGGCAAAAAACCAATTGTGAATAGGACAGAAGGTTCTAGAAATGTCTGTACACACACACACAATGGTGTACGACGTTTTGGCGTGAGGTTCGACAAGCCACGTGCCGTATGAAAATACGATAAAGGTCATGATTAAAACGAAAGTATAATTTAAAAATCTCGTCTTGGGATTTATTAGCCGTCGATTTTTTGTTTTTGTTAAAGTTTTGTATCTACATAATCTGTTCGGGACATGAAGCATAACAGTACACACCTTACGATAATTTAGTGCCTATCCGTGTAATAATTATAATTGTATATCCGTTACGAAATTATATACGAATACGTGAGTTCAATAATTGTTATATTCGAAAAAAGTAAATTATAAACAAGTGTACCACTCTGTATACGTATAGCGTGTATGAATAATGTATAACACTTCGTCGGGTATAATTACAGACACACACACACTCATACAATATACACTCGAGAATCGATTACCAATATTATTATTACTGTACACAAAACACAGATAAGGTTGAAGTTTGCGATTGTGTGTGTGCAGATGACTCATCTCACACATATTTAGGTGTAAATGGTGCCGTAAATATATGTATAAAATAGCGTGTTTGTACACACACAACAGCAGCAGCAACAACAGCAGGTGCATGAGTGCGCGCGCGTGTGTGTGTGTGTGTGTGTGTGTGTGTATTTGCAAGGCGACAATAGGTCTGGCCGAGTTCTTTTTCGCGTTGCATTATTATTATTATTATTATTATTATGATTATTATTAGTATTTTTATTGCCACCGACCAACTCTCGGCGTATTACTGCCGTCACCGATACTAAGAGGGATTTATCCTCCTACGTACCTATGTATATATATGTGTGTGTATGTGTGTGTTTGTGTGGTCGAAGAAACTCCACCTTGAGAAATTGCGCACACACATACGCACTAATATTATATAATGTGTGTATGGGGCTCACCCCATTACGAGGACCGTCATCGTCGTCGCGGTATTGAAATTCATATGCTCTCCTGACAAGAGAATATATTTATTATTATTATTATTTCATATTATAAGACTTGGCATAAGGATAATGTACACGGCAGAGCAGCTGGCACGTCTTGAGTCGTTCTCACGGTATATGCGCGTATTTATTTTACGACGAAAAAATAAAAACGACCGTTTTGCCCCTTGCGCGATTAAGGGATATATATGGTTACGACATCGTATTGGTGGATGATCGGTACAGTTCTATAACACGTATGTCTTAAGAATAATGTAATCATACATTTTCATGTACAAATGAAGCAGTCCACGATAACAATAAGGAAATAAAAATTTCTCTAAAATTTCTACTAGACATTTTTACGTAATAATAGATTGTTGACCGTCATCTTCATCACTACCACCACATTTCTCTTCATCGTCTTTTCTCATATACCAATACACACACACACATCAATGCATTTGCGCTTCTGCACGCACATCTAATACATAGCAACACTCACTCATCACACGTTTTTGTTGTTTTCTTTCCGTCGTTCATCGTTTAACGCAGACAAATATCAATTTGAGTCCCCTTAACTGACGGCTATCATTGATCCCCATAACGGTTTTCGATTAGGTTAGCTTCAATTGTTTGTTCAGTATAAATTATAAAGGACCACACAGTCTGTATACATTTCTGTAAATCATATTTTATTAATAATCCATGCGCATAATATACTAGCTGTATATGATATTAAAAACACACAAAAGTTAGCGTGGTATTTGTGTTTGGTCAGAGTTATTATTAATGGAAAAAAATATGTGAGAACGCAGTCTCCCTTCGTGTTGCCAAAAATGAAAAAGAACTGAATTAACCATAATAACCTGCGCACCTACACTATATTCGCTTTTATAATATTCCAAGTATTAGAAATAAAATAATATTTGTACGTTATTGAACTTTAAATAGAATATTTTATGAAAGTGTGCATTGTAATACAGAATTTGAAAAGTTTCGTATGACTCTTAAATTTAAACGGACCATTTTGAAATACATAATGACCAGTTCGGTCTTCTGATGAAGTTGTTTTCAAAAATTTAAAAAAAGTATTCTAATTTTTTAGATGTTCGTCATTAAATTGATAAAATTCGTAATTCGAATATGTTACTTTGTGTATGTGCAGTGTTATAATAGTATTAAAATATACGGTACTATTTAATTTATATGTTAATATAACGTGTCTTTGTATGTAAATAGAAAACAATGTACAAAACATACAAGTGAATTGTTTAAACGAATCTAATAAAAATGGGCTCCTGTTATGGTCCGAAACTTCAAAAAGTTGTCCATTAAATTATGTTGCTATATCGATACTTGCGAAAGATGTACCAAAAACCAAAATTCATCAGAACTTTTTAAAACATTTTGTAAAACTTTTTACGTACATTAAAAGTATTACAAATAGGAAATCTAATTTAAAAACCTTTTAATAAACTTTAAGTTTACATAGTCAACCATTACTGCAATAGAATATTAAAACATTTCAAAGGGATGATGAATAGGGGACAGGTAATTTTTATAAGATTTCATTTTGAAAAGTTTTTTCATTACTTATATTAAAATTATATCAAAACGAGTTGATCAATTTCATAACTTTAAAACTCTAATTGTTTTTTTTAATTAATGTAACTAAACATATATTATAAAATATACGTCTTATAATAAATATCAAGATTACGATTTGTTGAGTTTTGGATTTTATTCTTTGAAACGGAAGTATTGTACATTTTATCAGATAGAAAATAGCTGCGTGCAGAGGTTAACGTCGTAGACATTTAGATTCCGATAACTTCGGAACTAACAATTGTGTCCGATCAGCAGATTTGGCACGAATCGTTTTCCAATCGCGCATAAGTACAGTGGTGTACATTGAAGACGTGCGTATAGCAAACGCAAACAACACGTTTGTACACAAATAAAACGATATAAAAAATGTGTCTATGAATCTTTATTTATATATATGTACACATACATTTATACTACACTCGTAGACAAATTATGTTTTATGGTTTGATATAAATGTTGTATAAGAGATAAATATATTACCATAATGTTTTACATTATGTTTATATATAAATTTAATAACTTTTCAACTCGTGCTTACACAAGGAAAAAATAATAGCTCGAGATAAATAAAATAATTATCATTTTATTACGCATAATTTTAATGAGATGTCTATTACAATTATATATTTGTATATTGATCGCTATGGCCTGGCGTCCAGAGAGGTGAAAACAATAGTCTAATGCAACTGCATATGTTCACTTTGGAGATTAGGTTTGAACATAATTACAGGTGAGTGCGGTAACACGGAGAAAATTATGGTAATTATAACAGTTACATCGATAGTTTTAATATTAAATTTCCGAGTGTCTTAAACGGTCTTTAGACTAAATGGATAGGTCAGAGATAAGGGTTGAGATACGTCCCGATTTGGCAGGACATTTTCAATTTTTAACCTATTAATGTATTTGTCCCGCATTCCTCTTAAATTCTTAGCGGTACGCGTATGTCATGTTTCCTAAATCCAGCTTTACAATAAAGCGGAACGTCAATATTTCGAATTTTGTACATCTTATAAAGTTGTGTATTCTGCGAGTTAAGAAATCCCAACCTTAGTTGAGGTATAAGTTAAATATTATGTTTAGCTAAACGTAATAATTATATTTTTTACATCATTAAGTAATATCGTGTGCACGCGTGTACATATAAATTTATAGATGTTTACGCGTGAATATAAATATACGTTATTTGTGTTTGCACTCATATGTACGATAATAAATATACCCGTTTTACGGTAAACGCGTATTTTATGAATTATTGAAAATAGGACTATTCGTGTGTAACATTTAAACTAAGGCTGTTCAATTTATTTTGGAAGCTGGCTATAATTTCAATTAAATTTAGCTGGCGGACCATCTTACGATCAAGACTTACTTACACTTATGGTTCATCTATATTCTATTCACAGATACTTAAATATATAAGTATTTAAATCAAAAAATATTTTAAATTGCAAATGTTTTAATAATATCAAAAAGAAAAACCTCCAGAGAAGGGACTAATTAGTTATTGTTTTTCAATATTTAGTAATCAGTTTAATGTTATTATCACCATTATTTACATTTGATAATAATATGAAGTCTCAATACGAAGTGCAATTGAATTACAGCGATATTTATTTTTTACATAGGTTAGAGTAAAAAAAGCTTTTTCGCAAATATATGTTGATCCAAATCTGCTTGAATTTTTTTTTATTTATTGATTAATTTAACGAGCTTGAACCCTTTGAATATAAGGTATAATACAGTTAATTTTGCAGAGAATGAACACACATTACAGGGAAATCTTCCTTTGGTTCAAATTTTCAAAATTGTATTTATTTAATTTTTTAATCGGCTTATATATATAAATTATATATAAGGAAAAACTTAAAATTGAAATAAAAAATTACAAAATAATACAATAAATTGTTTTTCACATCAAAATACGACCGTATTTAACATTAATTACGTATTATTATGACCGTAGCAAAAAACGAGTGAGGAGCAAGTGACTTTGGTCGGTATTTTTACAATACTTCGAATAACAATCTACTCGTTAATCTCGATAAGCCAATATACGACGACTACGTCGACGGACAGTCACGACAATATGTAATTATAGCGCCCCATACACAAAACGATTTATCGTCAAACGCGGTCGCACAGACAGATTGATACGTGTATGGACGTCGTGTCGTCGTGTGTGCCGGTTGACGCTCTCGGAGCGTCAACACGACAACCGCCGACATGTCGACAAACCTGTTGGTGCGTGTATGGTGTTGTCGATATCAACCGCGAGTCTGCGCGTTTACAAAATTATAACATGCCATATAGTGACTATGACTTGATTCGGTTCATTTATAAAAATTTAAAATTAAAGTTGCAAATTTTATACATTGCAATGGAATTCGATAAAAAATTTGTTGCCGAATTCATCGACGAATATAAAAATCATCCAGCGTTATGGAACGTAAAAAGTGACATTGCCAAAAATAAACATCTGCGAAATAAAGGAATTGAGGCACTTGTTAAAAAATGCCAAGAAAAAAATCCTGAAGCTGACCATGCGTTTATTAAAAAAAAAATAAATAATTTGAGGACAGCATACAGAAGGAAACTGGCAAAAGTACGATCGAGTAAACGCACAGGATCCTCTACCGATGACATATATTCACCACGTCGAAAACACAACACAGAACTTCGCACACGTAGAATACTGTGGAGACTACGGTTCTTCGCGTGTCACATATAGCAAGTTGATAGACAAATCGATTTGTGTGTGGAGTATAGATGTTTGACGACAAATTGAGCGATCGGTCTGTCGACCAATTTGTCGATAAATCGTTTCGTGTATGGGGCACTTTTAAAATTAATACCGATAATTTCGCGATATATACGTTTTATTATCCGTTTTGACAGGTCCGACTAAGCCTGATTACATTGGTTTTTATTATAAATACTACACTGAAGTGTTTTATCGGGACTGATCGATTCCGGTCAAAACGGAGAGTGGCATGGCCCCAGTGCTAACTAGATATACACGTCTAAATAAAATGAAATACACAAGAAAATTTTAAGAAATTATAATAATTAAAAATACAATTAAATGTTAAAATTTAAATGCGCTGTTGGGTCACTGTGGGCTAGGATTCGGGCAGCCATGGTTAAGATGGACGGAAACTAGGAAATATCCGTAAACTAATATTTCGGATTCTTATCGAATTTCATTTCACGATAGAAGCGGTGCACGCTGTATTTGGAATAATCAATTGTCCCAGGAAAAAGTATGTGTTTCTGTCACCGCAGGAGGTTTTCCTGAGTCATCGAAACCCCTGCATTTGTTTATGGACACATACATACAAACAAGTATATTTAAATATTTTTTAGCCCTAAGTTGTTTTTGCCAAATTTCACGCTTGCCAACAACGAGCGGTTATACTGTTTGAAGGATGAAACTTTTCCTCCGCGCGTTTTGTTCGACGAAATGTCTATTGCGAAAAATCGTACAACATCAGTGCCGGATTTAGTAGTGATGGCCCAATAACCAAGGGCCTCAAAAGAAGATTTTAAATTTTCGTAATAGCTCAAAATAATAGATTATGATTGTATAATGTACCGAAAACATCAAATATTGAATAATTTATAAATTATACGATCGTTAAACAAAATTATAATATTGCTCGTTGAACATTGAATTTATTATTATTATATTATTTAATTCATGTTTCGAAGAAATATTTAAGATTTATATACGTCAATTGTTTTTATTACATTTTAAGGGATGTGTTCCGATTAGTTTCGTAGTTGGATCGTCTACCAGGATATAAATAACCGACGCTGTACAACATAGCGACGTAAATAATTATTATAGTAAATTACTTGTTTGTGCATAGAGTCGGATACAATTCTGGGTAGAAACGAACATGTGCATCTTTGTGATCTTAGTGAATAGAATTCGCACGGTGTATCTATGTATGTGTGTGTAGAAAATATGTTCGTACTTCCTGTGACGTTTCGGGTATCTTTGTATGCACGCGGATATAATGGTAAAATACCGGAATAAAATACAAAAAACGTACGCTTGATGTGCGTAAAAAAAGGTTATTATTAGTATCTACCTGTGGGGTTTTTTTCACGAAAGATTTAAAAACACTATGCGTATAATATCGTTGTTTCCGGTCGGTTGATAGAATAGCGGGTAAAATCGATGACGAGTACTATACTATGATTATATACTTGAACAATATAATTTATTTTTGCGCGGTCTTCTTGTATACACACGACAGTTATACGCGACCGGGGCGTATAAAAGGGTGGGGGGCTTAGAGGTTCGAACCCTTCTCCCGAAGTTGTAAAAAATTCTAAGTTTGTGTTTTTATTTCCTACACACTTGACAATCAGAGTTGTTTTTTCCACGTTAAAGATTTAAAGTGTAAAATGTATCTACATCGAATTGTTCGTTATTTGTTTATAATTGTTGTTATCGCAACACTTGAAAACCTTAAGCCCTCCTCAAAATATTTTTTTTGTCCGCGCGCCTGTATGGCTATCAAATTTTATCTAATTTTATCTGCATTGGTAAAAATATCTATGGCAAATATAAATGCACAATAATTTCAAGTATTAAATTACACTATTCAGCATAGCACTACGAATATTGATTGTAGACACTGCATAAAGCGCGATAGGCATTATCCGTTTCCTTATTTCGAAACCGACGGAGCATGTAAACTCGTGTACTATCTGCGCTACGTTGTCTTGACTTCAATAGTCCGAGTGTAATGTATTTCGTGATCTGCTCGTATTTTACAATGACGGAATAAGAATTGTTTATTTTTTATACGCCGAAGCCACTACAGTGCTGTCCACAAAGAGTACATTAATTTTATTTAAATTCCACTTCGGTTATATCGCTGTTGTTTTTAATTAGGAAACGTGATGAAGCACCGTGAAAACCGATTGTTAAAAAAACTATTTGCATGGAATATTATAATTTCAATGTATGACCTATGGTGTGTATTATAATTTAATATTAAATATATGGATAAGTACACGGAGCGTTGAAAATAGTATAGAAATGATTACCAAGGCTGTGAATTTAAAACTATAAAAAAACTGTGCATTACACATTCAAAATGTGCTCTGCATATTTTCCCCAAATGTCTGGAAATATGCAAAAATATTCATTTTGAATTCAAAAAAAGCGAGTTATGCGTTTTACTTAATAAATAAATATGTCTTGTATGAATCTTTAGTCAAATATATTATACAAAATTTAATTTTGATCTTGAACTGGTAATTTTGTATTATTTAAAGAAATTTTTTGGGGCTCAAAATCAAAGCCCATAGTACGTACTATTTCATATAGTTAAATAAATGCATGGCCTGGAGTTTTATTGTATTTGTTCAGTACGACTGGTTTCGAATAAAAAATTCATCGTCAGGTGTATACATACAAAGTTAATAAAATCGCGACTGAATATTAAAAAAATACAGGAATAAAACTAGAAAAATTGTTCATTTTACATAGAGATAATTTATTTTATTATTTTTTAGATTCTGAACGGAGAGATGGAATCTATTTAGATATAGATATGTTAAGCAAAAATTAACCGGTCGTAATTTACAAATATACATAAAAATACTTCAGGTTAGGAGTACAAATAATACAAAAATACATTTGTGTATTTGTTGAATTATTTATATATTAATTTTTGAGTGTTAACTATTTACTGTTTTTAAATTTTAATGGTATTTTTTAATATTTTATTATTTATTAATAATCACAAAATTAGTATAAAAAAATATTTATAAAATATGATTAATTATGAAAAATTAAAAAAATGTAGCAGTATTAATGAAATTGATTTTTTATACAATGTAATTAAAAAAAAGAACCGGATGGGCCTCGCTCTGCTGTACAGTTGGGGGTGGAGTGCATCTCGTTTATACGATAGGTCATTATTACAATGGATTTGTTAAATTTGAATGCAATGATAGATATCATTGTATACGAAAAACGATTCTGAACGGAGATGATATGTTTGTCTAGGATATAATATATTGTTATTTATAAATATTGTAATAAGTATATTTTATTTTGAAACGATAAATATATTTTTTAATTAGGATGGGTTGGCAGTTGCATACGGCGACATAGTTTGTCAGTCTAGAATATTATACATTATATTATATTTTACATGTAATTTTATGTCAATATTCGCTGTTCAAACGCTTATAAAAAAAATTGTGCATATGGATTTTAATAATTTTTGAATGACATTAATAACTACTTCTGTGGAATCTTTTATTAAATTTTCAAGTATTTTGTACGAGCCAAATTTTTTTTATCACCGATTATAAAAATAAAATGTAAAAAAATCGAATATATTAAATGCCTATAAGTGGCTTAAAACTCAATATAATATTTTGAAAAAAATATGACATAAAGGAAATACCAATCTTAATAGCTGGTAGAAATTTCAAAAATCTGCGACTTATACTTTTTGAATTATAACAAATATTTAAAATTTTTTGAGAATAAATGGCTATTTTATGCAATTTCGTAAATATTTAAATTTCAAACAGTCATAAAATTTTTTCCTCTAAGTCCGAAAGTAATTTTTTTAAAGATTTTTGAAGAGTAGCTTATAGATAATCTAGTGTTTTATGAATTTTTATCTACCAAACAACTTGCAAATTTTCGCAATTTTTACATATTTCGTATAAATTGGAACTTTAAGCACTTATAAAAAAAAATTGTGACTTACGATTTTAAATTTTTTTTCATCAGTTAAGGAACAACTTATAAGAAACCTTGTATTAAATTTTTAAGATTTTCTGGCCGGCCAAAAAAATTTTATCGTTATTTTTAAAAAAAAAAATTAAAAAATTGAAAATTTCAATTTTCTATAAATAGCTCAATAAAAATCAAAATACTTTGAAAATTTAACGGTGGAGAACGCTAATATTAACATTTAGTGAAAATTTCAAGTATTTACATCGATTAGTTTTTGAGTTATAGCAAAATAAAAAATTTGATTTTGTCGAAAACTGGTTTTGCGTAAAAACTCCCGTTTTTCCCTTATTTTTTTAGGGTTTTTCCCGTCGCATTTAAAATATTAAATCTCAAGATAGCGATATATAACAAATAACGACGGTGGTGTAACCTGATAAACTGTGCCGAGAATATGTGTTCAATTGTGACAGCCATGCAGGTGTACAGTTTAATAAAAGGTTAGTTGAATAAATCATTGTAAATTCTTGAAAATAAAATTAAAATAACGTATGAATAAATGGGAGACTTTCATTTGGGCGAATTACCCAAAATAACTTTTCATTTGGGCGAATTTCTACATATCCTTTGGGCGAAATTAACACGGACCCCTAATTTATCTAATACATCGTTTGGACGAGTTATAAATATATATTTATAAAAATTAATATAGACTAATACATTTTCCTTCACATTCTTAGAGACTTAGGAATCTCAGTTAGTTCTAACTAGTATGTTTAAAAATGTATGTATTGTCATACAGTTTATTATATTATATTTATTATTTTAACTAAATTGTTTGTATTAACATGGTATCTTATGCCCATTTCTTTAATATAGTTGTAGTTTTTTAATATAGATTGTTGTTAATTTTCCGGTATGATACTCTTTTCATGATTTTATATAGGTATAGCCTTGTTTTTCTTTAGTATTTTTATATTATAAAAATGATTATGTACATAGTTATGTTACTTCCCTCTCATTCAATAATTTATAAATTCGCCTAAATGATCGGTTAATTTCTCGCCCAAATTATATATGCTTTACTCAGGTAAACATTGGGTTACTCGTCCAAATGAATGACGCCCGAATAAATGTCTGGATGACTCTGGTCCGGAAATCGATGTACCTATGTATATATGGTATATAAATATATATATATATATATATATATATATATATATATATATATATATATATATATATATATATATATTGCTAAAACATCTACTTATTTTTCTTCTTCTTTTTTGTCTTTCTCCCAATTATTTGGGGTCGGCCACCCTTATCCTAAATTTTCACTCGTCTTGATTTTCTACATCACTTACGCGAATACCAACAGTCCTCATATCATTCTCAATCGTATCCAACCATCTCTTTTCTTTGTTCATCCTTTATTTCCTTCAACGGTCATTTCCATATGTATGTACATACGTTCCATTTCCATCACCACTCTTACTGCTTTAGTTTCCTCTCGCTTCATCACATGCCCAAACGATCTCAACCTATTTTCTATCATCTTGTCCACTTTCGTGGCTACACCAATACTACTTCTCACATATTCGTTCCTTATTCTATCTTCTTTTGTCACTCCACTCATTTATCTAAACATTTCTTTTCATTTCGTCCAACCAAACTTATAACACACCATATACTCGCTCTATATATAATTTGTAACTTCATCCATTATTACAGAGAACAAATAAGGGCCTAGAGCCGATCTCTGATGCACACCAACACCTGCGTTAAAATCTTCTGTTACTCTATACAAACTCTTGACACTAGTCTTCGAGCCTTCTCCTGAATTAAATTTACATATATTTTTGGGATATCTTTTCTCATTAATACCCACTTTAAAACTTCTCTTGACACTTTGTCATACGCCTTTTCTAAATCTGTAAACGTCGTGCATAATTTTTCTTCTTTTCCTTAAACTTTTCTAATAGTTATCTAACACAAAAGAATGGTTTCATGGTTGATTTTCCTGACATAAAACTAAACTGATTCTCTAATATTAATGTCTCACTTCTTATTCTCTTCTTTATAATCTTTTTTCAAAACTTCATACTATGACTCATCAGCTTTATTCTTCTATAGTTCCTATATTTCTGTACGCTTCCTTTGCTTTTAAATATAGGTACAATAAAATTTTTTCTCCAATATTTTGGCATTTTTTCCTCCATTAACATCTTATTATAAAGATCTTTCAATCATTTAATGCTTATAACCCCTATAATTTTGCATTCATCTATAGGCACTCCAGCTGGTCCTACCACTTATTTCTTTTTTATCGCCCTCATCGTGACCTTCACTTCCTCTTCACTAACTAAACCAATTAATCATTTATTCCATAAAATACTCTCTTAAGCTTCTATTAGATACTCCTCATTCAATAATCTCTTAAAATATATTTAAAACGTGTAGTATATAATATAGAAATATAAAAAAAAAATATAACGCAAGAAAAACTCCATTGAGTAGCCCCAAAAATATGTGAAAAAAAACAAAAATAAAATAGCTCCGAACGGGAAATTTCAACTAAAAAATTTGACATATGAGAATGATGAACAAACCGAGTGTTTGTACAGATGATGTGCCAATTTGGTATGAAGGGGAAGGGAAATCAAGAAAAAGGATTTTTATATTTTTTTTATTTTACAGTTTTATACATACAATCTGTAAAAGTAGTAATATGCATATGTGATGTATTTAAGTAACAACATGAATATTTTAAAAACTTAGCTGGGAATTTAACGATACTTTTAGATCTACATTTTTTTTTTTTAATTTGTTTTATAAGTAACAACATCAGTTCCTTTTTTAATTCCTTTTTAAAAATTTAACACAGAATTTCCCGGTTTAGTTTGAGTATAAAGCAGTGGCGGATCCAGGGCTTAGTTGTGTAGGGGGCAAAAGTCCCATATCATTTACAACATATACACAATTTCTTACAAATTTATATTTTATAGTACATTTTATAAAACAGTCTAAACGTCGCTGTTTTTTATTGGCGAAACGGTCAATGTACCTAACTGTAACTGTAACTCAAGAAATATGAATATCTATGATGACATAAAATATAAGACAATTTGGGCATTTGGGAGGGGCAAATGCCCCCATTGCCCCCCCCCCTTGGATCCGCCACTGGTATAAAGGTTCTTTATCAATGGATTTTGGTAGTTTTTTAGGCGATTATGGAAACGTTTGTAGAAATATGCAGCTTCTTCTATTACAGTTTTTATTTTGAGATATTTATGTAGGCTTTATGTTGTTGCTTATAATGCAGTAAAGAAAACTTCGTCGTTGTTTTGAAATAAAACTTCAAAACAATTTGTAGTTATGAGTAGTGATATTTTAGATTTTTTATTTCTTGGTAGCATTGGAAATTTCATACTTAAACTTGAAGACGTAGAGATATTTCTTTTGTTTTTGTTTTTGTTTTTATTACTTTAATTATCTAGGTCATTTATTGAACTTGTACTGGTCGTTAACGAGTTAATATTACCTTTCTTGTTGATAAGTTTGATAGGAGTAATGGTTTTATTTTGGACATCATTATTGTAAGAAGACATTTAATGAGCTATTCAATATCCGATATTGGTAATTACCTATAGGCTTGACCTTCAGATAAGAACAACTCGCAATTTATAGCCGGTAAGCCGGCAATGTATTATTAATTTTAATATTAATATGAATTGTTACACTCAATCACTGTTTTTAAAATTAATAATTTACTAAAACATTGATGACGTTATTTAATATGGATACTAAAACATTGTTGTGTGAAAAAATAAAACATAAAAAAAAGGATACAAAAGAACAACAAATATAATACGTAATGCAAGTCCAGACGAGCACTCCACCGTAAGTGTACATATAACTTCAACGCGGAACCAACCACAAGGATGACGACAAAATCACCTGATTTGTGTACAAAATAAACGGTCTTCTTATTCTAGGTGACTTCTGTAATTTTTCTGTAATCATTATAGATTTTTACCATCCTAGTTGAAAAATCAACACTTATGTCAACAATTATACAATGATGGTCTATATATTGTATTGGTCTACACTGTAGACTCTACAGGATATGTTGTTACAAAATTAAGACATGTTTTGTGAACATAACATAATTCGATGCGAATCGCTTTGCATAATATGTTATGCCAATGCCTTAAAGTGATGAAAAACGTATGGTAGATTAATGTAACCATATAATTAATGATTCATACACCATTTCGAGTGTTACATGTATCATAATTTACTAATTGATTAAAATGTATAATTAATATTTAATATGAGTTAGTTATTGTATGTAAACACACAGTTTTTCGTAACTATTAGTTACGGTCGACCGCCAACGAAATATTCGCAATGGTTATAAAATAAAATAATTTTTTTGAAAATCATGCAATTATATAATTATAACTAATTAGTAAGTTCTAATGTAAGCGAATATTTTAATAAAACAATTGAAATGTTCGGATATATGTTAAAGGGAACGACTTTTAAACGCCATGGAATAAAGGGGACCGAGTCCTATTGCGTCCCTCGTTATCAAAGCTCTGGATAAATATTTTTTTACATCGTATATAGTTTGTCGCTCCGGGACAACGGTAAAGAAAAAAAGTTTTATTAAAAATCATTTAATAAACACAACTATATTAGAATTAACAAATTGAATGTATAAAAATCAAACATCCTTTAAAAATATGGAGTAATATTCCCCTGTTGCCTTCCTCTAATTACGGTCCTTCGGATATCCGCGTAATGACAGCGGCGGTATTGGTATAGACTGTTTGCTCGACGTATCTAGGTACGGGGTTTCCGTATAAGATGGTGCTAATGTATTCTACTTACTCTTTGATTTTAACCAATAATATGCGCAGCTAATTTTATCAAATAATTTACTATACGGTCTATAGGTGACCGAATGTTCCAACGTTCACATATCTTGCAAGCAATCGATGAGAATGGTAAAAGTCAAACTTTAGAATTGTTAAAATAATTCGTATACGACATTTATTTTCGCTTGTATGCATACATATGTGTATATATTTATATTATAATGCATCGGTACGTGATACGGTCCCTCTGTATATTTAACGAAAATTGCGGATTAATGTGAATATAATCTTTCACGGATAGTTGTACTCACGCGCGGTATATGTATGTATTTTTCTTTTGTTTCTGCAAATGTCAAACAAAATATGTGTTAAATCGATCGGTGCCTATTTCACAAAAGCGTGGGCGATAGATTAATACATGCACACTCATTGTTCAAAAAATAACTTTGTTGCATTGTCTCGATATACGATGAATCATACAGGTTAAACAGGTGCAATGATTACTCACTCGGTAAACCATATTTTGTAAACATGATCCGTTTACTCTCTTTTGTTGGTTTTTTTTTTTTTTAATTGTTTCGTTGTGCACATATACAATACACGAGTTTCGCAATTGGATTTCCGTCAGAAGCTCAATTAATCGCGTGCATTATTATATACATATACACGTATATATATAATTTATAAGAAAAAACGGTATATACGTGAGAACAAAAAAATGTTTATCGAAATGTCGCTGTCGTCTCCGACAAAGTCTTATTAGAACTGAAGACTGATTTCATACCTCAATTTCTGTAAAATAAAACTATACGGACGCTATATTTTATTGACAGACAAGTGATGCGATTATAATAAGATATGGAGATAATATTACCCATTGAATTTGATGTTAAAAAAATAAAGGAAAATAATCAAAAATTCTTCAAACAACGAATTATTGCTGCCATCTTCGTCGTGTCTGTCCGTCAAACAAAATAGCGATGATGTTTACGACTTCATTGTATTTTCTCTTTAGTTAGGCTATCGTTTTAAGCTATATATTGTTTTGACTAACGGTTGCGATAAATCGAATTTGTTTTCAATAATAATTAATTTTGTCATAAATGACGAGTACATACATAAATATATGTAATATACGAGTATATGATTGTATGTAAAAACAACTACGGACTAAAACGCGTTCTTGCAATACTGTACTTCGGTTTGACACCGGTCTGGGGCAATATATATGGAAATGTTAAGAGGTAAGAACTTCATTTTATTATCATGCAATACGAAATTCGACGATGGGTCGTCCTCGAAGTCACACAATAATTGACATTCGAAATTTACTTTCAGAAGGAAAAGAGTCAATTAAAATGGCATTGTATTTGTCGAGCTTTTAATGAATTCACGCTGCGGTGTACAAACCGAAAGTTGATTTTGTGCCAAACTATCGTGTAAATAAATTGGCTTGGGATGACTAACTTATCGAAGTTACATATTGACACAGACGCATAAAAACACAATCGCTTACACAAAATTGAAGTTTACACATTTGTTTTTGTTTACCTTCAATATGACATTGTGTTTGATTAGAACATTATGTTTTTTTTCACGATAAACGTATATAATAATTCAGATACACAGACACAGACACACAGACACACACACACACACACACACACACACACACACACACACACACACACACACACACACACATATATATATATGTGTGTATATGTGTATATATATATATATATATCACATTGCAAAATAAAAAAAACCTTAAAAAGATTTAAGTTTCGAGACAGTCATGTATTTGATCCAAACGTCGTTCCTATATAGACTCTATCATGCTAATAGTATATACTTATTATATCGTTTAGATTCCTTTAAAGTCAAGTGGTATAGAATAAAATAAGCGCAAATATACGATATTATGGGAATGTACGCGAGTTTTCAGATATCGGATCGATCGATGACGAGTGAAAATAATAATAATATGTATTTATTAATATTCAAACTAAATTGATTCCAAAATATTTAGGTTTACTCTTTTTATGTATGTATATGAAGAACTGAACCTCGACCAGGTGAGTGGAAATAAAGTTTAAAAATTAAAAATATGTATAGCCTAACCTAAATAAAAGCCTATATCTAGTCTAAATAATATATTTTCTGTTTCTATTAACAATATATATACGAAAAGGTGACAAATATAATATTATATGTGATGAGGATAAAGATGCATGTACATATTAGATGTATTGAATTTAACATAATAATAATGAACAAAAATTATTCAATTGAAAAATATATATTAATTTTTCTAGGTGAACTTTTAAGTGAGTGGTTATAGTTATAGTATATAATAGTAAAATGGTCACTTGTTAACTGTAACAGTTTATTTTAACGACAATCATATTTCAATAACCCCACTGTTTACTTATGGTAACGCATACCTCTTTCTTTTGAAACACTTAAATTATAAATGGTCCATCGATTTTTTCACTATCACTGTGATTTTCACGTTTTAACACCGGACAAAATAAATCGACATAACAGTTGATAGCTATCCGGGAACTATTGGCGGTGTTACTGAAACGACTAAACTCGTACGCGAAAATAATAATAAGTACTGAATTGAACTCGTAGTAGCTTGCCGAGCCGCCTGTATACCCGGACGAATGTTATTAATATAATATTATACACGTATACCTACACGAGTATTATTAATTACAATATTGTGCACATATATACTAGCAGCAGGTACGCACCGGTACATGGGCAATTGCAATAATTGGAGCATGTTCCTCGGGAGGAGATGCCCCGGAGATACGATTAGATCGTACGCCTGGATCTACTTGTACGCATACATGTATAATATGTATGCTTACTTATGAATCATCATCTACTAATACACTACTCGTTCGTGTGCATAATATTGTAGCCGAATGCACTGTCGTTCGCATTTCTACAATATTCTGTCGTATCTGTACGATGTGTACATATTTCATGTAATACCTTTGCCGGCAAATTATGTTTTCCATCCGTATTTTAGTCAACCGATTGGCTTATCAGATAACTGTATAACTAGCATAACATAACTAGAGTAGTAGACTTCTTTACGTTATATTAAATGTGTCCGGTATAAATCTGGTTTAGAGCGTTCGAGTGAATTTTACGAAAAACTTGGTTGAAAATATTTTAATTAATAACTTATACAATTAGAAGAAATTTAATTTTGTGAATTTTAAATGCAGCTAAAATATTTAAAAAATAATGATTTCCGTTAACCATCTTTAAATGCTATTGTTTTTACAACGTTGAAATAAATAAATTTCAATAAAATTGAAATAAATAAAAACGTTTATAAATTATATACGGATGATAAACTAGGAATTTTGTTCCCGTCAGTTCATATTTTGGTAAAATTGCGATTTGGCGCCCACTACATGTGCATGATAATTAATGAGATTGATTTATAACCGTTAAGACTAAAAAGTATAGCTAATTTTAGTAACTTACCATAATTTTATTTGAGCCGTACAGAGATCTAATATAGTCACATACTTTTTATTCCTTAATACAGTTAATTTATTTTAATTTTTGAGAATATCTAATTAAAATAATTAACATACCAGGGACAGGAACCTAACCAAAAAGAACCTGTTCTGGAAACGGAACCTTTTAAATATTAGATACCGAAACCCTTATATTAATATGGTATACTTATATTAAGTACCGAAACCGAAACGGAATTTTTAAATTAAAAAGGTTCTTTTAGGTTTCAAAAATAAAATGATTTTATTCAGCATAACTAATTAGTTATTATTACTTTATAAATACTCAGAGATAATATTATGATAATATCCATTATCATAATATTTATACCTGAAACTATATATAATTCGCATTCTGGATTTTTACCTATATAAAATTATAGTCCTTTTTAAGTATTTCTTATTAAATGTGTATTTATCACAAAATAGTATTATT
Organism: Sipha maydis; assembly: GCA_034509805.1. Taxonomy (NCBI): domain Eukaryota; kingdom Metazoa; phylum Arthropoda; class Insecta; order Hemiptera; family Aphididae; genus Sipha; species Sipha maydis. The sequence goes on from JASXSY010001086.1 coordinate 161,923, forward strand.
TGGAAATGTCTTTCGCAATATTCATCATAATTGGAATCATTATTATACAATTTTCAAAATAAAACGATGATAATAATAATATTGACACATTGCCCGCTAGTGTTACACTAGTGCTAATACATTAGTAGTGTATTATTATGGAAAACGATGCGTAAATGAAACGTCTCATCAATGGAAAATAATATCTTGGTGATTAATTTTCGACATTATAATAGTACTATTGTTTTGTATTTATAGTAGGAGGTTACGTTGATTGGCGGCAATATATCGTAACATAATTTTTCGTTTAAAAATATATAATTATTATAATACACTTATGGTAAACGGGTATTTGACAAGACGATGGTAACGGAGCACACTAGTAGCCTCCCAAAATATACCAATTGCCTCCCATCCTTATCGTAAATAAAATGGTTAATCTACACTAGTTGCCTCCGTTGATCGGGTAATTAAAAATTATATATGATTTGCCTCCCAAGAATTTACACACTGGTTGCCTCCCGTATAGACTTAAGTAGTGGTTCATAAATTATTATAGTAACATAATATATAGATATTTAGAAATTTAGAATTATTAAATAATTGTTATTGTAATTTTTAAAAAAAATCTTAGATAATAGGTATACAATTATATTAAAAACAATACTATAATTAATCAATAAAAAAAATATTATATAATATATTCTGTTATAGTTTATAGGTAGGGCAGAAGACTTGAAGCATTTGCATATTTATTTTGCATAATTACAAAATAGCAGAGTACGAAACAAATATGTTTCATGCTTTCATAAAGCTAGTTTTGAAATTTTATTTTGCATATAATGCATATTTTGAGTCCTTTTTGTTTTTAGGGTATATTTTACACTTTTATACGCTATTTTATACTTTTTGAAACATATTTAAATAAATACTTAAATCGATTTTTTCCAAGGTGACATTTTTATTTCAAACAATATAGTCCAAATGTTTGCATAAAAATGTATTTATTTTTAATTTTTGCCGTATGATATGGTTTTTGACTGTCTGCGAGCACACATTTTTCCTAGAAGCGATAATTAAATTTGCTATGAAAAGATTCACATGCATTGGTCGTGCGCTGAATGCTTGAACTTTTTTCAGCCCATAAACGAGGAGGAAAAATTGAATCCTCTGATATAGGTATATGTATTTCTGAAATGGTAGGTCTGAAATGCATAAAAGTCATAAATTACGACTTCGAACTTATTTTGATACATTATGAAGTTTGAAAATGTTTGGAACCACTTATACATTTATTACCTGTTCGTTGGGAGGCAACTAGTACAGACCTTTTTTGATTACGATAACATTTAGGGTACGTCGGGAGGTAACTCGTATATAGTATGGAGGCAATTCGTATAAAAATTATTAACCTTTTTGACTTCGGGAGGTAACTAGTGTGTCCCCGATGGTATATTAGAGTATATTCATCAAATAAAAAATAATATTATAATTTACTGATAACAGGAATCGGCACATTTTTTTTAACAAGACACCGGAACAGTTATTTTATTTTCTGAGACCTGGTACCGGAATCGGTAACGAAAAATTCAAACTATTCCAGTCCCTGAAATATACGCAAAGCGTCAACCACGGGTGCGTTTTATGACATTTGCAGAACACACGCGTTAACTCTTTGTTTGGTTTCGTTAAATAGTGTAACGTGCGCGAATTCGAACGAGAGAATAATAATAAAAATATCTCCTGGTATATTTTTCGTCTTATAAAATAAGGTATATATAATATAGTGTTGATAATGACTCATACACACAAGTCTAGAAGTAGGCCGTTGATTTATATTTATATGGATAAGCCATTCACCACCGATAGCACAAAATAGAGTCTCACAATGATGTTCTTTTTTCTTTTCCACTACAATTGACCGTGTTTCAGCAATGCAAAAAAAAACTCGTATTTATTATAATTCGTGCCTGTTATCATTGTGTTCATTGTTCCATGCATAACGTATTTTCGTACCATTTTCTAGATAATTTTTGTTTTATTTTTCAATGACGTAAATTAAAATGTTCTTCAACCGCAGAAAAAATAGTTTATACGAGTATATACGACCGCATTGATCACATAAAAATAATAAACACAATAACAATTAGATTAGCGTTTTTGATATTATAATATTATAACAGCTGAACGAAGGATACAGATATTACGTATGTACAGTGGCGGATCTAGGTTTTTTTTATAGTGGGTTCTTTATTACATAATATCATGTCCAAAAATTTGCCACTCGGGAAATTATTGTTAATTTCTAATAAAAATACGCAAAACAGTGGGTGCTTCAGCTTCCAAGCAACTTTCCTAAATCCGCCACTGCGTATGTATGTATTAAAGTGTGTTTTAATGAAAATAAATACATTCGAACGTACTATTCACAATCGTCCGGTGTAATAATTATAGTTGGTCGAAAAAAATATGTGTATGTAAGTACTCATATAGGTAATGAATAATTACAATAACAACTCTTTTAACATAATTATATAAGTATATAACGCGTTCGCATTGTGTGAAGAAAACGCAGTGAATTTTTCATTCCATAATAACTAGGTATTATAATAATCCGTCATTATTATTCTAAATGAACTGTACAATGTGCCTTCCCGTACTGTTTTTAGAAAATAATTAAAACGAGATTATATTTTATACATCAAAATATATTAATAATGATTTATTTACATACTGAAATTTCAATTAATTAGTAATCATGTTGGATTTAATTTTGTTCGTTTATTATAATACGATATTATTCATTTCTATTTGGATAAATTAAATACTCATAAAGTCGGGCACAAAGTAATATTATGTGATAGTTATTTGGGCTTATATGTTATGAAATAGTTTCATGTTAAGCAAAAAATATAAAATATACTGTTCTAATCTCGATGATGATGAAGTGATCAAAGTACGTTTTATCAATAATTACTGATTACTTAGTCGTAGCAAAAATACGTTAAGATGTTCTCAAATCAATAATAAATTATCATATTAATATAACTACGATAATGTGATGATAAAAACTACAGCGTTTACAAGATTGGTTTGAGTTTCTATAGTCGAGTGTGGAGTTTATTCAACTATTCATTATTCAATATACGTTTTCTATTTACTTATGATTTTTATTGATTTTATAATATGCTTTTTTTCTAATGGGTTTTCGTGTTTGCCTGACATAAATTTAAAGTATACACACACACATATTTCAATTACATGTGTTTAATCGTTGAAATACTATTTGTTGATAAATTAAATAGGTGGTCAATATTTTTTCTTTTGTCTGTATATATACATATATATGTGTGTGTATGTGTGTGTGTGTGTGTGTGTGTGTGCGCGCGCGCGTGCGTGTATTATACATTAATACGGTAGAAGACAATATTGTGTACAATTCGGCATCACGTACAAACGTGCAAGTGTAAAGTACACAAGTACTACTATATACTATTATGTTATGTGGGAACAAGTTACCTACCGGTCACAAATTAAGTCGTCCCTAAGGTTTCGCTTGAAGGTTCGGTTGGTAATGAATTATTGGGAAATATGTGGCGTTTTAATCAATACTCATGCGAGTGGCAGGCAAGAAATATTTGTACCAAAGAAATGAATAAAACACCCCGCACATTTGAATACGTTTAAGTCATTATCAAACACGGGTTTGTTTTACTAGCCAAGTACGCGAAAAACGAGTATAATATAGTTCTCAAATATTTGCGACGAGCTTATATTACTATACGCGTTGTTGTCCTATGGCCACCGTTTGCGACCCGTTTATTTGCTTTCGGTGTTTTATTCGAAGAGCTCTTCAAATATTAACACCTTATCGTCAGATAATGCGTGCTGGTATAATATTATAGAATATAACAATGTGCTGGGAAAACAATTAGAAACCTACAACAAATAGTATGAACCGTACGTACACGGTTACTCGTCAAAAGCGCCTCCGATTGATTGTTATAACATTATTATTATGACCACCCGCCATGTTTACCTGAAGGTATTGTACATTGTACGGGACGTAAAGTTTTTATGACGCCGTGCATTAGACTTTTGTAAACCGACAACACTTACGCTTCGGGATATTTTACCGATGCGGAAATTTATGTGGTCGCATTCGTGGTACACTGTGTTAAAATTATTCAGAGTACCATAAAATCCGGCGAGTGTATAATATTGTACGAGCGATTTTTATTTTGAAAAAAAAATTTCTATATTCCATTGTTATCCGTACAACATTGCGGATTTTAACGTTTCCGCACAACTAAAACAACAAAAAAAGGTAGATAATTTATTGTTGCCTCCCTGAATCCGATTTTTCTACAATGTTTTGCTTAAAAATTTTTAATTCAAGTAAAAATTATTACATACACCGTTGTTTTATTTTCAAATTATGGTTCCGAAGAGACGTTTTAATAGTATAAAAAGTTCGTGTTTTACATATATTTACTGATATACATGTAAAATAATGACAATGACAGTATGATACATAAATATTACATTTATGTAATATAAAGTGATAAGATTATTGGTTATCTTATCAATATACGGTATTGATGAAGAACAACATAAAACGAGAACAATGAAAAAAATGATGTACATACACATATATACATCTGAGTTATTTAAATATAATTCGTACACTATATGATATGTACTATATTTTGGTGTGCACATAAATGTTTACACGTTTGATTGTTTGAATGTAATGCGGTGCAAGCACGAGATGATTAAAATGCGTTATCAAAAAGCCACGCGTGTTGTGTGCACAAAAAACTTGTATCATCGTAAACGCAAATACAGACGAGTTAAAAATAACTCAAATCGCGTAAACAATAGAAATAAAGTGGTGCTGTAATAATGCAATGTAATGTTATAACGCGACTGGATGTGTCAAGGTATAGTCGGTAAATGCGGTTCGCATTTTATGTTACCGTAATGTAATATGGTCCGTATCAATTGGCATCGAAGTTGACGGATCGTATAATATACATATTATGTTGACATGCAGGAGCCGCAGAGGAAAAAAGATTAGGCCGGAGAAAAAAAAAATCGTTTGTTTCTTTTATTTTATTTTCGTTGCACAATCTGATCGCGCGGCAATCAGTGGATGTTGCGCGATGTTATTTCTCCCTCTCTCCCACCACTAGCCACGGACGCATACAGGGTTAAACCGGTATAATAATGATACGCGCGAATAGTTGTCATCGTTCGTCCGTCCGAATGCATAAAATGATATTTACCTCGTCTCACCGGGTCCCCGCAAACCCGTCCGATCACTCCAACGCACCTGTCCCCGTGGAAAATTTAACGTCATGATTTGCGATTGATTTCACTTTGGCGCTCGGCAGCAAGTACACACGCTACGAGAACGCAATTCGTCATATAGGCATAAAACCGCTTCACTTTTTTGTTTTTTTATTAATTTTACGAGCTACAATTTACTAGCTTATTGCTTCATTTTCTGTTGGAGGAGACGAAATAGACGAAATTTTCAAAAATTTAAAATGATTTTATACATTTTCTATTAGAATAATATCGTTTAGCAGAAGAATTTGTATTTCTCAACAGTTGTGTGCAAGCGTGTTAATTTCAATGTGACCAGCATTATTTGTGTATGTTATGGTATATATTACATACAATTATAAACATAGTGTAACAAAAAGCAACCGTTGCAAGAAAACCACTTGTAAAAACATAATTTTTATGTTTATTAAACGGTTCAATGAAGCAAACGGGCCGAAACAGCGAAATGTTAACTAACATATTATGGGATATGTAGGAAAATGTATACGTGTACGTGTTGGTCAAATAAACACAATCAAATGTGTTAGATTAAAAAATTATCGATTACCGTTTCAATACGATTTTTATTTCATGAATCTCGCGAGCAAGAAAAACATTTGTACTATAGAGAAATTCGTTACACTACTTAATTATTTTATTTAATTAATCGTACATGTTTAAAAAATTTACATAGTGAAAATATAATGTACATGCGCATTATACGTAATGAATCATATATAAGGTACATTTTATTCATACTTATTGTATTTATTTTATTATCTTAATTAAAAACCTAATTTTTATTGAAATACCTGTTAAATTTAATTTTCTTATTATTTTTGTAAATTTTAGTTTTTCAAAAAAAGTGTCCATTTCATTAATTTTATAATTTTTTTTTTTTTGTCTCAATATTAATTTGTTATTTTATACATTATATTATCGAAGAGAATATACATTACATTTCTTCTGTAAATATTGTTGACTCTTCTGTACGCTCGATAATTTTACGAACAAAAAAACAATAAATGTTCTTAAAAATATTTTGTTAAACGAGAGTTCTTTGTAACGGAGTTGCAATGTTTTTTTTTATATTCATCAGTCCCTGATTTACCAATTCATGGGCCCTGTACAATTTACAACCTTTGACTCCAAATTCTCTATATTTTTTCCTTTAACTCTAAAATAAAATGCACCAATGTTTAGTATTATTTTAAATGGCGTTGTATGATATTTGTGACTTATAAATACATTTCTGCTGGGGAGTTTTTTTTTATATTAAACTATATAAATTGAAATCATTCTTTTCCAAAATTATCGAGATCCAAATTTAGTTCGTTTGCGTATATTTTGAATAGGTTGTTAATTTAATTTATATCAGAATTTTATTTTCCTCTATTTAAATGTATACAATATTGTATTTTTTTAACTCAGGTATAAATGTGTCACAAATTAAAAAATAAATAACACGAATAAATTCGCTCTTTCTCGTATTGTCTTTCTTCTGAATCAGTATCATCTAAGTATCTACTTTTGAAGTTTTTTTTCTTGAACTCTGATATTCAATATCCTGATTTGAAAATTTTATAACAACTCTGGAATATACGGTACTAAAGAGGAATTGTACAAGATAATTTTTGAAAACAAATTATCCGTTGAATTTTAATCGATATCAAGTGTAATAACTATTGTTGAATTTTTCATTGTACCTATTTATAATGTGTGGTTCAGATTTATCGAATACATATTATGCTTATATACTGCAATATAGTTACATACAGTATAGTAAAACATAAATGTATTGTTCATTATTACTTTTTTATTTCGTCTTTGTTAGTCAACCATTATTTTGTTTTTCCTAAATTATGATTAAAGGTTATAACTGTTATAACTGTTTGCCTGTTTTCAGTGGATCCCTCTTCCAAGTGAATCCAGTGCAAATTTCATATTTGTCCTTGCATAAATATCACTCTGACAGTAGACTGTATATTATATTACAATAACAATGTCACACGTCACAATTCTATTACTAGAATGTAAGCTCGCCTGTTGTACATGAACTTACGCAGTCCATGTTCTAACACGTTGGTTGCCATAAGAACCTAACTCTTACTCTTGTGTATGGGATGAATTTTTGGATTGAAACCAATTTTCGTTTACAATAAATGATACAAAAAAAAAAATCTTGTACAAACAATATTATGGAATTTTAATAATTATTTCGGATATATTGCAATAATTTAGACGAAAGAGTTCGACTTATCTCACGGTACAAAAGTGATATAATTTTGTGTTTGAAAAGTTTTGAGACTCCGAGTTCTTTCAATAAATATTCAATTTTGTTCTATAATATTCACGCCGATTGAAAATGTATGTCTACACGGCGTGCTGCAGTTTCGCCTATGGTTGACGTCGACGGAAAAAGTAATAAACAGCATAGACTCTGAAAGCAATATTTATATCAACATATAAGATATATATATATATATATTGCATAGACATGAATATGTGCGCACGGGTACAGCACTTGCAGCCTAGTCTGCATCTATTTTTTCTGAAACGCTAGATTTTTTTAAGGACGTATGTATACAGTGTTAAATTTATTGATAGAACACAATATTATTTTTGTTTTCTGCATGTTTGTGATTACAATATTAATTAATTATCTATTAACGTTCATAAGATCATATGTTTACGTTGGTGTTGTTGTGGAAAGTGTTTCTTACTGCTGCGTCTAATTAGGAACTCTGCGCACAAATATAGATTTATTGCTAGGTACGATGTCAAATAGATGAGTTTCTTAAAACGATACATTGACCACCGGATATATAGTGCGGTAAACTGTTTTTCAAGAAATCCGTATAAATTACGCATACTTAGTGTATATGTCATGTTAAAAAAATAGAATTGCATTTAATTCGCTGTTATTTGTCTGTGTCAATCACTTTCATTCGACGTACGAAAAGTATATAAATATATATATATGGCATATTTAAGGTTATCTTTGTGGTAAAATGCATTTTTAAGGGCATTTTTGGCTATTTTTAAGAGCACATCTGTATATTTTTAAATGCATTTAAATCCGGGCCCTAATAATAACAATAATGCTGTAGAAGTAGTGTATTCGTGAATACAAGTTTAGACAAATAGAGGGATGAGGTGAACCACTGTTTTCGCTCATTTGGCGATTTTATCTGCAATACGTATGCGCCGACAAATTCGCACAAACGAAAGTAACCGAAATCGAAGTTGTTTTACTTGTACTTGTATTAATAACTTAAAATCACTAAACATTATAGGAACAGAGTTGAATTACTACAGTCGCACTTATCTCAAGGGGGTAATTGTGCATGTTATAATCGTATAGTTATTGATGTAATCGCACTCGAGAAACAATAACTGGATTATGATATTCATGTTTATACACATTTTGTTGCGTTGTGTAATAACGTGATACGTTAGAGACGTTCATGAGATATATTTTTAGGTTTTATAATTAGTGTACAGCACCTTTATTATATTACGTGCAATGAAAACCGGAGTAAGGACACCGGTACACATTAATTACTGCAGATCAAAAAACCTATATAAATTACTGCACAAAGCGTATTGTATGCACAGAATAAATTGAAAACGTATTATTTTTATAAATCACACGGCTCGACTGATTAATATAAGTACTCTGTGACGACTGCGGCACAATAATAATATTACGTTAACAATAATGTCGTACTGTACCGTACTAGTCTGTGGAAGTTATAACGATTACAACCGATAATACATTTTACTTCATCGGTTGTATTGTTAATGAGTTAAATTAAAATGTTTTTCTTTTTTTTTCCAATACATTTTTATACGCGGACACGTAATGGCCGCTTAGTAAATAATGCAATACATTCGGCTCAGTTAATACTTTGAATTTGACACGCTTAGAGTAGATTGTTGTCTGATCTGTTTTATTTGGAATAAATGGTTTAGTAAGCCCAACAGCTTTTTCGAAACGATACTGCAAGCAGCCGAGAGGTTTGACCTCATAATATTTTGATTTTCAAACGTGCAGACTTGAACAGGTATATTGCTGCAGTGTAGTGCATACCCAACGTACTAACGTACACCGCGCCTGCACGCCACGCGTTCGTGTTTGACTGTGGGCGTTTGTTTTTGCGCGAACGGAATCAAAATATATAAATATATTATAATGTTATGCGTTTAATTATATTGAGGACAAAGTATTTTATTGCTAACCTTGTACAACGCCGTCGTGGAGTTGTGCGTACGGTTTTTATTATTCGTATTTTATTCCGTTGTCACTCGTTTTCTGAAGCTCTCTAACAGGTCACCACCGTTTTACTTGTGTACATACATTATGAAAATTAATAACATCAATCATACGTATTCATGCAGAGTTAAAGTATATTTATATATACATTTATAAATAGTACCTGCAATGGGAGTGGAAGCTAATTGACCTGCAGTACAGGGGGCTAGTTTTTTCAAAATCCCGAAGCAGAAAGGTCTTTCAGCAAGTTGGGAAATTCATTGAAGAGGTGGCAAAGATTAACAATGAGTCAAGAACAATTAAACTCACTTGCTCTTTAATTTACGTATAGACTACATGATTTGAAAATATTGGTATGTTTGGTGCTCGCTTTGTTTGTCTGTTCATTGTGTTCACTAACATGAAGAAAGATTTAGCAATGGCTGGTCTGAATGAGTTAATTACCGAGTACGGTTTCTCTTCGAAAGTGTTTGTATACTTGGTTAATGTCCATTTCAGAATATTTAGATTGTACTTTTTGACGCACCCTTCCATGTGATGATATTATCAAATCCCATTTTTTTCTTTAACACGACCACAGATATATTATTAAGATTTTTACTTATGTCTTTTCATGCATCCGCTTTTTTGACTCTAAATTTGTTGTGTTCATTTGTACTTTTAGATTCTGAACGGAGTGATGAAATCTATTGGTTTTACAATGATGTGTGTTTTTTTTAGATTCTGAACGGAGTGAAGAATGTATTGATTTTACAATGATGTGTGTTTTTTTTTTTTTTTTTTTTTGTGTCTGTCGACACGTTTTGGGGCAGTAAAAATGCTTCGATTGCCTTATATAGCAACTTTTCTGAAAGGAAAGTGAATCTATTTGGTACTTTGGGGGGTCAAAAGTTAAAAATTTCCAATATTTTTTAAATGCGACGGGAAAAACCATAAAAAAATTTGGGAAAAACGGGAGTTTTTACGCAAAACCAGTTTTCGACATAATCAAATTTTTTATTTTGCTATAACTCAAAAACTAATCAATGTAAATACTTGAAATTTTCACCAAATGTTTAGATTAGCGTTCTCTATACACCATTAAATTTTCAAAGTATTTTGACTTTTATTAAGCTATTTATAGACAATTGAAATTTTCAATTTTTTTAAGTATTTTTTTTTTAAATAACGATAAAATTTTTTTGGCTGCCTAGAAAATCTTGAAAATTTAATACAAGGTTTCTTATAAGTTGTTCCTTAACTGATAAAAAAAAATCTAAAATCGTAAGTCACAATTTTTTTTTATAAGTGCTCAAAGTTCCATTTTATAAGAAATATGTAAAAATTGCGAAAATTTGCAATTTATTTTGTAGATAAAAATTCATAAAACACTAGGTTATCTATAAGCTACTCTTCAAAAAAATTACTTTCGGACTTAGAGGAAAAAATTTTATGACTGTTTGAAATTTAAATATTTACGAAATTGCATAAAATAGCCATTTATTCTCAAACAATTTTAAATATTTGTTATAATTCAAAAAGTATAAGTCGCAGATTTTTGAAATTTCTACCAGCTATTAAGATTGGTATTTCCTTTATGTCATATTTTTTTCAAAATATTATATTGATTTTTAAGCCACTTATAGGCATTTAATATATTCGATTTTTTTACATTTTATTTTTATAATCGGTGATAAAAAAAATTTGGCTCGTACAAAATACTTGAAAATTTAATAAAAGATTCCACAGAAGTAGTTATTAATGTCATTCAAAAATTATTAAAATCCATATGCACAATTTTTTTTATAAGCGTTTGAACAGCGAATATTGACATAAAATTACATGTAAAATATAATATAATGTATAATATTCTAGACTGACAAACTATGTCGCTGTATGCAACTGCCAACCCATCCTAATTAAAAAATATATTTATCGTTTCAAAATAAAATATACTTATTACAATATTTATAAATAACAATATATTATATCCTAGACAAACATATCATCTCCGTTCAGAATCGTTTTTCGTATACAATGATATCTATCATTGCATTCAAATTTAACAAATCCATCGTAATGATGACCTATCGTATAAACGAGATGCACTCCACCCCCAACTGTACAGCAGAGCGAGGCCCATCCGGTTCTTTTTTTTTATTAAATATTTTCGTAAAAATTTTATCTCTTTTCCTTTGGCTTTTTGATAATTATATAATTGTAATCACTCAAAATTAATAATGAATAATACATATTTCATTTTTAGTATGGTACCACTATTATACATCTTGAAATTTCGAAAACTTTAATAATCAATTTGTCTCGATTCTCATTGTGTTCTTGTCCATTAAACGAGTCACAATATTTTATTGTGATACATCTACTATAAAATTTGTTATATACTTACTTAGTGTGTAGAACTATGTATAGAAATCAAAATTGAGGACGTCATAAGATTTGAATACTATACTATATTTATTAAAATATTGTTATTCCTATTTGAAAATCGTGAATTGTACTGTTCTTATTGATTGCAACTTATAATAATTAATTATAATTTATACACATGAAAACTATTGTGGTTAAGTGAAACAGCTTTAAGTATGCACTATTTAGTTATTGGCGGTTTTGATTATTTATTTCAAAAGAGTTCACGATGAATCAAAGTATAAAACCGGAACATTTATCATATTTTACTAGTACTTATTAATTATTATTACAGCTTGTAGTGCAATCCTATAAGTAGCAAACCGGGACTTGTATGATTAATTATACAGCGAATATTGTATTGTACTAAGTAGTATGATTTGTTAAAAAATATAATCTGATTAGTCTTTATTATAAACTAAAATGTGTGTAGCCATAACAAGCGAAAACATAGCTGTATAAATAGCTCATAATTAACCGTGTAATATTTATAAATTTTTAATTAAAAGTAAACAATAATTATTATATGATATAAAAATTAAATAATACCATATTTTTGAACTCTCGTAAATTTATAAAATATACGAATTAATCACACCAAGAGAGACAATTTTAAATTAAGAAAAATGTATTAATATTTTGATTCAATCTGCAACTTATGTATAAAAAATGATAAGCAATTTTATCACTTAAAAACCATATTGTAGAAAAACAGGATCTAAAATTAAAATTAAAGTTAATAACTAATTACTTAAATAAATAAATATTTCTAAGAAACGTTCATCCGATTTAAAATATATAACCAATTGTATAGTAAATTGTAAACTTTTAAAGACTTTTAACTGGCAATTTAAAGATATTAAAGGTAATAAATATGACCAATCATTAAATAAAACTAAATATATTTCAAGGAAAATAACTTTTATCTATTTTTTTGTTTTCAAACACCTACTTATAATAGTAGTTATAGTTCATTTTTATGAGTTTAACAATTTTGTAGCTAACAATATATTTATTGATGTTTAATATTTGTTATTTTATTAGATTAATTATTTACTTTAAATTTTTCTTTATAAACATAACAATTATATTGGTTAATATCATTATATGTATTTAATATGTTAATTATTACATTAATTTATAATTTAACCTATTCAGTGAATCATTTGTTATTTTTTAGGTTACAAAGAATTAACTGATAGAATTTTTTGTATAGGAGTACATTGGTAATAATTAATTATTCTTTATTTATTTTTATTTACTCAAAACTATTTTATATGACAGTTGATCGATGAAGAAACCCTTTCAATTATATTTTATCTTGAATTTTCAAACTGTGACAATGTACACGTCATCTGTTGAAACATCGCGTTAATTATTAACTGATTGCCATATCGCCTTATGTCATGGGCTATCTTCGTATATTTAATCTATGATTATAGACAACATGGCTTCGATTTTTCTTTTCCGATTGTCTATTATGTGTCGTTTCATTAAAATTAAACAAAATTAATTATTAATTCAACATCTTGTGTCAATAATTTATTATATAGTAATTAAATGATGTAACTCATAATACCTACAATATGTTTTTTTTTACATCAGATGTTTTATCGAAAAGGAACTATTTTTGAGATTTTTTGCCATCGTCTTTATACGAACGACCTCTATTTCATTTTTCGACTTATCTGATTATAACACATTCAATATACTGTACGCGCTCGACATGTGTGCGTCTTTTTTTTTTATACTCAATTTTCTTCTAAATCACTTCAAAATGTTGTTGTTTTTTATCTATTTAAAATTTTTACGAGAACCTCTTCATTAAACTCAATATATTTCTCCTGGTTTCGTGTTATTCATATTTAAAATCCTATATTAAATCCATTATTACTTTCTTTTCGAGCATAACGGCAGTAATATTTGAAGAATGAGTTTATCGTATGAAAATATTCGTAATTATTAGGCAATATTTTACGACCATTTGGCAAAAATATGTAATAGATTTCATAGGGAACATGAATAAACATACAGACTTATTTTTAAGATGTAAAGGTAATGCTGAACGAAAAATGGCTGTACCAAAGGTATGTTGAACATAATGACAATAACTAACCATACTATACGGCCATTTTGTCTATGATATTAAATTAAAACGTTAACATATAGTGTTTGCACTTCAAACATCTATTTATATATATATATATATACATTGTGTTTTTCTGTTATCTGATATGAATATACGAAAAGTGATATTTTCTAATGTGATTGTTATGGAACTAGATGAGTTAGGGAAATCTTCCGGATTGAATGTATTTCACATATTACTAGTCACCTTCGAAAACTAGTAATATGTAAAAACTGGTCTGTCGAAAAATTTAATTTTAAATGTGTGATCTAAAATACTGTTCTTATTTTAAAATCATGAAGTGCCTTTATAATAGTATTGTCATGAATGATTGGATAAACATTAGAAATAATCATTCTTTTAGATGGGTTAACGAGTTTTCTAAGCAGGATTACGATATCGTTGATTTTAATTTTGGATGGGTTTCAACCAATTTTTCTACTTCATTTCCGTTGACAAAGAAAATACAAAAACAATCATTTGATATTGGAAGCTTCAATGATGTATGAAGAGTGGGTATATATACTAATTGCTGTTAAGTATTCAATGTATTATCAACGAAATGGTAGAGATGTTTAGAACCTTTAAATGGAAATCAATGAAAAAAAAATAAAGATACTGATTTGTGCAAGAAAACCTCAAAACACAATTATTGATAAATATCTAGATAACCATAAATTTAACCAAGTAAGTTAATTCCCATACTTAGGTAGTATGATTACAACAGATAGAAAAGACACAAAAGAAGTAAACGTATGAGACTGGCAAAATCAGCGTTCAGTTAAAAATCCAAATTATTTACGTTCAAAAAAATGAATCTCAGCATTACAAAAAGACTATTTAAAACATACGCCTGGAGTATAGCCCTATACAACTGTGAAACATGGACTATAAATGAAATAGAAAGAAAAGCATTAGAATCATTTGAGATGTGGTCCTGCAGGCCTATGCAAAAAGTAAGCTGGATGGAAAGAAAAAGTAACCAAGATGTAATGGAAATAGTCGGCGAGGAACGTTCATGATCGGATTCGACTAAGAACAAAAGATGGAAAATCGTAGGACATACATTAGACATCTAGAAGAACCGCACAGTACAATACTGGAGGGCATGATCGAGGGAAAACGATATCGCAATACTTTTTTTGGACAAATCAAAAAAGATGAAGAGTTGAAAGCAATAGGGCACTAACATAAGTAACGAGTGACCGCGAAGAATGGAAGAGAGTTACAAATATACCAATGGGTTGAAAAAACAATGTAATTTGCATAATATCTTCTATTATTGTTAGCACAATAACTTGTTTTATGGCTTACCGTTATTCTGGCGAAGCTTTTTGATTCTTGATTGTTTAAACTGTCACTTTGTGAGTGAGTAGTTGGGTTTATATTTTGATCTATTATATTTTAACGATGATTGGGTTGGTTTTAAATGAGTTTTTAGATGCTGCTAGTAATTTTTCATGAAGAGTAGTGTATGGAAGATTATTTTGATTGCTGGTATTATTTGCACTTTGATGATCGTGTGTTGACTTATCTGAAGAGGGCGATTGGTGGCTCATCGTATAATATCGTGATTATCTACCTAGCTTGTTAATTAACTTAATGCCTAGTGCATGTAAATAAAATAATATTACCCGTGTGTTGGTTGTGAGTGTAAACTTTACTATGCTATCAAAAGCTATAAATCGATAAGATAGGACAGTACACAGAACAAACGTGCTGTTCAGTCAACTGTCGAACGTGAGCCAAACATAATAATGTATATGAAAATATGTAATGATTAAATAGTAGTCTAATACATTCCGTCCAGCGTGTAATCAATTTTCGTTATCGCTTCATACATCTATAATACATAACATGATCTGCACTTCTGAATTAAAATTTGCAAACATTTTAGACAAACACTATACACCGAGTATGAGATATTCACAAACATAGAAACAATAATGATCCTTTACGCCGATTTATGTTCACAGAAGTAACTCATAGAACTAGTGAAAATGATTTATACGTTTTCGGTAATCTATATTTACTGTTCATTCATGTACAAATAGTTTTAGATATTAGTTCTGATGACCAAATGCTTAGGCTTATAATGGCTGACAGTTTCGAGTAATATCGAAATAAGAATGAATTCACCTTGTTACACTCTTGATACATTTAGAACCTTAATAAGGTTGAGTTTTAAATGAAATGGGAGCACTAAACTTTGATTCATTTTTTAAATCAAATGAGTCAATTGAGTAATGAGTTAATTAATATAAATACATTTTATCGGTAATTAAATTTAAAAAAGAACCGGATGGGCCTCGCTCTGCTGTACAGTTAGGGGTGGAATGCACCTCGCTTATAGGATAGGTCATTATTATAATGGATTTGTTAAATTTGAATGCAATGATAGATATCATTGTATACGAATAACGATTCTGAACGGAGTTAATATGTTTGTCTAGGATATAATACATTGTTATTTATAAATATTGTAAAAAGTATATTTTATTTTGAAACAATAAATATATTTTTCAATTAGGATGGGTTGGCAGTTGCATACAGCGACATAGTTTGTCAGTCTAGAATAGGGGTCTCCAAACTACGGCCCGTGGGCCGGATACGGCTCGCGAACCAGTTTTAACCGGCCCGCAGCACCCATAAGACGGTAAATAAATATAATTATTATAGATAAAAAATATATTTCAAATATTATTAAAATTACAATATATATATTAACATTTAAATTTATACTAATAAAATTTAAGTATATTGTAGACCAGAGGTTCCCAAACTTTTTATTGTACGACCCATTTTAGGAATTTTTTAAAATTTGGCGACCCATAATATCAATGAATAACCTATTTTTCTTAGTGAATCAGTTGCTTACAACAAAATATATGTATTTATTTTTAATATAAAAATATAGCGCGACCCACCAAAAATATAATCGCGACCCACAGTTTGGGAACCTCTACAATGTAGACAATATTTTATAAAAAAATTTAAAGTAAATCTATATTTTCATAAAATTAAAAAATATATGTGTTAATAAACTTTTGGCCCGCTAAGAGCATTTGATATTTTTTGTGGTGTTGTATCATCACTAAAATGTGTATGATACTTAACATTTAATTTAGTTGGTCAGCAAACTCACACACACATACCACCTTCAGGAAATGCTGACCAGATAGATGGCAATAGAATAAAACGCCACCGGAAGGACGTGATGGGGGTTCGTTCTACTGCCATCGATGCGGAGGACGGAACGCTGCCCGATTCACGAGTGAAGTGATCGGTCATTCTTTTATTTTTTGTATTAATTTTATTTTTTGTTTTTCTTTAATTAAAAGGTTTTGATTATAATTGTAAAAGGTGTTCATGTATGGTAATTTATCTATTTTAAGTATTTTGTGTGAGTATATGAAAAAGTTGGTACACTTATAAAAAGGGTATTAAAACTATATTGTATTTCAAACCTCAATCCAGTGCTAGATCTTATTTTTTGTCAGTTTGAGGGGAGAGTACAATATTGTTTAGGTGAAGATTAACTCACGCTCAAAACATCCAGTGCTAGATCTTATTCTTTGTCAGTTGTTTCGAGGGTAAAATAACTTTAGAGCCGTAAGGGAAAGTAAGCCTTTTAAAGAACCTGTTTTCGACTATCCTATTAAGCAGTGCTAGATCGTCTTCTTTGTCACTTAATAAGGTAGTCGTCCGGGCCAATTATTAGGTTTTTCTTTACGTGCTTGTTTGACGGTTAGAGTGTCCAACAACCAGTGTTGGGAATAGATAACTAATAATTTATCTAGATAAAGATAAAGATGACTATACTAATTCTTATCTAGATACAGATAAAGATAGTTATTCTAAATTTCATCTAGATAAAGATAAAAATAAGTACATTTTTATCTAGATAAATATAAGATAATTTCATGTTTGATTTTGAAAATATTCAGGACACTACAGCCTACAGATATTAGGTAAAAAATTCATAATTAAAATCATTTTAAAATAAATATCATTTTTTAAACTCATTTCAAACATTAATAAACATAAAATATAAAATATTTTTTTTATTACATAAACTTCATAAGAAGATGACAATTTATTTTCTAACTTAATAATAAAAAAATCTTAGATTTAAAAAATAAAATAACAATACATTTCTGTCTTTTTTTTAACAAATTTCAAACATTTTTAAAATAAACATTATATAAAGAGTTTTTTTTTTTAAATAAACTTCATAAGAAGATTGTCAGTTATTATTTGTGTAACAGGTATATGTACAGAAAAATGTAAAAATGAAAATATAAAAACATTTTAAACTTTCAAATTTAATTTTTATTCCATTTAAATAAATTATCTAGATTGGTACTCATAGATAACAAGATTTTTATCTAGATGAAGATAAAGATAACTGAATATAAATTTATCTAGATAAGATAAAATATAAATAATTTTTATCAAGATAATTTATCTAGATACATTTATCTAGATATTTCCCAACATTGCCAACAACCGACAAATACTTTGTTTAAGTGTTGTTATACGTCAAGCCTTTGCGTGGCGTATACGACAGTGGTCTTTGAATAAAAAAGTTTGGAGACCCCGGGTCTAGAATATTATACATAATACTATATTTTACATGTAATTTTATATCAATATTCGCTGTTCAAATGCTTATAAAAAAAATTGTGCCTATGGATTTTAATAATTTTTGAATGACAATAAGAACTACTTCTGTGGAATCTTCTATTAAATTTTCAAGTATTTTGTACGAGCCAAATTTTTTTTATCACCGATTATAAAAAAAAAAAATGTAAAAAAATCGAATATTTTAAATGCCTATAAGTGGCTTAAAAATCAATATAATATTTTGAAAAAAATATGACATAAAGGAAATGCCTATCTTTACAGCTGGTAGAAATTTCAAAAATCTGCGACTTATACTTTTTGAATTATAACAAATATTTAAAATCGTTTGAGAATAAATCGCTATTTTATGCAATTTCGTAAATATTTAAATTTCAAACAGTCATAAATTTTTTTTCTCTCAGTCTGTTAGAAATTTTTTTAAAGAATTTTGAAGAATAGCTTATAGATAACCTAATGTTAAAATTTTGAACCTTAAGTATGAACAGAAAAAATTTTATGAATTTTTATCCACAAAATAACTTGCAAATTATCGTGATTTTTACATGTTTCGTATAAATTGGAACTTTGAGCACTTATAAAAAAAAATTGTGACTTACGATTTTAGATTTTTTTTTATCAGTTAAGGAACAACTTATAAGAAACCTTGTATTAAATTTTCATGATTTTCTGGGCAGCCAAAAAAATTTTATCGTTATTTAAAAAAAAATACTTAAAAAAATTGAAAATTTCAATTGTCTATAAATAGCTCAATAAAAGTCAAAATACTTTGAAAATTTTTATGGTTTTTCCGGTCGCATTTGAAAAATATTGAAAATTTTTTACTTTTGACCACCCAAAGTACCAAACAAATTCACTTTCCTTTCAGAAAAGTTGCTACATTAGGCAATCGAAGCATTTTTACTGCCCCAAATCGTGTCGACACACAAATAAAAAAAAAAATAAAAAAAAACACACATCATTGTAAAATCAATACATTCTTCACTCCGTTCAGAATCTAAAAAAAAACAGTTTTAGCGTTTTATCCACGACTTAGAATTTAGATTATTCCAAGTTACCATCGACACACAAGCACACTAATTTTCTATATTTTAAGTATTTAACTAAAAGATATTATATTGTTTTACTAATAACAATTAATAAAGTTCAAAATTTTTATTTTAGTTTCAATATATTATGTGTTCAGGGGCCTCAAACTTTTATGATGTCCAGGGCCTCGCAAAACATCGGCACGGCACTGACATGGAGTTGGTGTTAATACGTTCAAAATATGATGTGTATAATGCGATCTGCTTATCGAGATTGATATAAAATATTTGCAACCGGTTATCGGGTAACAATTATTTGGATACACAGAAATTGTGAATCGAAAATGTCAACTCGTATTAATATGTTATTCAGTAATAATGTATTCGCGATCGTTTTCGTCTGTATTTACATACATTTCCGATAAACCGTATGATAATAGTTTTACAATAAACTTATTAAAGGTCATAACATAACTTGATATACGCAAGAATTGAATTTAATCAAAAATGCTTGTAACCGCGTTTGAATCGATTCATTTGTGTATTATCTCGTTGTAATCTATACACACAATTTATTAACATTTTATTACACGTGTTTGACCACTGATTAGAAAAAGAAAATAAAGAAATAATCCGTATTGCCCACACAGGTAGTGCAGTACGCGCATGTTTTACTGATAAGTCTAATTAATGATGATTTTTCCGCAACGACTTATAAGTGTTACTTCATGATATCATTCGAATGTTCCTCTACTATTTTGCCGTTTCGGTCGTTTAAAAATGATTAACCGACGAATTGACGTAATGAAATACATTTTATTTTTGTGTTAATAGAATACGTGTGTAATATATATTCTAGGCTGCATAGGTACTCTGAGAGCCGACCAAAGTTAACATAATACAACACGTTGCCGAACGATTTACTGCATCAAATTGAAGTGTGGCATTTTTCCACTGGTTAATGCATTCCAGTCATCTACGAACAGGTTCTACGTCTTATTCATGATATTTTATTCTTCATTTTATCGGGTGTGAAAAAATAAATGATTATAATCATACGTAGCGCGGATTTCTGAACGGTTTACGGGCATTAAAAATGTCTTCCGGTTCTTGTTTCTTTCGCTTAACTGCAGTGGCGAGAGTGTAACACCGTCTGTACGGTGGGGTGCAAAATCGTTTAAAATAGTATATTTACCGATGAAAATTTACAGGTTTTTCAAAGCTCCCCTGTTTCAGTGTTTCTACCGAGACTAAGTGTCATTACTATATTCTGTGGCGCCTTAGGTGAATTTTATTTTAGAGCTTCCCATATATATATATATATGAATAAGTGCATGCACGTTCTATCTCATGACATATCTATGCTATAATAGTCATCCGTATTGTTGTTATAACTTATAATCTATGTTGTGCGTTAAACATTTCTAGCGCGCAGCCACTTTCACGGGGTTCCGTCGAATCTAATGCAACACAAAGCGTTATTTTGACGCGGGTCGCAAGGTCTCCAAAGGCTACAGGAAGAACAATCGTTATACAATAAACAGCAAATGACTACGGAAAATTTGATTGTTGAATTAATGAAGTTATCTTCGTCAATTTCATATATTTTACACGGACAAGGAACTTACTGATTATTAAATACATATTTCTACAATTTCATTGAGGGAGGTGGATAGGGATTTAGATCCTTAAAACTTCCCTTCATATTCGTGCCTAAAAATGTGTCATGGACGGATTTCATAATACTCTGCGTTTGATCAGATTTACAGAACTGAGCGATACCGGTCGTGTTTGTTGTAAAGGAGATATTAGTTTAAAGATTAAATGCCGTGTTAGTCATTAATAACCGTGATCCGTTGAAACATGACGCGATAGTGGACGCATTTGTCTTAGACGCTGACTAAGAAGTGAACATTGATTAGCGTCAAATCTCAAGAGCTTAGACAACGATGAAATAATGATGTAACCGCACCGAAGTTTCTGCACTGTAACATGTTCAGGGCAATAAACAAGTGGCCACTCCAAGTTGAGACGGGAGGATAATAAGAACAGCAAGAAAAGAAATTAAAAAAAAGTGTTATAATCCGTATGACGTCAATGCGAAGCCGTTGATGATAATAAATCTTAACGAAAACACTCACGGACTGCGGCTGGCAATATATAACATACGAACAAGTTAAAGTGGTATAACACATAGAACACGCCGTTATGATATTGACATTTGGTTCACTGTCACGTACAAGCGAAGAGACTCCCGAATCGAAGTCAGTCGTTATAAGACGTATTAATCGACCGGTGTAGTCATTTTTAGGTTTAGAAACATACTCTATAGCGTCTGCAGAAATAGACTGGACATTGAACAGGAACAGAAAAAATTCTGTTGGATGAGTTGGTTTTATGTGTTTTTATTAACTTTATCGATTTATTTAGACGGATTAAGAATAATGATATAAAAAAACAGTGGAATACTCAGGAATTTTCAAAGGAGGGAGAATTAATAAAAAAAAAAATGATTACAAAAAAAAAAAACTGCCAATAAAGGAGGGTTAGCTTTCCCTTCATAAGTATGTCCATGAGAGCAAATGATGGAATGTAGTTTAAATTAGATGCTATTAGTAGTAAATATAATTATCGGTATGAGTTATGATTAATGAATTCGAATAATGTTCCCAACGGATTATGCGTGGCTAAGTTGTGGCGTTCTGCAAAGTTGTCTCATTTCGGAATCATACGGTGCCCATTGTTTTTTAAAGAGTCTAATCAATATTGATATTTCGAGTCAGGGGAACATAATTAATATAAATGGCATCAACATGAATAAGCGTCGTACATTTAAATTGTAGCTCATGAAATACAGTGAAAATTTAAAAATGGATAGATAATAATGATTATAAACACCATAAATATATACATATATATATCTGACAACTTGCGATTTACAGAATCTAGGCAATTTTAAAATTATTACCCCGGATAAACTGAGATTTATATTAGATGGTTATAGGGGGCTAGATAAATTGAGTCCACGATATTTTGTGTACATTTTGAATAGATAAATTAAGTCCCGGGGAAAAAAAAGATATTAGGTAAGTTAGATCCCGGGGAAAAAAAAGGTAGTAGGTAAATTGAGTCCAACTACTAACTATACTACCTCGCCGTAGTATATATAGATACTTATATCTCATCAAATGCTACATTTCCCACAAATAATTGGTTTGAATTTTCAGCTACCACCGTGCGTACAACAAATGGTTCCGAATCATATCATTTGCGATTAAACCGAAGATTTTACATTTCACACCTTAATATTTTTAATTTTGTTGACGAATTATTAGAAATACAGTCAGAGACATGTCAAATTTCGAAGCACAAAAGAAAAAAAAAGTACGCTGGACAAAGAACAACAACATTTAAGGGAGAAAATAACAAAATACTCAAATAATTCGATAACCCGATTTGAATTTGTTAAATTTGTTAAATTTGTATTTTTTGAGTTTTTATCGAAAATGTAAAAAAGCTCAATACTATTAAAATTGACTTCTAATAAAAATTATTAGATATTTAAAAAAAATTGTTTACCTTGGACTTAACTTACTACATTTTGTTCCCCGGGATCCAACTTATCTACATACTACCATTCTTTTTCCGGGACCTAATCTACCGAGAAAAGGTTATTTAGGACCCAATTTACCAACTTCCGGTTATAGATGGTTACAATACAAAAAAATTATTGTTTTCATTTTTAAAATATGTTCAAAGCTATTTAGGTACACCCTGACTAAATTGAAACATTGAGGTAAAATTGTACAAGCGTATATTTTTGTATAAATGATTAGCTATCAATTATGACATTTTCTGTTTAGATTAAGATTTTTTTTTCTGTTTATTAATAACTATGCGTTTAAACATTTACGAAATTTTACACTTTGAGTGTCTCGAGAGATTTTTGGCAATTTTTAGGATTGTTCACTATTGGATATAATATAGGATTCCGATGTGAATTTTCAACAATAATCTAATGCACGCGAACTACTTATATAAATATATTATAATTATGTCAATTATCTCTAAATTTGTTGATTCCGTGTTCTTACATATTATTTCATTAGAAATTTAATCTTTCGTCATCAATCCTAAGATTGTAAAACTACATTATGAAAAAATATTATTCAACGTGTTTCGTTACTATAGTACACGTACATATATACACGATGAAGATAAACATAACTTATATTATGTTCAAGTAGATTGCTATGTAGGTAATATGAGTTTTCAGTTTTTATCGGAGTTAAATAATCAACAATTTTCAATGTTAGTTTGGGTATGCTGTGCACGTTTTGAAATATAAACTTAGTTGGACTTTTAGATTATAATCAAAATGTGTTGATTACAAGCTGGTTGAACAACGATGTTTTTTACTTGTAAAACGTATAAATATGTTATTTTTTTTTTCTTATTAGCAGCTATGATGATCTAAAAGTTATATGTACATATCTAGCGATTGAAAATTATTTACTTAATAACTTAAAAAAGTTATTTTTTATTAATTTATATGTATATATGTATATATCAATGTATATTGACGAATTTATTTCTTGATGAGATGTATTTAATTTTGTGTGCAACACTTGAACGTTGTAAAATATGTGAGACACATTTATATTAATATTTTAAAATGTCGACAATTACGACTGACTATGCACAAAAAATGTGTCTATATCGGACAGGGATTAGTTTGAGTTGTTTTTTAAAACGATTATTTATTGTTATTTTGAAGTTTAGAAGCTTTACGGTTCCTGCTCCTCATTCGTATACACTTCATGTTCGCAAACAGCATCTGGTTGGCAATTTTGAAAATTAAATTACGCCAATAAAATGTTAAAATAAATAACTGGTAAAAATGTCATGTATTTAGGGTAGTTAGTTTAAAGTTGCAAAACTGCGTAAAAAGTTTTCTTCTCCGGCGGGAATCGAATTCGTGAAGTCAGTTTCTGGATTTCCAACACGGATGTGGTCCTGATTAAATATTCCAAAATCATCTTTTTAATGTATGTCGATTCGCGTTGTATTTAATTAACAATGAGCCGCGGAGTGGCTGTAAAAATGTATTGCGGCGTAAATCAAGGAATCGGAAACAGGCCTTTTTAGGGTTTTACGTTTTTAAGTTTATTTTAAACACGAATGTATAATGTCAGTGCAGTTAATTACAATAAACTAACAGTTCATTTCCTTTATAAATTTACGTACGAGAATCGACCGTAGATGGAACTGCAGCGGGAATAATAAAATGTTATTAAACTAATATCCAATTTATATGACGTTGAATATAAAAAAAAGGTATGAAAATAGAGTATTTTCGCTAGTTCCATTCAAATGGAAACGAGTGCAGTAATTATATGTTCAAATAAAATTGTTCAAAAAAGGCAAGATGTATACCGGATATTTTACGGTTGATGCTTAAATGCGTACCCATATATAAAAATCGAACATAATATTAATCTCTAATGTATTTAACTTTGTTAACTTTTTTAACTTTGTCAGAAGAAAGAAAAAAAAGATAATAATGGTAATATAATAAATAACAAATTTTGTCGGTCGTACGCCTAAAACACATTTTCGAAGAACATTAGAATCAATCATTTCTTATGGATTTATTTTCGTAATTATATGCAACGGTATTAAAAAAAAATATGTTATACATATTCCGACTTATGTAAGTTCAACATTAATAGTTATTGCTGTAAGTGTTCTATTGTGTAAAGATCTCGAAACGCGACGCGTTGGTATATTATAATTGTTATATTTCTTACGATCGATCATTTCCGATGATGATGATTGACGACTGCAGGGGTTGTGCATCTATCGCGCCTTCAATCTTTCTACTCCAGATTCACGTTTGAAATATTTTATCATGCATGTGCTATCAAAACGAAAAATGTTTCGAATGCAAACGTGTCACGTGTAACACGATACGCGCATGGAAATCAGCATTTGGTTTAAACGTTTATTTGCTCCGCTAGCCTACATACATATAACGTCACAACTTGTATAAGAAATTCATTTATTTAATTTATTTTTCATCGACACAAGTCATTTTCCAATAGGTCAAACTCGGTACAAACGATCGCGGATATTAAATCGACAGTAATATACATGATTGTATGTCAATCAAATACCTATAATACAGAAGAAGATTTTTGATAAACTCAAGAAGCCGAGCTGAATATTTGATTTACATCAAGGTTTTCAACTTAGCGAGAGTTCCCATTCTCTAAAATAATTGAACTAATTTGAATTGAAGAGAGTTGAACATTCTTATCACATAAACATATATGTATATATACATATTTATTAATTAATTTACTTTACATTTATTATTTATTGAAGCTACGTATCAAGGGTCTAGTATTAAAGGAACGTATCAACTAATTCTTTAATTTTCAGAAAAGCAATTAAAAAAATTTTATTTTCTATTTTGATAGATGCGAAAAAAAAATTTAAAGTTTTGATTTTTTTGTATGTCTTATTAATTGTTAACTTGTACTTTATCAAAATATCTACTAATAAATACTTATACTTGAAAAAATTAATATTTTATGCTAATAATCAAAATAATGCATTTTTGGTTGTTACATTTCTTTAATACTAGACTCTCGATATTAAGTACATGTATTTAATGTAAAAGGTCAATAATTAAAAATTAATTATAATATTTTTAATTCAAGATCAGAGAATTACGATAATACACCATCGCCGTCATTATTTTTCTAATATCATATATAATATGTTCTTATTAAATATGAATAAGTAAGTCAAGTCATAATTCTAATTAAATTTATCTGAACTTCCAAACATTTAATACATTGAATTGTAGGGTTTCAGAATAAAAATATTCAAATTGTAGAGTGTTTCCTGCCGTCTGATATTATTTGTTATTTTCGACTTATCAAAGGCACCGAAATACATGTATTTTTTCGCGTTATAAATGCTGTCCCTGGGAACCAATTACATAGTTCGATTCACATAGGTTCCTGAATATTGCAGATATTCGAATAATCAAGTGTCTATTGTATACTGTATACGAATATATATATATTTATTTATAGGCGGTGGGTGCACTAAAAAAAGTGAATTTTATCTTTAGGTGTATCAACGCGCGTGCACATTACAGTCAAAGAAAACTACTATGAAGTGAAAAATATGTATATATCATGTTAATTCATGTACCGAATTTTGAAAAAAATAAAAAAATACATCTATATATTATATTTACTCAGTTGATGGATCGTTGTTTGCGTGTAACGGACATGTACGATCATTACACTCGTGCGCGCCACGTAAAGGAGTCTGCGTATAATATATGTATATGAGGTTCATTGGCCGAGTATTGAGAGAGATTATATCGTGGTATAAAATTTAAATGCTCGTGTGTGTGTGTATGCGCATATTAGTACGATAGCGTTTTTGATGACTACCGGTGCCTTTTTCAAAAGGTTCCTGGCGAGAGGTCATTATTCGGCCATGACGTCTCCTACAAAGGTAATGCATACACACACACACACACGGAATGTAATATGTATACACGTATACATTATATTGTAATCCGATGGGATTCGAATCGATAAGCCACGTATGTATATTAGTAATATTGTATAAACGGGTGAATTATTATTTTTTCGTTATAAACAGCCGATTATGCATCGCATAATATAGGAGGCATAAAAAAATAAAATAAATCAGCAACGAATAGTTGTTACACTATTAATTGGTTTGTGCTTGGTTTTCGGCGAATCGGTTTGAGACTAGTTGACACTCGGTTCGATTAGCATAATCAGCGTATTTCTAACCATTTCTAACCGACATGAACTACGCCTTGTTGACGGTAATTTTTTTTTTTTTTGCAGTTTTCGCTCGTACACACATTGGACACCAATAACCGTACATATTCAGTATTAATTTGTAGTAATACGAGCATACGATGTGTACATTTACTAAACCTAAGTTGCCACTACAAACTACAATGATGTGTGTCATCGATGGACATATTTATATGGACGGGTATGTGTGATGGACTGCGGGAACACTCTGCTGACGGACAATTTATCCTGGGCTTGTTGCTCGGAGAAATGCAACAATTAAAAAATATTCTTCTCCGAGCAAAAATAGAATACACGACTATGGAACGGGACGTATGAAACGTACGTTGTACATACCGAAGGCAAACATGTCTACTATAATATAGTAATTTATATAATATCATATTATGAGTAGCAAGTGATTAAATTTGTTCGAAAGCGTAGAAGGGACGAAATCTGTGCAGAATGTGTTCCTGAAAAATCAAATATGATCGAGTGACGACGTTCATCAATGAAAATAACTGAAGTTTTGTCGGTTAAAAATCTAACCAAGGTTATAGGTCAAGCTCGCTAAGCAAAATATGCACTGCGCCCGAGATTATTATTATTAATATTATTATTATAACTATTATTATTATTGTAGTTATTATCATTATAAGGTATTGAGTCGAGTACGGGCAATCGTTACGAGCAACGAATAAAAATAATCGGCGTGAGATGAAAATTCGACGACTTATCATTATAATTATTACATTGAGCATACATAGCTAATACACACGACTATACACCTAGACGATACTGATCACTTTTTAGTATAATTAAATAAGTAATCATATGCAGTACCTACGCAAGGCAATTAAAAAAAAAAATAAAAATGAAAGAAACTATACGTATGCGTCAGACCTATACCAACACGTAATATTATAATGTATAAACCTATAAATTGTGATCTCGCAACAATATTTCGACTCGTCAACGACCATTATAAACTACTATTATTTTATTTATTATTACCGCGCATATAATTTTATGTACGTGGATGCTTCACATCTCCACTGGATGGGTAGGTGGATGTGTGTTTATTTGGGTCTTGGCGACGATATTAATTTAACCTTTATCCAACAAAGATTTGAACGTAACGAAACTTGTAATGCACTACGGTTAAACGTTGTCTAATATTTCTGCAAAGTTACAATAAATACAACATTACGCGACAAAACTTTTTCCTGGTACATTTCCAAAAATTTGTTTTTCAAAGTTTGTCTTGTCATTTAAGAGATTAAAATGCGCGTCTTACACGAAGTAATACAGGTTTTATGCAACACATAATATATATATATATATATATATTTGCTTTTTTATGTTGTGTTGGGGAGCACAAACGATAAAAACTTATTTGTGTTTCCGATATAAAGTTATATACGCCGTTAATTTACAATTTTTCGTGCTCGTCTAAATATTTTTGGAAAAGTTTTGCTGGGAATAAATTTTAAAATAAACTCGTGACCGGAATCTTTTCACATTTCGACCGCCAGAATCCCGTGCTTCTTCGCTTTTTTCGTTTTCCCGAGCAGCTATGCATGGGGCAAGGAAAACGACCGAGTTTACGTTGTCAATAATATTATAATTTTTCTGATAGAGGTGAATGGACGAGATGAAAAATAATTATAATCCAAACGGTGAATTTATTACACCCTGTATATATATATATATATATATATATATATATATATATATATATAATGTCCACACTGCAGCAAGCGAAATCTTCGTTTAGAAACGGCTTAACTTCACGATTACGGAGAAAAATCTTTTTCGTCTCGCTATTTTTCACAAAATTTTTAATCCGAACCAAATATTATAATATTGGTTGAATTACCCATCCTCCCCCAGAAGATACTTTACTATTTTTGATTAAAGTAATAACAATTTAGACGTGAAAAAAAATAAATAAATATATTAAGCTAATCTAATCGGTAATATCAGCATATTAGATACATTAAAATATTTTCAACATAACTAAAAAGTAAATAAAATGTACACAACTAGTTTAGTTCTAACCTTTCAAAAAATAATTTTTTAATATATCTGTATGAAAGCAAAATGTATTGTGCATTTACTTAACATTTCATATGAATCAGTACGGCATTTTAGTTTTATCTGTACGTTATTCGATCAGTGAGTGGTTAGTGGTATTTTAATTTATTATGCATAACAAATTATCGGTGCACGTGCAGTTACGCTGTACGAAATAGAAATATTAGCACATTACACTTTATTGAATTTTTCGTTATCGATCGTTTATCTTCGTGAATTGACAACGCAATACCGGACTTGGATCCACGTTCATCACCCTAGCCCTTCTAATCTAGAAATGTATGATTTTTTTCGTATATATAATTAGTACGTAATTTGTATGAATTTGTACGACCATTTTCAGAATTTGTACGATCTTAGTTTTTCCGTTATCGAACAAAAACCATATAATTCCTATAGAATTCCTATACTTTGTACACCGACTTCCCTCCGAGAATGAGCCCCCCAACTGAGGTGACGTCACTCCCGATCTATCGAACAAAAACCATAGATCGGGCTGGAGTGACGTCACCTCAGTTCGGGGGCTCATTCGCGGAGGGAAGTCGGTGTACAAAGTATAGGAATTCTATAGGAATTCTAGGAAGTCAGTGGATGTCTATAATTTCTAAAGGAAGACTAGGAATTCCTAATGAAGTCTTGGAATTCTTAAGAATCTTCAACACCCGACCAAACATTATTTATTCAATATCCTATACAATTAATAACATGTTTATTAAACAAAGAAATTCAACCAATAATTGGAAAACATACTGCCACAGTTAACCATTTACGTATAATAATTTCTACAAAAACAAAATATCAGCATAAATTGACTGCATTTGATTTAAGAGCTACAATAAATACAAGGTGATTCATCAAGCGTAAAACATTCATTATCTCAAAAACTATTTAATTTTTCCAATTTTTTTTTTTTCAAAAATTTAAATCTACGTTTGATTTCTTGAATTATATAATTGTTTAATATTTTTCACCCTTATATTTATTGGTAAACCACAACCAACTTTTGTTTTTAAAATGCCAATACATACTACAAATGTCATAATTTAGTACCTAAAGCTTTTTTTCTTATGAATTATTACGTTTAAATTTTCATTTTTTGTTAATTCGTTAACGAGATAGAGCTTCTTAAAATTAGGTGGTTTTGGGAGGTATTTGTATTAAAATGTGTAATATTTAGTCAGTACACCAAGCCACAGCAATAATTTTTTTTATATATTATTTTATTTACATAGGTGATCTCGAACCTGCCATAATCCCAACTGGACATGCTTCAGACATGCTGGACAGCTGCAGAAATTGCCGTTTCATTTCCATAACCAAAAATGGGTACCAACAAACGTGTTATTAATTTTGTAGGTATATGTATAGGATATTGAGTAAATAATGTTTGGTCGGGTGATGAAGATTCTTAAGAATTCCAAGACTTCATTAGGAATTCCTAGCCTTCCTTTAGAAATCATAGACATCCACAGACTTCCTAGAATTCCTATAGAATTCCTATACTTTGTACACCGACTTCCCTCCGCGAATGAGCCCCCGAACTGAGGTGACGTCACTCCAGCCCGACCTATGGTTTTAGTTAGATAACGGGAAAACTAAAATAGTACAAATTCTGAAAATGGTCGTACAAATTCATACAAATTTCATACTAAATCTTGGTGAAGTAAATTTTTAAAAATTTCAATAAGGTTGGGCTGGGATGATGTACGTCAAAAGACATACTATCGGATGTTTCTTAAGAAAAGAAAAATATTACTATTTTTATCCCATGTCATTGTTATCTAATATATAAATGTTTAAAGTAGAAATAGTATGTTTACAGTACGCCTTTATATAAATACTAATAATAATATTATGAATATAATGATATAAGAGATTTTAAGCATACAGAATTCTCCTAAAAAAATTTTATACTTTATTAATAGAATACATGACAAATAAATAAAAATGGTAAAATGGTTATCATTTTAGTACGATTTCCATAAATATTCTGAAAACGGTCGTACAAATTACGTACTAATTATTCACATAATTAATTTTTGTGAAACGTGCAGTGCCGTATTTAGGGGGAAGGGCAACAGGGACATTTGCCACGGGCGGCTAAATATTGATATATTTAGGGGGCGGTCGGGCACCGCTGTTGACCGGTGTAATATACTAATATTATATCTATTTGTATCAATAAATATATTTTTTTGGAAGGAATTAATCTAGTTTTGTTGGGGGACATAAAAATATAGTTGATGCAGGGCTTAAAATTTTTAAATACGGCTCTGAAAACGTGTATTTTAACTGGTGGGAAGGGCTGGGATAACGTTATTCCAGCCCCTCCCGCGAAAAACGAAATTTTCCCGGTGAACGAGTTCCTTACAAATTCTGAAAATGGTCGTACAAATTCATACAAATTACGTACTAATTATATATACGAAAAAAATCATACTTTTCTAGATAGGAGGGGTTAGGGTAATGAACGTCTTGGATCCGCCTAAATCAATAATAGCGAAAATCCATGATAACGCGTGCTGCGTGTACAGACGAACGTTATAGATATAAACATTACATACGATACCATTTTGCACCGGAACTGAGGTTATATTGAAATCGACAACCAATGTGGTATTATTTTTTCGTTCGACTATACGTAATATAATATACAATATTTATTCTTTGTACAATATCGTGTTTTATTTTTATTTTATGTGCCTCGAAACTTGAGAAGCAATAGAAATTACTTTTTGTAAGGTGTAAATCACTATAAGCACATATACTCTATTGTTAGAAGTGCGCGCACGCACACATAATCATGTTTACCGGTCATTTCAGGTGGTTTATATACGTTTTACCTTTCTGCGTGAATTAGAGGAGAGAGAGAGAGAGAGAAAAATAAAGAAAGAAACTACCACCGTTATATATATAGGTTTAAAAATGAAAAACCATGTGTACGATTATACAATTTATAACGATAGTAACAGCGTACCTACCTAACACCCCTGCAGTGGGGTTGTCACGTATAAATATGCGCAAACACAATTTCCAATTTGGGTAACGTATTTTATAATAATATATACTTGCGTGTTACAACGAAGGGTGAAATATAAAAAAAAAAAAAAAAGGAACCGATAGAGAGAAAAAAATATTTTTTATTATAATAAATTCGAAATGTTTCGTATACCTTGTTCTATTCATATAAACTACCCTCATTGTATTTATACGTTTACACGAATTAAAGTTATAACCCCTAGCGTGCACTATCGGCTTTTCATCTGAACACGTTTTTAGTGCAGCGTTGCGCAAGTGTAATAATAATAATTGATAATTTCTTTGAGGAGGATACGCATTTACAAAATATACGTCTTATAATAATCGCTATCTGTTGAAGAGTGCATTATTTATAATATTATGTGAGTATACGTGCACTCGTGTACATCAAAATTTCTCAATAGTATCATAACAAATAATACTGCTATTAATGTACGTCATATCTTAAAAAAGCCTAAAATTTTATTCGTTTGTACAATAAAATAATAAAAGTAAAAAAAAAAAATGTGCATATACGTTCATTCAATTATTCAAAATCCGTTATAATTCTTTGTGCGAGTCCTTTATAATTATATATGCGAACGCTTCATATAATTTAATAGACGAGTCTTTTTACGTAATATTATTTTATAGTTTCTCAATACTAGATATCTAAATCTAAATTATGATTGTTTCTTTCTTTTTGATTACGAAGATATTTATTTGCTCAATATCGTATAGTACGATTATGCACAATTCGATACTTCGTTTTTATTCGCATAACTAAACACATACACATGAAAATTTACGAAAATGCTTGTTCTAGAATTCAACGATGGAACAAATTTATAAGTTAAAGAAATAAGGAGAAAACTGTCACTGATTGATCCATTACAATTTTTATAATAAAAATAATATCAAAGTATTTACATCTAAATCTGAAAATTTCGATATTTTATGAATTCCTAAGAGATTCGTAGTTGTGGACAATGTGCTGTATAGCTATTAAAAAGTTTTGAGTTAATGAATCTTAAAATATCTTAATATATTTGAAGTGTGTGATACCACCCGGATAGCCAGTGTGGTAGCTGTTCCACCAGTTATGTGTGCAGGTCTACCCAACACGGGTAATGTCAACGGTGTTGGGACATCACCATTGCGCCCCGGGTTAAATCTGAGTCTAGGTATGAGGGATAGATTTAAAGTGAGAATAGGCACGTGGAATGTTGGAACGTTGACAGGCAGAAGTAGAGAATTAGCAGAAGTATTGAAGAGAAGGAAAGTTAATATTTGTTGTGTACAGGAAACTAAATGGAAAGGAGAGAAAGCAAAAGAAATAGGAGAGGGCTATAAGGTAATATATTCAGGTAGGACTAGTACTAGGAATGGCGTTGGAGTAATATTGGATGATGAGATGAAAATTAAGGTAGTTGACGTAGAAAGGAAAAGTTATAGAATTATTACGGTAAAATTGGTATTCGAGGAGAAAGTATTAAACGTAGTAAGTGCGTATGCACCGCAAGTAGGATGTGAAGAAAGTGAAAAGAAGAGTTTTGGCGAGAGATGGATGAGGTGATGCAAGGAATACCAGAAAATGAGGATGCTGTGATTGGTGGTGATATGAATAGTCACGTAGTGAGTGAGAGGGTAGGGTATGAAAGAGTGCATGGAGGGTATGGTTTTGGCGAGAAGAATGAGGCTGGAGAAAAAGTTTTGGATTTTGCAGAATCGTATGAGCTTGCAGTAATCAATACATATTTTAGGAAAAGAGAATAGCATTATATAACATACAAGAGTGGATGAAATAGGTCGCAGATTGATTATTTTATGTGGAGGAGAGACAATATAAAAAGAGTAAAGGATTGTAAAGTAATTCCTGGAGAGTGTAATAACACAACATAGGTTGATGATAATGGAAGTATGGTGTAGTGGAAAAAATATGAACAATAGAAGGGAGGGAAAGACAGGGAAAGAGATCAGAATTAGATGGTGGAAATTAATAGGAAACAAAGAGAAGGCGTTTATAAAGAAATTAAAAGAAAAAGCTGTGTGGAATGTTGAGGGAGATAAAAATGAGGTTTGGAGAAGGATGGCCAATTGTGTTAAGAACATAGCAAAAGAGGTTGTTGATGAAACCAAAAGTAGTTTACCAGGAGATAAGGAAACGTGGTGGTGGGATGAGGAGATTCAGAGAGTAGTAGCGAGTAAGAAAAAGCAATTTAAGGTATGGCAGAAAAGCAGGAAGAGGAAAGATTGGATAGAGTATAAAAATGTATGTAAAATAGTGAAAAGTACGGTAAGCAAAGCGAAGCTTTATAGGAATGATGAGTTATATGAGCGATTAGGAACACAGGAAGGAGAAACAGAAATCTATAGACTGGTGAAAGTGAGAGAAAAGCGATCCAAGGATTTCCAAGATGTCTGGTGTATAAAAAATGAGGATAAGAAAGTTTTAACAAAAGATGAGGATGTGAAAAAAAGATGGAAAGAATATTTTGAGAAATTACTGAACGAGGAGTATCCAAAAGAAGCTTTAGAGAGTATGTCATGGAATGAAGGATTGATTGGTCTAGTGGGTGAGGAGGAAGTGAGAGATGCGGTGAAGGCGACGAAAAAGAAAAAAGCGGTAGGACCAGATGGAGTACCAGTAGAGGTGTGGAAAATGTTAGGGGATGTAAGCATTGAGTGGTTGAAAAATCTTTTTAATAAAGTACTGATAGAGGGAAAAATGCCAGAAGATTGGAGAAAGAGTTTTATTGTACCAATTTTTAAAGGAAAAGGAGACATACAAAAATGAGGGAACTATAGAGGAATAAAGCTCATGAGTCATAGTATGAAGATCTGGGAAAAGATTATAGAGAAGAGGATAAGAAGTGAGACGTTGATATCAGAAAACCAGTTTGGTTTTATGCCAGGAAAATCGACAATGGAGCCATTATTTTGTGTTAGGCAATTAGTAGAGAAGTACAGAGAAAAGAATAAAAAACTATGCATGGTGTTTATAGATTTAGAAAAGGCGTATGACAGGGTGCCAAAGGAAGTCTTTAGGTGGGCATTAATGAGAAAAAATGTCCCAAAAATGTATGTAAATTTGATCCAGGATATGTATAAAGGGTCGAGTACTAGTGTCAAGAGTCGGTGTGGAGTATCAGAAGGTTTCATTGTCAAACGAACCAGAGAAAAATATAATGTTTTTAATAAAAATTTTTTATTAAAACCGTGTGTATTTTTAATAATTAAATTGAGTAGCCATTAATGTTTCATTAACATGGATTAAATATATGTCCAAAAAGCGAGAAAAGTTTAAAAAACAATACTATGTTGTATGATAAAATCAACTCTTGACAAACAATGATTATTACCGGTGCAGTAGTTATTGATTATAGGTGATTTTTTTTTAGAGAAATAGATCGTTAATATACATTTTCAATTAAATAAAACCTGCTCTCATAAACCGAATCGAGGACCAATATTTGGTGACTTTTTCTAGCCTTGTTAACGTACATTATAATCAGGACCATTTGTCTATATTAGGCGGTTATCCACATTAAATGATGACCAAGATCAAACGGAATCCACTGTAATGTAAATATGAATTAGTATATAATGTATATATATACACATTCTGTGTGTATTATGTGTTTGTGGTCACGTGTAAAGTTGATTGAATTTCGTTACACGTACAGCCGGTATAGGAATAGGGGAAGGATAAGGGTATAAAGGTGAGCGCTGCAAAACCGTCATTAATCAGCTTTTCCTGCGGGAGATTATTTTCTTCGATGAGGACATCAAAAGTTCAACAGGTATAACACGTTAAGTAGCTCGCAAAGGGAGTCGACCATATTTGTTGTGCCAGCTAGTATTTATGTTTACGAGTAAACAATATATTTACGCATTTCTCGCATTATATTCGATATTATTGCAATTGCGACGGAATAAAATATTACGCAAACTAAGAACATTATTACGTTACATAAACTCGCAAAATACTCAACTCTATTCTGTTGCTGCGGTGTAGGTACGCTGTAAGGCGCATGCGACCCATGCGGTCGACGGGTCAATTGAGCAAGAAGACTCTATTTTTAATTTCGGCGTCAAAGGTAGAGAACTGTCACCTCGTCTCCAACATAACATCACGGATGCGATGACCATGATACAATAGCCATGTGTGCCCCTCTTCAATATATATATTTATCTATATAGTATATGCCACAATCCCTCGAGAGTTTGTCAGATACGAACGCCTCGAAATTAGTCTTTCAAAATGTGACGGTCTCATTTCGTTTAAACATCAAACGATAACGGAATACTTTTACGCACGCGAAAGGACACAAGTAATGTTGATTGTTTTTATGATTTTCCATATTTTCCACACAACTCGTACAATTTAAATGTTTTATTTTTTATAAAAATAATAAATAAGTTTAGACGGTCTTCTAAGTATATAAACGTGTTCACTATCGATTCTGTCCCCTTTACGAGATTCGAAATTCCCCGTCGGGGTCAACTACCTCCCCGAACACCTATTTACCACCACCGTCAGCAGTGTATAACTGCACTAATGCAACATGAATGCGTGTTGTACTCCGCTCGTACGATCCGTTAATCGCACGCGCACAGATCCGGTCTCATTTTTGACGAATGCGGTTTATAATAATATATACATGTAGGTGAGTACGTGCAATGTACCTATATCGATTTGCATCGTGAACGCTCGCCCTGCCGTTGAAATTATATGTTTCTAGACCAGCGTGTAGGTAATTTCACCACCGAACGCGATGATGTCGTGCAAAAACACACGTACGTACCGAGTAATAATAATAATAATAATGTTATATACATGTGTATCGTATGTAATTATTGTTATTAAAACGCGCGCGGAATATCTTCGACACCATTACCGCCATTAATGCAATATCTATTGTAATTTCGCTACGGACCGATATTGCGTTTATGCGCGTATATGTGTATAGTACGGCTGCAAGTGCAACACGTGCTAATTTTTATACGACACTTTATAAACGCGTCAAACTGCTCTGCAGAATTGGTTTATGTTATCGTATACAACCCAAACATGTAGAAAGCGTATATCAGTATAATAATGAATATGATCATTTAAACGATCTAATCGATTTTCATGAACTCCGAGCATGATTCGATTTTCTCAGTTCTTGGTGTGTACATGTTGCTGCAGCATTGTACATACCAGTATATATGCTAAATATATACAGTTCACCACAGCGGTAAGCCCTGCAGATCAAAGGAAGTTAGAGGATACATTTAATGAGTAACATTCTATTTAATGAGTATGATTCTATGAGTTTGGTTTTTTTCAAATCTTATGACTTTCAAAAAATAAATTTCTATACATAGGAATGAGTTATCAACAATTTAGGGGGCCTATTACTTTCCTTTTGTGTTTTACTGGTTACTTACGATCAACCCATTAGAATTTAATTATTATTTATAACAATCCTTGGTCCCGTTTAAAATTCTTGCGCACGAACCGGGTCCACCACACAGAGCTTCCAGGGAAAGTTTTGTCGTCGTGGGTCGTCGCTTTCATCGGTTAACCTATAGTTGTTTAACGCGCACGCTCATGTGGAATACGACAGTCACCCAAGCTGAGAGATTTGCAAACTACCGAGATATCGAAAACTATATATAATCATTCATATGTGCTTTGTGTTCAATCGTTACGGGAAAACTGTTGTAGACTTTGCCGCCGTATCTATACTATCGACCTTGTGAACCCTTCAAACGATGACGATTACGACATATAATACATAATATACATAATATACGGGTACATTCCGATGTTTGTGCACGTACAATAGTTTTGAAGAAAAAAAATGTCTGTATAATATAAAGGTCTCTAACACCGATACCTATGCCGTACAGGTTACACTGGTTACAGGTATTATAATAATGTAATGTGTATACATCGTATACGAGTTATAATGGTATTATGCATCGCATGTGTGCTCCCATACGAATCATGTGACGTCATATTATAACATATAGTTTAAATGAACCAAGACGGCGGGGAAGAGTCCTGTGCGGTTTATACACTACGCATTGTGTTGTACATATACAGGTGGCAAGGTTTGAAAAAAATAATAGTCTATTCCAATGTTTTTCTTTTATTTAATCGTCGTATGCGTATAAAAACGAATGGGTATCATCCGATTATAGTATACTTGCGTTGTTGAATGATAATTAGGGAATTAGGGTCCCTCCAGTAAATACTAGAAATAAAGCCCTATTCCATATTGCACCAGTGAAACGTAATTTTGTTGCTCATAATCCCATCAATAGAA
The DNA here is from genome assembly GCA_034509805.1 of Sipha maydis. Taxonomy (NCBI): domain Eukaryota; kingdom Metazoa; phylum Arthropoda; class Insecta; order Hemiptera; family Aphididae; genus Sipha; species Sipha maydis. The sequence goes on from JASXSY010001086.1 coordinate 201,006, forward strand.
TTTTACATTACACCAATGAACACCTATCTAACTTTGATTTTTTTTTTCGATAATAGTTGTAAGTTAAAAAAAATTATCAGATATCTATTAACTTTTATTTTGTATAATTTCTTGTATTATGTATCTACTACACTATTTGCACTCACGGGCGTTATTATTGGTCACGGTTAGCTCAGTCGGTAGAGCACGAGACTCTTAATCTCGGGATCGTGGGTTCGAGCCCCACGTTGGGCGCCACTTTGTCGTATACGCCACGCAAAGGCTTGACGTATAACAACACTTAAACAAAGTATTTGTCGGTTGTTGGACACTCTAACCGTCAAACAAGCACATAAAGAAAAACCTAATAATTGGCCCGGACGACTACCTTATTAAGTGACAAAGAAGACGATCTAGTACTGCTTAATAGGATAGTCGAAAACAGGTTCTTTAAAAAGCTTACTTTCCCTTACGGCTCTAAAATTATTTTACCCTCGAAACAACTGACAAAGAATAAGATCTAGATGTTTCGACTGGATGTTTCGAGCGTGAGTTAATCTTCACCTAAACAATATTGTACTCTCCCCTCAAACTGACAAAGAATAAGATCTAGCACTGGATTTGGGTTTGAAATACAATATAGTTTTAATACCCTTTTTGTAAGTGTACCAACTTTTTCATATACTCACACAAAATACTTAAAATAGATAAATTACCATACATGAACACCTTTTACAATTATAATCAAAATCTTTTAATTAAAGAAAAACAAAAAATAAAATTAATACAAAAAATAAAATAATGACTGATCACTTCACTCGTGAATCGGGCAGCGTTCCGTCCTCAGCATCGATGGCAGTAGAACGAACCCCCATCACGTCCTTCCGGTGGCGTTTTATTCTATTGCCATCTATCTGGTCAGCATTTCCTGAAGGTGGTATGTGTGTGTGTGTGAGTTTGCTGACCAACTAAATTAAATGTTATGTACCATCCACATTTTAGTGATGATACAACATTATAAATAAATAAATAAAAAATAATCCTTACTAAGGATGTAAAATAATTTCGATACCAAATTAAAATATAAGTTATATTATTGGGACGAAGCGCGAGAAATCGCATTCGTTCTCTCGGGTATAACTGTGCATGTGGATCGTTGTGTTAGTACAATAATTTTTTTTTTCTATTACTAGACATTTTATCTATTAATTAAAACTACGCCTTAAAATATATACTTAGATGTTTATACACATCGGTTGTATAATCTATAATTAAAAATGTATTATAGAATATGTAGCAGCTAAAGTAATCTTACAATCTGTATATTTAAGTTTATATGGCATATATCATGTTATACTAGGTATGACAACATAACAAATTTTCTTAACTTAAGGATAGGTTGGTAAAAAATCATATCTGCTGTAATTTAAAATAATAATCTTTAGTGCAACTGAGTTTAAATACTTAAGCCATTAATCCTTCTTCCTATTAATCAACCATTGCACTCATACATTCAAATATTTTTATGCCATTTTCTCCTATCCATTGCTATAACATGGAAAATCGACATTTGGAATCACCATTTGTATATTTTTCCTGACTGTGTCTTTCCATCTTGGCCGTGGTTAGTATTACATTGAACCATACGCACTAATTTTTCTTTCTTTTTCATATATTTATGAATTTATATCAAAAAAATATTTATATAATTAATTCTTCATGCATGTTTTGTCAAACGTAATCTCTTTATTTTTAATTCTCTCCTTTAATGCAGCTCGTTTAAGCTCTTCGTTTTTTCGAGATCTTCATTCTCCTGTAGTTCATCTGTATTCAACCGGTAAATTTTTCTAAATATTTTTCGTTCGAAAATCAATAGTTTGTTTTTGTTCTGATTAACGTGATGTCTACACTTTATACCCGTATATTATTGTATTATATTATACATTTCCTTCTTATGACAGAGTTTTTTGAAATGTTTACTTCAAAAAAGTCCTGAATCCGGATAATATAACAGCAACATATATATGTATTAGAACTACACACATATATGACATGAACCAACACGTTACCGTCCAACAGGTTTATTATTATTATTACAATTATTATAGTTATATAAATATATATTAATCGTCTTATTATAGCTGTGTATTCATGTATATACTGTTTGATACGACTACACTATATAGTTGTTTATATATATATGTGAGTGTGTGTGTGTGAGTGTGTTTATGGTCGGAAGACTTGAGCATGTGTTCAGGTGAAACCAGATTAAGGTGGCCGCCTCACAATACGAGCGTATTCTTTAGTCATTTCGATACAAGGGAGAGCATATAATATAATATTATAATGTATATATAAATATAGGTACGAAATAGGCATGTAATAACTTGTAGGCGTATTACAACAATACACAACGTGAACAAGCATGTAGAGGGTTGGTCATCCGACCTTTTTGTATAATCGTCGATTGAGTGTTTTGCAAAAAACAGGTACTTTAAGCCTTCATCTTTATTATACGCAAGTGCACATGCGCGCGCACGCGCACACACACTCACAAACATACATATACATACGCGCACGATAATTTATTTGTGAATTATATATTTTTATAATATACAAATATGCATCATTGAATACGTGTATACAATTAAAACAGTGCGTCATACTAGTCAATATGTATCGATAGGATATCAACGCACGTGATTTAGTTATAGCATTTAAACTATACGCATGTTTGTTTATATATATATATATATATATATATATATGTATGTATGTGTGTGTGTGTGTTATTATATTTGTATGGCATTCGCATTGTCCGAGTTTGTAGGTTTCAAAAGAATATACCTATAAGCTCTAAGACTTAAATACTTATCACACTAAAAGTACTTAGCATATTATTAAATTATACGAGATATTGATTAACTTATTTAACAAGTTAGGGCTTTGACGTCAAGTATAATCTTGCGTATCTATTCGACGCCATGTGTGATCCATATTTTATATAAAATGATATACGGTAATAGTGTATTTTACTAAGTATGTTTCAAAATGAAAATCGGTATAATCCGTATTATATGTTGTGTGAAAATGTGTCCGTTTATTAATTTAACTATATCATCTGTACAACGAAATCATTAACAATTCGATTTAATCGATGTGGCGATTGATTAAATTTTAGTCAAACTAGTCCTTATGTTTGATAAAATAGGTGAATTATACGGGTATAAATATTTATGATATTCTATAGCTCTTTACGTAATCTTTGTTCAAAAAATGAATCGAATACGAGGGAGAAAGAGAGAAAGTAAACTCGTAGAGTTTTAGTTTTCAATTGTTATTTTTATAGTAATAGAGTTTCATTAGGAAAAGTTTTTCCAATGTGGTCGCTTAATTATTACCTTCAAGTTTTATTATTTTTACCATTCGGTGCCGAAGCAAACCAAGTATATTTTAAGCATTACATTGATACTTGTATTCATTTATTTTTTATTGTTCCAACAGAAAGTCAACGTCATTGTTCGACAAAGTCAAGGACGGGGAAAATCGAATCCGCTGTTTTTTGACACTATAATTTTCTCTCGGTAGTGAAACATAACGGGTCGTATTATCGTAAAGAGTGATTGTAATAACTATTAATGATATTATACTTCTTTCTCCCCGTTGTGGGAGTTCTCGTGCGAATTTCATACAAATTTAAGGATTTCTACCATTCCAAAGAATCATCATTTGACCTAAATCTACTCCAAGGTAAGAACATGCACTACATACAGTATAGCATTGCTACACATATATAATTATAACACAAACATAATAATACTAATAACACGACGCCGTGGTCTGTATACGGAATAAATTACATATTTCACACGCAGCGCAGAAACTTTTTGATTTCTATTGAGTTTTATTCGGTTCGAATATTTTATTCGTTTTCCAGCAGCATATATTTATATCAGATAACACAACTATATTATACGATTCGTATAATTAAAAACATAAATAATTAGTGTAACCTTGCACGTCTTCCACGTATATAAGCATATTTCTTCTGAAATATTTTTTCAATTTAACGTGCAAGCTATGACTAACCTAAGTAATAACTGAAAATTTATACAAAAAAAAAAAAAAAATGTTCAGTAAGTAAGTTATGTTATAGTATGCATGTTACGGTGCACGACGGTAGTGCGATTTTGTCAATAAGCGAACATTATTTGCGTAGATCTCATTGAAATCGCGCTAAACCATAACGATTTATTTTTAAACGTGCTTCAAACCCCAAGAGGAACATCACCGTGGACACGACTATGCGATAATTATATGCATTACAGTCTTTGGTTGATTTACAATGTTTTACGGATTGAGTGTAAGTGAACAAAACTACAAGCAATGGTAGTATATTATTATGTATTGTATGAACTTTACAATAACCGCGTAACCATAACTGTAAAGTATAATGCGATTCACAGAATGATCGAAACGTGTTGTATTCCGTCGGTTATTGAAGAACACTGAAGTTCTAACTTTTAAACATAATTCTAAGTCAAGAGTTTATATTAACAATAATAATAATGATAATAATAATAATAATAATAATAATTATACTCTTGTGCGAGCGAACAATATACTTAAGGAAACCAATTAAAAACTGGTGGCTCGTTGTGCATAAAATTGTTTTTAATGTATGGTATATAGAGGAGTAACAGTAGTAATAAAAACGTTCTAGTGTTTTTTCCGATACCAGTTAAAATATTTTTAAGTACTCCTTGACAAAATCCGCACCAGAATCATTAAATTATATTACGAATATGAAAATCATATTTCAGATTTCTAGCCAAGCGAAGAATATATGTTCATGTGTACACATTGTACACAGTACATTGGTTTTACGATTGATTGATTTTTATGTTTGTCATTCAGATGAGTTTTTTTCTTACTATTATTTTACACTATTAAGTACGTGAATTACAATACATTGTTTAAGTATTATGTTGTTCAAATGACTGGTTAGGACCAAAATTATTAAAGAAAAAAGCATTTTAAATTACTTATTATTATTATTATATGTACTTCAAAGCTATCCGAATACAACTTTGATGAATGTTGATTTGTTTAAAATTTACTTAGAAACTTTGTTTACACAGCTCCGTTCTGAATGTGAGCTTTTATTTGCTTTACTTATTATTTGCACATATCAGTTTATGCATCCAATTTGTAATTCATAATAAGATTTAATAAGATAAAAATATTATGATTTTCGTGTAGACGTACCCTATATTGGCTATTGGCCAAATCAAAGTTTTCGATATTTATTTAAGCAATAATCACTATAATAGAGAAACGCCTTATTCTTAGTATATTTAGACAATCTTATCATTATACCATGATATAAATACATTTTTAAAAATCTCTCTCGTTACTTCCAATCTCCATCTATTGATCGTTCGATTTCAAAACAATATTTTTGGATCAACGCAATATACACATGATATCCAAATCCATAAACATGCATTATATATTGTATTAATGTCCCATCTATGGATAGTGCATGTCAGGAAGAGAAGGAACCTTATTCCTCATAGGAAACCGCTGAATACACGCATAATGTTTTTCAATTACGATGTAAGCGAACAATTTCGTTATCACTAATTCAAACTGTCAACATCTATATCCGTAACATAATTTTCGCTTCAAATTAAACCCACCCAAATCATAATCCTAAAATTCAGATCACATCACGTATATAGGTATCATACATTTCTCGTTTTGTTTACTGATTTATAACTAAATTCAAGGACATGTGTGTTCAAAATTAGTTGGAGTACCTACGGCAAACAAATAATTAAACGTCGAAGTCAATTATTTCATAAATTATACAAAGCATTTGAATTTTTAAGAACAACTTTGATATATATATATATATCAAAGTTACATAACGATTATTGTTTGTGATGTATTTAATATTTTTAGCGTGGTTTGATCGTTTTGATCGAAAATAATTTGTTTTACATTTTACTGTCTTACAATGAACAATTAATGATAGAAAAATAAACCATCACTAGCGTAATAAATACGTATTTATTACGAAATTGATTGAAAAATGAGTTGTAATAAAGTTCATCTAATAAATCACTATCGCCGATGATTTCATTTTAAATAAAACAATAAACATGTAATCCATTTCTGTTTATGACTTCACTAACAAATGACAATTATTATTGTAACGATAGCAATGGAATCTAATACATTCAGTATTATTTACGATTATTTTACACTAGCATATAAGAATATACATAGCGTATAATAATATTAACCAATGCATTAGTCGAAAACTGTCGTGTACAATAAGTTGTTGTGATGTTAGTAAATTCAATTAATTAATCAGTCCCCTAAAGCCGACAGCACCGAGTCAATTGAAATAAAACATTAATATATATATATATACGTGTAAACATAAATTTTTAGAGAGGATAGTGTGGTATGGTTATTGCGCTATCTATATGTGTTCGAACTGAGTTTTGCAGCCGAACACATGTCAATCTTTACAGCTTAACGTATATCTAATTTGTAATGATACAAAAAAGCCTCAGTCTTATTTACCTAATATACATACATGTATGTTGCATTTTATTCTATATTATTAGAGCTTAAACGTTTAAGGTCATATTGATTATTTTCAAGATAAAACAGGTTGAGAGAACAATTTTGATTGATCACGATAATATTTATGTATTGTATTACACAAAATTAGTGATATTTATTTCGTCCGTAAGCGATATTATTATAATAATAAAATTAGTTTTCTTTGAATGCCCCTTTCCCTCCTTCCAAAACCACTACTATTTAATATACGTCTTGTCAAGGCACTTGTAGTCGAACCGTCGGTCCACTGTTGCTATGAATTCAACAGCCGCACACGTTTTACTATTCATGAATACGTACGAATACATTTGTACAACATAGTAACTAATATAGTTATTAATGAAGTTATAAATCCACGAAATCACCGAACTTTTGAGTGATATTGTATGCACAATTTTCGTAAATGTTAGTAAGTGTAATCCATTAATGTATTGTTCGCGATGGTAAAATATTGTTTACAGTGAAAATAACGAAATATGAATACGTACGACTACGACCAGTATAATATTATATTATTATTATTCTGTACTTCTGTGGTCGAATGTTAATTGGAACCAGTTAACTTATGTACGCGAGCACATACCCGCGTAAAAGGTTTATGGTTGTCACAATTACTCGTAATTAAGACTCTTTCATTGGATCAATTGTTATAATTTTGTTTGTGTACATTTAAATTGCACTGTATTTAAATGTATGTCGGAGTTCGACATAATGACGTTTGTTTATGATTTGGGAAAAAAAGTAATGATAAAAAAAAGAAAAATATTTCTATTCATGAATAAAATATAACACGATAATTGATATAACATGGTTCGTGATTATACAAAATATTCGCATATATATAATAATTCGTGTTGAAAATTTTGATCGTATAAAAAAACATATTGTAACTATATGTTTACGATCAGAAGAAGTGAACACGGTGTTATGTTTTTTTTCCCATCCAAGCTGTTGTAGCTCGTCATTTAACCTCGCATCGAATACGACGAGAGAGAGGTAGAGCGATTATTATTATTCTTATCTTTTTTTCTCCGCGTCCCTACCGTCATATCTATATATCGTTCTCCCACGCACACACAGATCGTTTCTGTCTGCTCTCTCTTTCACTCCCTCTCTCTCTCTTTCTTCGTTTGCTTTTTAATTATTTTGTTGAGGTGCAAGTGTACTATGAAAATGTACAACGGATGTTTGACGTATAATTAATATTCATATCTTCAGGAAAACTATACTGCTGCAATACGCTGTGCAATTTGTTTGATTGAAAATGGCGGTGTACAGAAGAACAATACATAAATAAAACACTGTCGGTCCTCACGTTGTTCTCTTCACTGTTGGTCCCAGGGCTGTTGGTGACGGTTTCTGCATCACGTAAATATACGTATATATATTAAAAGTCATGAAAAGTCATGTATGTACGCACGCGCACACGAGTATATCACGTATGTCGAAATGTACAGAGAGAGAGAGAGAGAGAGAGAGAGAGAGAGAGAAAGACAGACTGATCTGTGTATACGCGTATATACAGCCTGTGTATAATAATATGTTTTTCGACAAGAGTGATAAATCGACATCTCACGTGGTGCATACACACGTTAATGTAATACGTAATATTAATATAGCCACCACAGGCACGTAAACAAAATACATATTTTAGGGTGGGTGTTAAGGAATATGAGGAGGTAAGCAAATTTAGAAATTGCTTAAGGCTTTACATTTAAAATAAATTCAAGGCGTCTATTATTGGTCTAGTCAGAATAGTTAGATATATTTAGGTGTAAGGAAATTGTACTACTTTTGTTTAGAGCTTCACAAAAACTTACAATGGCACTGAAATAAGAATATTAATTATTAACAAATAACAAATAATGATGGAAAATTTTATTCAGTCACTTATTACTGATCTAATACCTTTCACACGGACCGAAACTACTGACTGCATGGATGAATGGGTATGAGAAGATGAATTTACTTTTTCTTAACATTTCAGAAGGGTTTTGAATATCTACCTCTCCCCTTTTTGTTCACGTACCTGACGTAACTGACGTAGAAAATAAACAATATATGCATTATTGCAAAGAACCGTTTTTCTCATCGTACCATACAATAATATAATATGTACTTGCGTAATTGTCAAATATAAATAGTTTTATAAATATTGTACTTCTCGCTCGTACATCCAACCCTAATCCTTTTCAGCACGCGATTGGCTACATCAAGTCCTACCACCTCACATGTATTTCGTTCGATCTTGATAATGAGAATGATGTTGATGATGGTGATGATGATGACGATGACGATGCCGGAGATGAGTCGTCACGTCGAAAACCGTATATAATATACAATGATGTATGCGAGAGTTCTATTAAAACATTGGCCTCGAGCCATTGCATCTCGCGGGACTCATCGTCGTACGGTCGTTACTTATTTTAATTTCTTTTTTCTTTTTTTTCTTTTCCTCTGGTCGTTTATTTTTTCCCATTTTAAATAACACTATGAAAGCCAACCTCGTCCGTACGATATGAAACGTGTAAACCAAACGCGGGCTGCGGTACGTACTATACATGTAAAAGGGTTATTTAAAACGACCAGCCACTGTGTAGCAGCAGCTAGTAAGAATACGCGTCATCGCCGCCACTGCACGTAAACGGCCTTTCTGGACGCCGAAACGATGTATATGATTATTTTTTTTTTTTTTACTCTTCAATTAAATATATATATATTACGACCCTGCATGTTCGTAGTACGTTGTTTGTTCGTTTTTTCTTAGTATCTTTTGTTTTCACATTCGTTCATATGTCTTTTCTTACCACTATACACATAGGCGCAATTTGGCTTAAATTTATGGGGATGCTAGATTTAAATTGACCAAAGTGATCTATGGGGGGCTTTTTCCCCCATACCCTCTTACCACACCACCATCCATACATTTATTTTACTAATTAATAAATAATTTATAATAAAATAACACTAAAGAAAATAAAATACACATTAAAGACATATGTATATTTACGGGTACGCTGTGTATCATTTATTATATTTAAATTTATATTTTTCCATATATATAGTACATACTGTACATATATAGACCAACTCGCACCGGCCTAAAAATATTGATCAGCTTTTTATCGCGAAATGCGAATAGTCGATACTTCGATTGATGTTTCGACGTAAACGTTATCAACAATTGTTCAGCCTTTTATAAAATCTTGTTGTATTTTAAATTCATAATAATTTATTAATCATGATACTAACAATTAATTATCTATACCTAACATATTATATTATGAAAGTGGAAAGTCTTAAAAATAAATTTATCCTAAGTCAATGACAAAATAATTAAGTTATAATTTATAAAAATTCAATGGTGTTACTAAAAAAAATTAGTTTTGGCACCCCCAAATTGCGCATATGACCAAACATATTTAACATGTTTCTCTAAACTTATCCTCGACTATAGAGAATATAACGGTTTCATCGATTGCGCCTAAACACTGAGTCGTATCATGATCATATTAAAGATGGGCTATTGATTTTGGTTACGCTCTTTCACCAAAAACAACTTAATTTTATTATTTAGATTTAGAAATTTGTAATAAATGTACATATATAAATAAATGCTTAGACTGAAGTATTATTACATTTGTAAAGTACGACCGGTTTCGAACTAAAATTTCATCATCAGATATATATATATAAAGTCAATAAAATCGTGATTTTTTATTGATTTTTTTATATACCTGACGATACATTTTTAATTCGAAACTGGCTATAATTTACAAATGTAATAATACTCAAGCTAAGTATTTATATATTTATTATTAATTTACGAGTAATAACAATTTAATATTTTTAGATTCTGAACGGAGTGAAGAATGTAGTGATTTTACAATGATGTGTGTTTTTTTTTTTTTTTTTGTGTCTGTCGACACGATTTGGGGCAGTAAAAATGCTTCGATTGCCTTATGTAGCAACTTTTCTGAAAGAAAAGTGAATCTATTTGGTACTCTGGGAGGTCAAAAGTAAAAAATTTCCAATATTTTTAAATGCGACGGGAAAAACCCTAAAAAAATAAGGGAAAAACGGGAGTTTTTACGCAAAACCAGTTTTCGACAAAATCAAATTTTTTATTTTGCTATAACTCAAAAACTAATCGATGTAAATACTTGAAATTTTCACCAAATGTTAAGATTAGCGTTCTATATACACCGTTAAATTTTCAAAGTATTTTGACTTTTATTGAGCTATTTATAGACAATTGAAATTTTCAATTTTTTTAATTTTTTTTTTTTAAAATAACAATAAAATTTTTTTGGCCTGCCAGAAAATCTTGAAAATTTAATACAAGGTTTCTTATAAGTTGTTCCTTAACTGATAAAAAATATCTAAAATCGTAAGTCACAATTTTTTTTTATAAGTGCTCAAAGTTCCATTTTATAAGAAATATGTAAAAATTGCGAAAATTTGCAATTTATTTTGTAGATAAAAATTCATAAAACACTAGGTTATCTATAAGCTACTCTTCAAAAAAATTACTTTCGGACTTAGAGGAAAAAATTTTATGACTGTTTGAAATTTAAATATTTATGAAATTGCATAAAATAGCGATTTATTCTCAAACGATTTTAAATATTTTTTATAATTCAAAAAGTATAAGTCGCAGATTTTTGAAATTTCTACCAGCTGTTAAGATTGGTATTTCTTTTATGCCATATTTTTTTCAAAATATTATAATGATTTTTAAGCCACTTATAGGCATTTAAAATATTCGATTTTTTTACATTTTATTTTTATAATCGGTGATAAAAAAAATTTGGCTACTATAAAATACTTGAAAATTTAATCGAAGATTCCACAGAAGTAGTTCTTAATGTCATTCAAAAATTATTAAAATCCATAGGCACAATTTTTTTTATAAGCGTTTGAACATCGAATATTGACATAAAATTACATCTAAAATATAATATAATGTAGAATGTTCTAGACTGACAAACTATATCGCTGTATGCAACTGCCAACCCATCCTAATTGAAAAATATATTTTTCGTTTCAAAATAAAATATACTTTTTACAATGATTATAAATAACAATGTATTATATCCTAGACAAACATATGAACTCCGTTCAGAATCGTTATTCGTATACAATGATATCTATCATTGCATTCAAATTTAACAAATCCATTATAATAATGACCTATCCTATAAGCGAGGTGCACTCCACCCCTAACTGTACAGCAGAGCGAGGCCCATCCGGTTCTTTTTTTTATTTTAATTTAATTTTTAATTATTTTATCATACAATAAATATTAATTAAAATATGTATAGTATTTTTATATATTGTATCATAGTCACAATTAATTAAAAAAACAATCGTTAACCTACGATTATAAAACATATTGTAGCTTCTTTCAACTTGTAACCCCAGGCTATAGTCATGATACAGCTTCTATCCAAACACCTCCGTTTACGTTCGGTACCATGGAAGCTTTAACCCTCAGCTATAATACGTCGTTCGGGGATTGATACGTATACTGTAGTGTTGAATCATGGATCATTAACCATGTGCGTTTCTTAAAATACTCATGGACTTATCGATATTTGTTTTTATTTTCTTTATCAAATGATAAGTAATATATAATGATAGTAATAATAGTTCAATAAATTAAAATTTACTCCAGAATACGTTCTTTATGATATAAATTAAATAGTTTATTACATATTTCTTTATTTCTATGGAGACATTTATTTCCGGCTAAAAAAAGATACTTTTTTTATATTTATTAAATTACTTGTCTAATTTTTTTTTTACAATATTTTTTTAAAACATTGCAAATTAAAGGTTAAATTGATTGATTTATATAGTTTTCATTGGATAAAAAAAAATAAATAAATAGGTATAAATATAACAATGAAGAAAGACAATCTAGGTAATATAGATATTTAATGGATTTTGATGATGATTTCGAAGATAAGAAGACATCTTAAGGAAGGCGTGGTTTGAGTTGTAATTTTATCGTTAATTTCCGATTCTGTAATATAAAGAAAGCTCCTTAAATTTAATTTAGTTTTGAATAACATTTTTGAAACTGATTGTGGACCTATTTGTCTAGATTCGGTATCAAAATTTATAACAAAAAACATGTTCCCAAAGGTACTAGACATATTCGATCTTAACCATATTATTTCCACAGTTATTAGCAACCAGCCTCCTTGGTCCGTCCATCTGCATATCAACCTCAAACTTCACCAACTTCCCAAAAAAGACACAAATCCTAAATTATATAAAGACTATTTCAACGAAATCATTGCCGATGTTCAACCTTACATACATATCTACACTGATGCGTCTATAGCAAATAAAAAAGCAAGAGCAGCAATCATATGTGGAGACATTGAAATCCAAATCAAATTTCCAGACAAATGCTCAATATACACAGCCGAAGCTTTAGCTATATTAGAAGCTACCAAATACTTCATTCAATTCGTTGACGACGAACGTTGTATTATACTTAACGATTCACTAAGTGCAATAACAAGCATCCAAAACACAAGTAATCCTTCCGACATAGCAAGAAGTATCCAAAATTCCTGCAACATCGCACGATCCGCTGGCAAACACTTAGCCTTTATGTGGATTTCTGGCCATAGCAATATAGTCGGTAATGAAAAAGCCAAAGCTGCCGTTAAGTTCACCCACAACTCAACTAAAGCCATCTATATTTCAGGATTCTCCTATTCCGACGCAAAAAAACACATAAAAAACCAGACAACTCTATCTTGGAATCAACTCTGATTAAAACAGACGACCAAACTCAAAGAAATCAAATAGTCAATACTCCCGTGGCTCCTACCTCCAGTACTCTCCAGAAAAGAAGAAACCATCATAAACCGTCTCAGAATAGACCACACTTCACTAACACATCGCCATTTGATGACAAGAGATATTCCACACACATGCCTTACTTGCGGAGTTTAATTATCAATAAAACACATCTTAACAGAATGCAGAAACCATCAAAAATTTCGAGAGGAAACCCTCGGCTCTACACATCTTTTCGACATTCTCAGTACGGATTCCACAGCAATTTTTAATGTACTTAATTTTTTAAAAAAATGTTATTTTTATAATTATTATAAATATTCATCTGTATAATGAAATTTAAAAAACTTAATTTAAGCACCAACATGTACAAATAACTTAACTAAGTAAAAAACGCTATGTCTGCTGTGGTCTTAAAACTAATAAAAAAAAAAGTTATAACTCTGTAGCAAATAACACTATTGCACAATCACTCACTGGTCATCATGGTTTTGTATAATCTCAAAAATGGTTGTTTTCTTCAAAAATGAGCTTGATCCTTAGTATAGTAAGTCGTTTTTTGATTTTCATCACCGAACCACGCACAAATATAATCTAACGTGAAGTTTTTATTTTTCCAGTCAAACCGCCTCATACAGCGGTTTCGTGCAATATTAAAATTAAGCTTAGGGACTTCTAGCATTTGCATATTTTTTTTTGAAAAAATACTAAAAAAAACCAGAATTAGACAAAAGTAATGTTCATGATGTAAGTAATCTAAACCCTAAATTTTATTTTGCATGTATTTGCATATTTTACAGTTTTTAATCTTTAGTGTATATTTTAGCAGTATGTACATTTTAAGTTCTATAAAAGGCTATAATTATATCATACGTACACATATTTCTTATTGTATAACATGTAATTATTTTTTGATTGTCTGAAGATCAACGAATGATTATCTATTATTTTTTAAGTATGGGATTACTTTCTCCCGCCGATATGAAACGAAGCTTGACAAAATAAAAATAAAAAATTCAAATAACCGCCACAGATTTACGTTTGAAAAAAGATAAAAATGAGTGAAAAATTTAAACAATTTAAATTTTTTGTAAACTCATGTTCTTTTTGGTATTTCAGGCTTACAATCTCAAGTATTGAGTTTAATCAATAATTCTCAAAACAATCAATACACAGATTTTTACGTAAATACCATTAACAATGTTAAAAAAAAAAAATAATAATAAATAAGATATATGTCAATTTTTCAACAAAATAAAAATATTTAAGTACATATTTTAGTGCATGTTAATTTCTTTTTAATGCATATTTGCATGTTTTATTAGAACTAGAAGTTCTTAAGCCTAGTTATAAAATACTATAGCTGTTATACACTACACACGTTATCCAATTATTATTAACTGAATTTCAGACGCGACCATATTTTATTCATAATGAAGTTAACATAATTGTGGCGTTGTTGTTTGAACGAACCACTCTGCAGAACCACGTTCGACATCAGTATACGGACTGTTCGAATATATATGGATTTTTTCGTGGCCATGCGAGGACGTACTTCGTTGACGGTAAAATGAAAAATCGACTTGGGCACCGTGAGTGCGCAGTAGTAGTACACAGAGCCATAAATCGAAATCGAATCACCGTCGTTCGAATGCTCGTTTTCCACGTTTTTGAACGTTAATTTCTTTGTTTTCATCCTTTTTCCTATCTTTACTTTTTAATATATATATATATTGCGTGCACCGCACGACGACGTCGTCAAACCAGTCGGAACTCTACGAATAAAATGTACCGATAAATAAATGAAAACCTACTAGATTGATTTTGTTTTGAACATTCGTGTGAATAATGTATGAGCGATACGATACCAATGAAATGAAAACAGCGTTTGCCATATCCTATTATGATTACATATTTAACGGGTAATCGGTCCGACGTACCACCGACCCCGGGGACATTGTATATGGATCGTATCACGATTTATATACGTTTTCCAACGGTTTTTTCTTATGTTGTATTCGAACGGTTCGACGAACGCGTAGGGTTTTATTCCAACGATCTGTACTCATGTGCACAGGTCACCATCGACGGACCGTTTTGATTATTTTATTTATTATTAATATCCGTATGCTTGCCTATAACTGTAAATTGTTCTTTTATCCTACGTTTGTTATTGCAAAGTTTTATTGAAGAGCATAATTGTTCGTGAGACAAAACACGGCAATGAAATCACCGACCAATTCGGATATAGGCGTATCCCGATGATTATTATAATGCCTATGTGTGTACCACCGTAAGGTCGTTATCGAGTTTGTTTATTTTTATGTTTACGATGAAATAATAATGTTATTAATAATGTGGTACGTGTCACTAATTGGCCTTATATTTAGGTATACTGAAAAGAAAATGCGTTTGCAAATCAAATACGAGGGCTTAAATAGCGAATTCATGTTTTTATTGTACTGTATACGAGAAATCATTACCGAAAGTCAGTCACTTAATAACGTAAAAACTAATTATGATTTACATTGTAAAAGTTGATACTGCACTAAGTTTTATTTTTGTGTTTTTTCAGTTATATAAAACATTGTGCTATTATGCACAAGTATCACAATACTGTACATAGTTTGGATTTTTAGTTTTTAATAAATGTCACTATATTTTAAATTCACTTCGCACTCGATTAATATTTTCATCGTAAATGTTAAAATAAAAATATGCCTTAATAATGTGCAAGCGAATAAGGATAAAAAGAAAAAAAAATATCTTTAAAATGGGGACGCGCTAAAAAATTGGATTCAATTAAAATGTAAAAATAAACCTTTTAAATATCTGAGTCGAAGTTCTAGTAATTCTGTATTCGGAAAAGTATGCATTGTTAACGAACCATTTCGAATTTAACCTGAATATATTATTAAAAATGTCCGTGAATAGGTATAATTTAATAATAGATTCGACGGAGTAAGTATATGTTCGTTATGAATGTTTTTTGACCTAATTGAGGGTACTGGGTGTTAACTATTGTTTATTTTACTATATACGTATATACAAACCACTCGTAATATTAGGCTAACGACGGTTCGAGTGTTCATTCGTACAACATAATACGTTTTATAGAAGATTCTACGGTGAAAATACGAGTACATATGTACATAACATTAACTACAACTTTTTTGTGGAGGCGCCAGATAATCGGTTTCGCTTAAGTATTAATACGATATTTGCTTTTTTAACCATGTTAAAAATTATGCTAAGAAATTATTGAAATAACATTAAATTCGTGTGATTTTAAAGCGTGACGACAACAGCTCTAAGAATCAACAACAATATGTTCTTCGGGTTAACTATTTTGAAATACACTTTTTTATTTTATCTATAGAAATTAATCTGACGTTTTGTGGAGGGAACTGAGACGGTTCAGGTCCCTGCAGCCCCTGACAATAATATTGATCTTTATACATACTATATAATATACAGGTCCTTGAACTTGAAGAGGACATTGAATTTCCAACGTGTTCGATCGCGATCTACATTATTGTTTTTCTTAGTTTTAGTATGGTAGTAGTTACGTAACACATTATCATTAACAATATAATGCTAATAGTAAAAACAAAATGGAAACATATTTGGAGTACGGGAATTTAATTACAATAATGTTACGAATTTGTCGCAGTACGACGGTATTTCGTTATGATTTTTTGTGAACTACTTGCATGAATGGTGCACGAAGAGGTTTATAAAATCGATTTTGCAAATTTCGTTCGAGGGGTTCGTATTATAGGTAAACAAATGAGGAGTTAATGAGTAAATGTTATGTTTGTGGTTTTCTCTCCTCATTATCTTACGGCAATAAGACAAAAGTGTAGTTGTTATAGTTTTTTTAATTTTTCTTGTTCGAGATGGCCTTGAGCGAGTAGACCACGAAAAACAAAACAAAATGTAAACAAATTATTATATTTAACTATTATTATGATAACTATTACTAAGTAATTACTGTACCTACACGGCAGTGATACCGAAAATATAAGTATACCGAAAAACAGCAGAGAAATAGGCAAGAGAGTGGAAACACGGGCACGCGCGCTCGTATTTGGTATGCGTGTATTTGTGTGTGTGCGCGTGTGTGTGTGTGTGTGTGTGTGTGTGTGTGTGTGTGTGTGTGTGTGTGTGTGTGTGTGTGTGTGTGTGTGTGTGTGTGTGTGTGTGTGTGTGTGTGTGTGTGTGTGTGTGTGTGTGTGTGTGTGTGCGTATGTGTGTGTAAAAGTCATTCATTCAGCTATAACAATAATTATTGTTATCGTCTAGAAGTTTTGACTATTTTTAACCCGATTATAAGCGTACGATTATAATGTATGCATAGTCTCTCGACAGAAGTTATACACTTCAAGTGTAGATTATCTTGATCACACACACACACTTGCACCAGGAATTACTTATGCATATTTAAAACGCGTTCGCATCGATAGAGAGGAGGGGAATGTCCTTATAGTTCTACGTCGAGCATTATGATTTCTTTTTCGCTCGGTGGCTATCGCAGCGACTTCTTTTCAACGCTCGACTAAAAAATCGTTGCTGCGGTTGACGTGAATAGTTCGGTGAGCCAATAATTACGATGCTACTGCTTAAACAATACACGTTATCTATCACGAGTATTATAGTATTGTATTATTTTTGCAAGCAATGAGTTAGATATGATTGAAGCGCACGTGTTAATTATAATATAGGCAGCAGGTCGTATAGAGTACGTAGGTATATAGGTGCACGTTGGTTTAGTGTTCTGAGAAGAAATCGATCCGACTAAAACCTTGATCGTCATGCATTCAAGGGTCGTGAAACTTTTCAGTGATGGCAACAGAACGAATTCACGTTTTAAAATACCAAGGTCAGACCTTAATGAATTAAAAATTTATTTAATTTTAACTTTTTTTTTAGTTATCTAGTTACTTTTGGGTATCCATTCATTTGTTATTACTAGATTGACTTCAATGCTATTATTACACGTGAAATCAATGAACTACATTTTCGTTTTTAGTAGTAAAGTTAATGTATTTTGTTTTCAGTTTTATTACATTTAAATCGATTTTGTTTTCATGTCAAAAAATATTACGGTTAATGTAGGCGTGAATTGTTTAAAGTTAAAAATAACTTATTGGAAATAATACTATTACTAAAAATTGTTTAAAAAATCAACTTTTTTGCAAATTGTTAAAAAGGTTTAAAAATATTTTGTATTAACTTTTAACTTGATTTAATTAATCAATTATTAAATTACTTTTTAACTTTTTCTTATCAATGCAAATTAATTTAACAGATTTAAAAAAAAACTTGTCTAGCTTTATTTTAAACATTATTTTATTATTGTTATTATTATATTTTTTTAAATTCTAAACGTAATTTAAAAACGTTCAAACGATTGTTTACATAACATATTATATAGTACTCATGATTTACATTGTACATGTTCTCTGTGTGTTTGTCACAACAACGCACGGCTATATTAGTATTAGTCGTGGACTCTCAGTAATACAGTACAATTATGTTAAATGAAAAACTATTTTTTCACCGTATTCATGACGTAAAAACCTAAAAAATACGTTTCATTATGTATGAGATATAATTAGACATCGAAAATATAATGTTTAAACATATATATATGTACAATAATTCCCGAGGTCTTTGTGAGTAAAACAAAAAACTAAATAAATGAAAAAATAACAATAAAACGACCAGTAAAAAATAATTTTTTTAATGTTTTATCCACATGCGAATGTTATTTAATTTGACATGGCCGAAAAAATGAAAGCAATCGTTAATTTATGATTTTTCTGGGCCTTAAAAGAGAAATAAAACCGTCATAAAAGTATTGTCTTCGGAAAAATATCGCACACGTGTGCACTAACTTATTGCAGATGTTGTGATTATAAAATGTATTTAATGTTTTTTTTTCCATTCCGTCATGAAACCCATTTATTGTTTTTACTATTTAATATTGGTATATGTATATCTCAAGCGCGTTGTCTTTTTTTTTTTGCTATACGTGGACTTAGTGCTTTTCTTTATTCGAAAACGCGTTTTTACAAAATCCCTCCTCCACCGAAAACCTAAAATATATTATTTTTAGCGATGAAATAACACGTTGCGCAAAACGCAATGCAATATGTACACCAGGAATGTCAAACTCAAAGTATCAGATGGGCCAAATTTATTGAAAAGTATACTATTTGGGCCGCACATAAAAATTTAGCGAAAAAATAAATATTTTTTATAAATTTTTCTATATATCTATATAGATATAAATTTATATAAAACCATCAATAATCCTTATTCGATTATGATTTATCAGAAGATAAGACAGTATAATAATGTATACCAAATAAACCACTCTCTAAGAATCTAAAATAGTCGTTACACGACATAAATATTTTTTTTTTTGTCCATTAATATTGGTAGCCGCGGGCCACAAAAAAATGAGCCACGGGCCGCGTGTTTGACATGTCTGATGTACACGATACATTTTAAGCGCAGCCTTTTATTTTTAAAATTCACTCGTACTGACCATCACAGTATTTGACCATATGCATCCACGTGTTCAGATAGATTTTGCTCCGGGACAAATATTATCGGTAATAATAAACACACCACCACGAGTGGTAGGTACATCGGAAAGCAACGTATGGATTTCAGGATATAATGTTTAAAACGAATTTGTTATTGTTAGCTGAATACTGTTTCTCAGAACTATCATCTACACGGTCGACTGTCAATGTACTGTTACTACGGTTATAAGTATGTGTAAAATAAAATATTTTTTTTTACTTTGCAATAAGTTCATAGGCAATTAGTGGTTTTTAATGCGATCGATTGTTTTGATCAAACAAGTTCCGATGAACTTTCCGGAGAAATGTGGTATTGAAGGACAGTTTTTAACGTTAAGAGAATCGGGTCGACTTTACGTCCCGCTTCCACTTAAAATCCTGTGTACACTCACGCCCGAGATATTATTATGAATGAACCGTTATACGTGTATACGTGGTGTACGTGCGTTTTGCGTCCGGTCGAGATTTGTTGGCATAAAACTTTTCCGTCCAACAAGACTAATAATAAATAGGTAAACGAATACATTGAACTTCAACACGCGACGTCACATATATTATTCGCAGTGTGTATTGCATATTATAGTACAAAGTTTACCATGAAATGCTCTGTAATATGATCGATTGTCTGTGACCTTTTGAAAAAAATGTTTCATATATGATGTATGTTGGACAAATACGATAACCAGTCAACTGGATTAAATAATTACTGCATCATTCTGTAATGATTATATACAGACGACTCGATTATAAAAAATACAGGCGTCGACTTTTTTGACAATCAATCGTTGGAAATCGTTCATGCGCTCTTGCGTACAAATGTAACTAATGTTTGTACAAATTGTATAAGACGAAATCGTGTAAAAGAATACTACAAGTATTTGTAATTAACGTCCGAGGAAAAATTATTTGAAAATGAAAGAGAGCAAGAAAAAATAAATAAATTATAATTTACCTACATCATTATCGTCGTTGCCTGTTGTATTATATAGTTGAGTTGTTTTTAATTATGAATTATTATGTGCGGCGTATATCTATAGAGCGCTTGGAATTAGCACGTTTCTTGGGCTATTAACTTTTATTTATAGTAGATGTAGTAGTCGCTTACAGATTGCGGTACATTGTCGTGGAGGTTTCGGCTATTTGTTGGCCCTAAAACAAAGGGGGTTACGCGGAATTGTTTAGACAGATTGCTCACGGGACCGTCCGACACGAAACGAAACATGAAGTCATTCGGCAGACGGGTGGAAACAAATGAAATGACTAATTTGTTTTTTATGTACGTGATACAATGTATCATTTTTAGTTTTATGTCATGTAACTACAATGACAGACCCGGGACTGCCGCCGGCCGATGGTTTGAAATGGACATCAAACGGTAACTGATGGAATACCAAGGTGTACCCATAATACAGCTTCACTCTTCCAAAAATGTAATACGTGCGAACGTTTTGTTAATTCGGCGCCACGGTATCATTGTTTTTTGACATTTACGCGCAATTCGCATAATTCGCATGTCGAACGATTGGGTATATACGCGAAACGGTGTAGATAACGGTCCTATATTACCGACAAGAAATTACATTGTGGCTAAATGAAGAAATAAGAATTTCGTAAAATCGTTTTTCTTTCGTGTCGTGTACAACATAATAATAACAATGATAATAATAATAATATAACGCGGTATAGCTAAGACATATCAGGATGAATATTCGACGATCGTATTCCGTTTTGTTCACTTCGGTTTATGCACTGTGTTGATTTAAATGGAGTAATATTTATTATCAGAAAGGTCACATGTGTTGCACGTAACACACCGAAAAACGGTCGGAAAGAACTCGAGATGATTTTTCGAATTTTCTGATAGTTGGACACTGTCCGTTGATAGGTGTGAGAGCGAAATTCTGTGAAAAGCTGTTATTTAGTTTTCCCCGTGCACGCCCATTTTAGTGCGCTTGAGATATACTAGTAATGGATTTGATTTTATTTAAAGTATTATGATGTAACAATAGTTTATTTATATCAGTTAACTAAATCTATAAATTAAATGACATGTAATTGCATACAATTTATTAAATAAATAATATTATTTTAATTTTATTTAAAAGTTAATTTACAATCTGTAGCTAAATTTTTACAATAAGTAAATTAGATATTTACATAGGATTATAATAACATAACCCATTGGTATTTTACAATTATTCACAATTTATAAAAATTGTTCGCAATTATTAAATTCGTACGCGATTCAACTTCACAAACTGACACGAACTCTAAAAATTATTAATTTAAATTTCATTTATTTCTAATTAATCTAGTCATTAATCGATTTTAAATATATTTCACTTTAATAAATTAGTATTTAATTACATTTTAATGGTAGGTCACGTACGCCTTAGCTAGTAGGCTACACATTTTATGAATTTATACTTTTGTTATAATCCAGTAGTTTTTCGAGAACGTTTTGAAACCAAGGAAAAAAAAAAATTGACCTCTATTTTTTACCATCTGACATCTTAAACGCATTGTCAAAAAATGTATTCTCGTGTGGAAAATATAGCATTGTTGATGAAAAAAAACAATACGTTTCTCCAGTAGCAATTTTCTCTCAGTAACATTTGAACATTTGAGTAGGGACACGGTTCTCTTTAATAATAAAATAACGTAGTTTTACATTTATTTTTTTTCATAATATAATACGGGTTATGTAATATTAGCTGATTGTCATTAGTAAAAAATAAATTCTAACATATTTTAATTCAATGAACGCTTAAGGGCACTTCGGCTAAATTCTTGTGATAAATTTAAAAACATAATTTCATAATTTCATTAAAGACATTAATTTCTCATATCCATTTTATTTTATAATTTTTTTATTTTTATTAATATTATTAATTATATCTGTAACATTTTGGCACCTAATTAATTCTATATTGTTAACTTAGTGATAACAAAATCAGCTGATGTATTCAAAAAATAAAACTATTCAGTAACAAAAAATACTTATATTCGTAATTATTACTTTATTTAATTTAACTGTAAAATTGAACCTTTTTTAGTGTTTTCACAGTAGATGACACTACATGTAATTATTTTATTGGTACAATTAAACGTATTTACTTTTTAATTACCAAAAATATAACAAATAATTAAGAAGATTAATAACCGTGTTACCAAATAGCTATTTATTAATTAATATAGCAACATTTTTATTTAAAATATTACTAATTTATACAAACATATTTTAGTTTATTAATTAATTAGAAATAATGAAACTTTATTTTTTGATTTAGCCTTGCTATTATCAAAAAATCCTAAATATATATTCATTACATCTTGACACATTTACCGACATTCATGGTTCGACTAGGCTCGTCTTAGGTTTTTATCGTTATCTATATTTTCCACTATATTGAAAAATTATAAAATTTAAACTACACT
Organism: Sipha maydis; assembly: GCA_034509805.1. NCBI lineage: Eukaryota > Metazoa > Arthropoda > Insecta > Hemiptera > Aphididae > Sipha > Sipha maydis. Next base: position 224,477 of record JASXSY010001086.1, read on the forward strand.
GCGATTTTACTCGGTGGTTGCGATTTTGATGTAAAAACGAAATATATTGGAAAACTCGTACGGAAATATACTTACGATTTAAGAACGCATTTTAGATATTAAAAAGTTTCAAATATTATACCTGGAAACGCGGATATAGGACAAAGAGTATTCCTCCCATTCTCCTCCTCAAACATAAGGATAATATTCAACGTTATATTTATAAAAATATTAATGATATTGTAGTCACCATTAATTAATATATAAATAAATAGTTTATATAGAAATAAATAAATGTTTATAAATATTAATTTACGAGTATTAACTATTTACTAATTTTTATTCATAAACGGTACAATTTTCAAAAACTTACCAGCACGAATATTCCCTCATAATTTCCTTGTTATTTGTGACCCACGCCATTGAATCAAAGACCGATGGGTTACAGTTAAATATTTTTGTTTTAATTTTTTACATTAAACTCCGTATGGTTTGCAAAGGCATCCATTACGAGACGAAGAATGTCAAATAAATAAGTTTTACCATTTTATATAGTTCAACTGACGTACACATGGTGTGTATATACAACTGAATTGACTAAATCGCTAAATAGCTTACAAGATACTTGCGGGAAAATATGCAAATCGTTTAGCTATATTTAATATTTCTACTTGAATCGTATTAACAAAAACATGAAGTGACAAAAATGATCGGCTCTCCATCAGTTTATGTAATATGTTGAATTCAATGAATGTATGCTTTATCTTAACGAACAGTTAGTAAAAATTCGAATGCTGTAACGCTGATTGAAGACATTAAAACTGCTCAACCAGATGCATTGACAATATTTTTACAGTTATTTGACGAGGCTCGTTTAACTGATCTGATAGAAATGGGAAAAATAATTTAAAAACATGTTCTGTAAGATTGATCGAACACAAAAAGGTAATGATTTGATTTTTAAGAAATCTTTCTATAACTATGACATAATTTAGTGATTTGTTATTTTAAAATGTGTATTATTATAAGGGCTATACATTTGAAACGTTAAAATGTATATACTCAGAATCACTATAGTTCCAGTAAATCTGTAAGAAATATAGTTATAATTACCCTCAATGAACTTATTTTACAATTATATTTATTTATATTCATGATTAACTATACACAAAGGAATCGTAATAATTAGTATTGCTTTTAAGTTCATTTTACTACATTATGCGCAGAATATTAAAATATTTTAAAAGTATTATGGAAAAAAAAAAGAAAAAAAATAGTTCAATAGTTCAATTTTAACGATAAGAAATGAAATCTAGTGCTCTGCGACTAATTCTCGTTCCGCTACGAATCTTATAATTATACAAGTGCGAAAATCCATTATCGAAAAGTAAATTGACAACAGTCGGTTTATTGAAAATGTCTCGTTAAACGTTAACGACCGCGTGGACCGTTCTCCACATACACTCCAATGATTATACCGAATACCGTGTGTACTTAGTATAATAATTATTGTGCACCACGTGTGTACCTATATATTATACACTATATACAGTTTACGAACAATTATGTCCAATGTACTCTTTTAATGTAGTTAGTATAAATATATACATATAGTACATTATTATATACTATCACGTGTTGACTCAATTAATAGGCGAATATTATATATTCACATAAAATCATCATATACACATATCCACGCATATCTCTATTTCTCTCACCCTCTCTTTATACACATATTATGTCACTTTACACACATATCCTACTGTGTCAATATATACATAAATATCTAACCTAACTTGTATTAATGAATTTCTATTTAAGGATATTCTCTACACCACCAATATTTTTATAGAACATTGATATTTTAATTTTTAAAAAAAAGTCATTTTATAATTGAGTAATAATGTTTGTATTTTGTGCTTTCAAAAGTGTGGCAAAATCAAGTCTCTGAAATAATCTGTTTTCGATAGTATTCCTGATATGTGCCCATAATACTAATCGGCTGTTATTAATTGTTTTAACGAGTGCAACGTTATTATTACGTGTATTATACATTATTGCTTTTTTACATACATTTCGTACGGCAAAAACGTTAAAAAAATCGTATTTATATTTAACAAATTTCGATTTTGAAAACCGTCGAGTTCGTAAAATTTAGGTTCGGCTGTAATGTGAACGATTGTAAACGATGTAATGTGATGTGCGACTGATGATATTCGTTAGATTAATTGATTTGAACGAAATCAGGCTGAGAGGAACGTATATTGTTTATGAAGGAGAAAAAATAAATAAATCTGTGTCATCTGTAGCGCGACTCGTTTTACGTAAAAGGCTCGCGAGTGTTAATCTCATGTACTACACGTATATAATACTTATACACCGCAGTGGTGGTAGGGCGATGACCGCGCGAGAAAATCGCAATGTTTGCCCAGACGTTTGAAGTGTAGCATGTAAAATATTGCGCGTTATTTCATTAAGTGTAACGGTCAAAGTTTACTGGGTTATTATAAATACATATATACGTATGTAAAAATATTTATATATACGCATGTGTGTGTGTGTGTGTGTGCGAATATATAATAACGTCTAGAGTATACACATGAAATGTCATTACCACATTAATTTTGATTCGTTTTTGCGTACAATTTTTCATATTATATTTGTAAAATATCTATAAGTGTACTGATATACTAATATACACGTGTACGGGTATATAAAATATCTCGTAGTCGTAATGCAAATGGACAAGAGATGTCATTGTCACATTGATTTCGATTCATTTTCGCGTACAAATTTTGTTTGTATGTACTACACTATGAATATTTTTCGACGGGATGATTATTACACATGTCTTATATGCCTTGTTTTTGCGTTTTTTTACTCTTTCTCTCTTTTTTTTATTTGCACGAGCATCATACGGTCGAGAGGATAAAATAACGCATCCTCTGACAACGTACATATCCCGATCATAATTTTACATCATATTCCCGATAGGTGTACGCGTGCTCGGTTTGGAGGCGTAGATAATATTATTACAAATGTTTATCTGTGATCCTGCAGATTATTGTTCCTTGAATTAATGGTCAGCGAAAAAGGATCCGGTTCGGACGCGGACGGGAATTAAAATATTAAATATATTACGAATTTACCTCATCGTCTACATCTCAACTAAAACGCATACATATTCGGTGTAAGTGAATAAAGTGAACACATGAGTGTGTACCGAACCTTCGAATAAACTTATTTAAGCGAACAAAAGTGCTTTAACCATAAACAGATGTAATGCAATATTAATTTGTTTCGTCGATATTATAAGATGGACTAGGTTTAACTATAGACGGTTAAAAGGGATTGAATAAAACCATAAACTAAACGAAGTACAAAATTGTAAAAAATTAACTTGTGTTGTTTGTAAATCTATCTTAGGAGTATTGTGATTTTTTTCTCTTTAAGCAACAAGTTTTGAAAATTTGAAAAATTTGTCTATTTAAAAATCGACAAAATATGTTCAATCCGAATCGCTTATATTATAAAGTACCGTATTATTAGATGTATCGAATACGAATAGAAATCTATAATGAGCGTTTGGTAATATTAAAATGAAATAAAATGCACGTTATATATCATTATTAATTTGCACAACAACCATTATTTTCACTTAGTACTGCTGTTTATGTCGTTTTTCAGAATGTAATGCGTATATTCAAATCGCTATAATTCCCGTTCTATTCGCTATAGTGGTCCGATTAGACTTTGTCCAGTTAGATTCAAGTATCCCGCTCCAGATGCCGAACACATATTATTTTCCTATTGATATGTTTTTATATTTTGAAATTCTCTCTCTCTCTCTCTCTCTCTCTCTTTTTGCTTCTGTTTCTGATTTTCTTTTATTCTGATCGCTATACATACGTTATTATACTATACCCCTCAACCGCCTCCGTAGTGGGTACGGTATAACACAGGGCTGAAGACGTGTCCATTAAAAACATATTTTATGGTATACGCACACACGCGCTATAAATTTATAGTACACGTACAAGTCAGAAACCACCAGATGTGTGTGCACGGGTAAATACTCATACGCACGCACACACTACTGTCGGGCCCAACAAAGAACACATGGCTGAGCGTTCGGGATTTTATTTTTAACGTTTTCGTAATTAGTTTGTATATTTACAAGCTCTTAGTTTTCATTAGCATTGGCGGCGGTGGAAATGAAATTTTATACAGATGAGCATATACGAACGTGCTTATTGCGAGTGTGCAATTTAGCTATATATCAAATATTTCGTTGTCCCGGGATCTTTGGATTCATCTGGCTACCTGATACGGACGAAAAACAATTGGAACGCAACAAAAACAAAAAAATAAATCTCTGTACATAAAACTCATATTTTCGGTACATAATTTTTTCCAAACCAATAATTTGCAAATCACCTGATACAGTTCTTTGGGTAACTTCACGGATTAAAATATTATTCATTGTTAAAATGTTATAATACAAGTATATACTTTATAATGAACCAAAGGGGTTGGATTTAAATCATCTTAACCATTTATCAATGCAAGTTGATGTACTAGATTTGAAAAATATCATCTATAATCTTCATTTTGAATGTTGAGTATACCATTAGTTACTATTTATAACATAAAGTCTATATATAAAATTTAAATTAAACGTTAATTTAATTTCAATTTTAAAGAACAAAGTGAGTTTTTTTTAATAAAATTTGAATTCATTATAGGTTTGAATATTAAATTAATAATTTTTACCGAAGAGGAATGTTTATCGGAGATTATTATTAATTTCGTAGAAAGTAAAACCCGGCATTAAAGAGCATTATAAAAAATAGATAAGAAAAAAATTGAAATTTATTATTCAAATAATTGAATTATAAAAAACAATTACCAATTTCTGAAAGCAAAATGTTTTTCATCATTTATTGTATAATAAAAAAGACCAATTTGATTAGGAATAATGTTAGTTTTAAAAGCTGTTAATAAAATTTAAAAAAAAATTCGTTAAAACTTAATAAATAAATAAATGACCACGAGTCGTGGTCCATACAGGAATAAAGGTGATGTGTATAATCATAAAATAAATAATTATAAATATTAAAAACAACATAATTTTTACATAAAAACAGTGATTTATTAACACAATGTATAAATATGAATATATATTAATAAACGTCTAAATACAAATTATTATAACTTCGAGAGGATTGATATTAATTATAGGTTATGCTTTTATATTAACCAACGTTGCCCCGTTATCTATAACAAGTAAAAAACAAAAAATCAAAACATTTTTTACCAGTGATCGTTCATTATAGTGGTATAATACAGAGAGCCAACGGACAAAAAGTTCTGAACCACAAAAAAAGTTCGTACAGGAAATGCAACTAAATACAAAATTTCAGTAAACGATCATATCATCCAACTGGCAAAAATATGTTTTGAAATATAATTCAGGCTAATGATTGACAAAATTTGGTGTGGTAAATGCATAATCATTGCGAGAACAAGGGTTTCTATGGTATTTGACAATTATTACACAATGAAGTGGTTGTTAATATTTTCATATCTGCAAATATAGGCCGTAGTATCAGCGAAGAATCTGTTTAACGTTCTCGCTATTGTTTCTTCACCTAAAAATTATACAAATATTATCGGTATTGAATACATTTATATAAGCACATCTGGAATGTTGTAATAGTTCGTCTTTACACCAGTGACAAGGCGTAATTATTGCTATTAGAATTAGACTTGGGAAAAATATAATTATAAAACATACTTGGGTCGTATACATCAAAGGTAAAGTTCTTCGCTATGAGTTCTGCGAGGGCTTTGAACATTGTTTTTGATATTCGACCCGCATCGTATTATGGCTTCATTTGAGCTATGACTAACCGGACTATCCTTTTGAACACTATGGAGTGCTCTTCAGATTCTGAAAGACTAAATGCAAGTTGTGTTCCGCTAGTGTCCTGGAAGTACCGGTCAAGCATTCCGTCCACATGGACTTGTACTTCTTCGGGCAACTCTTTCAGTTTCCTACGAAATTTATATAATTTAACCACGTGATCGCTGTTCACCAGATTGGCTAACACGGCATCGACGATTTTTGGACGCACTGTGGTCGGGTCGATGCAATCGGCAGGGATAACCGATCTTTGACAGATGCCCGTACGCCTATATTTTCGACGGTAATCGCGAATATTCTGTTCACGTCGTACGAATCTGCAAAAATATTTGTTTTTATTGATTACGCGACGAACGGTTTACGATGATTCTCAAAAAATTTAAAATCGAAAATCTGTCCGTGGTGTATCTACAGTTTTATTTGATCCAACCGATTAAAACACATTTTGCTTGCCCTTGTTACAAGTCGATAGTAATAATTACCGATTGTGGTGCACGTAGGAAGTGTCGCATTTTCATTAGTCACGGAAACGGTCGAGTCATTCGAGTCATCCAAATTCTTTTCGGCGATAGTGGCCGAAGAATTATCACTGGATACTTCAATATCCATCTATTCCTCTAACTGTGAAGATGTGATATTCACCTATCCTACTTCAAAGTGCGTTAGAAGTTGTCGTTAACGATTATCGCCTTCAGAGTATTATGAATCGATTATTTACCCGTGTTCATTTTCACTTCATTGATCTGAGAATAACGTAAATATTGTTTAACCTATTGTTTTCACCATTTCAACTGGTATGTATATTTTTGTATTTTGTATGTTTTATCATAACGTAAAAAATTGAAAGTCAAAACTGTGAGTTTTCAGTGTGCTTGTAATGATAGACGATTGATGTACAAAAATATCCCGGTTCCGACCGCGTACGTGTATGGAATTCAGGAAATCGACAGTGTCAGACTCTAAACATGGTTTTACTATAGTTGAAAAAAACATACCATGGTCGCCATTCCTTCATGATATAAATTGGCCATCATACAATTTATAATCACTTTTTTTTTTCCATTTTGGCCATACACGTGTTGATATAGGTTTCGATCTTTTCGTCCATTAGGCAGTCTTGTATCAATGCACTTTAAATGTATATTATGTATATTATTGTAATATATATTATATATACGTTAGTGTGGTGTATAATAAAGAGAGTTGTTAGTTGTGAAACAGAAAAGTAACTCTACACGTGTACTATACGAATACGTATAGAACGTATTAATAATAATAATAATATTATTATAATTATCGGATTAGTGATGTATATATTATAATATAGACTTAAAAAAATTGAATATATTATAAATATCTGATTCCGATTGTTTTCCTAGAAATTAGACCTCGTAACCGTATATTTTTTCGAATGCGATTTTTTTTCGCTTTCCCGTCCCACGCTGTTAATTACGTCGACAATGATTATAATAATAATATTATTTTAAGCTCGACGATATTCCTGCAGCCTTCCTAGTTCTAATCCGTACTTCGATAAATATTATACATGTACAGGTATTGGTATAATGTATATACTTAAGCATAATTTCGCATGCTAGAAAACCGAAATACATATAGAACTACTATATATAGGATACAATAGACTGTGTACAATTATAACCTTGTGTGCAAATGGTTTTCAAAATGTTTTCAAACACGGTACGCCACTGTGCTGATGTTTATGGAATACGTTTGTTTTACAGCCATGAACGAATTTTTAGACCTTGGTTTTAAAGATCACGGCACACCTAAAGAGTAATTATGGCAACCAGTTTGAAAACCACTGCTGTGTACTTTTTAGTTTCTGAGGAGCTAAGTAGTCGTGCTCTTCAAATGTATGTGCTATCACTCTTTTACTTTTTTTTGTACACAAACAAAAACAAATGCTTAACTACTTCAACTTATTTGGAATAATTAAGTCTTGGTGAGGCGAGAGGAAGGCTCAAAATATACCTTAACCCAAAATTTAATTATTTTTATGACTTCAAAAGAATGAATTTCTAAATATCAAAAGTGAAATAATAAATATGTACAAATAAAGATTTATTAGTAATTTCCAATTTATTTGGAATGGTTCAACAGTGGTAAAAGGACTAATTTCATAAACGTGAACGATCAAAACCTTATTTTGCCACAAAGTATTAAAAAACCTCAGATGATAAGACACCACATTCAATTGGTATTTTTCTCAGTAAAGTATAATACATAGTCGAATAAAAAGAGATATGAAATTAATACATACATATCTCTGGTGTTTTGTTCATTGGTTTCAATGCTTTTATTTTATACTTTATAATACACTCAGTATTTTAAACCCTCCCTCCTTATAATTATTGTTACACCTATATACAATTGAATTGTCATTCTGTAGAATTTTTATTCATAATAAAGATACTACTCAGTGTTGCATACATTTTACATGCACAGTACAATTATTGTTATTTTTATACATAGAAAAGAATTATATTTCAGACTTCTACAAGTAACGCGTAGGTCATAGGGTAATAAAGATCTATATTATTAAATAAGTACACTTATATTATACAAAAATAAAAAAGTATTTCATTCTTACCCCATTATGAAATAAGTGCACTCTTTTCTCTCACAATGTTTGAGACGAAATTAACGGTGATCAATGTTACCATAAAAAATACGCGTAAAGTAGTAGTAGGTACTTTTTAAAGCGTACGTAACGTATTGCGATCTAATAGTAAAATGTGTATTATGTTTTTTTGTTTGTCATTTTTCTTTTGTTCCACCGGACCCGTAGAAATATTTACCGGCCGCATGATTTCTGAAAACATTCCCCGCTTTTAGTATAACGAATAACGATCGTTATTAAATTTCATACGTAAGCGTATAATATGTACACATACACACACACACACACACACACACATACATACATAAACGGATTGTGTCGGTTTTTACTGCAGTTCGATCGCGGAAATTTTACCGCGCACTCCAATGCTGTCGATGACATTACTTACGTTAACATAACATATTAAAATATCTTATCTCCATACCCATGGTGGATGTTGATATCTGCCTTTCTAGCAAGAATCGCATTTTTCCGAAGTAATTTTGCTATTATTACTGCTGCGCGCGGGTTTTCTTTGCAAACGGAGATTGCCGATACTTTTTTGACAGGGACTAATGGTAACGGTGACGAAAGAGTATAAGTAAGTGAAGAAAGGAGGAAGAACATTTGAAAGTGACATTCATCTCTGTAGCTTTTTTTATGTTTAGTGTACGGATAAATTTAACAATGTCATTAAAATAAAAACTGTTTGCGCACAATTGATTCAGTGTTGGTTCTTTATTGTGTCTTAACTTTTGACCTCGATACGAGTATACGAATAAAAGCGTAATTAATAAGCGCATGTGCACGCACCAACAAAAAGCACATTCTGTGAGTTTGAAAAAGTAAAAATCTTATTCTGAGGATTCAATAACGATGTTTAGCTAATTTGATCAAATATATGATTGCAATGTATTCAATACAACATCATTGTACAATACTGCTTTCAGAGGACGTCGGATCCTCAGTATACCGACCCTCGTAGTGACCTGCAACAGGTGAGTTTTTTTACGAATAATTCGCCTAAACCACTCATACAGACCGACATATTTGACAGAATCAATATGACAATGTTTACTTGTATTGTGAATAAAGTGTATATAGTGTACCTTTTTTGGTAATTTTTTTTTTTGACCGAATTGTTTGTTGAAAACAACATTAAGACACCACTGTTGTCTACCAAGCATTTGGCCGTGACGGAAATTTCTTTAGTCGAAAAAAAATAAGAAGTATTCGAGAGCACCACGGAGTTCTAAAACAAAAGAAAACTTAATTCGTTATATTATTTGCATAGCTGCTTGAAAATATAAATATATATATTTATATATTTATTTATTTTTAAATTTTAACGCCCTATCGGGCAATTTATGAAAAATGTACTCTGAATTATAAATTTATGTACTTTAGGCGACAATATACGTATACTTAAATATTGTTTATAAAGTAAAAATATATCTACTATATATATATATAGTGATAAGTGAATCAAGCAAATTCAATTGAACGATTTGTCAAGATTATGTAACATTCCACACAAGGGGTGATTACTGTTGTAAGAAGTGAATGAAGTAACATATAAGAGGGATCATGTCTCTAGTACGGTGAGAAAATACACGGAATTGAATGCAAGAGATAATGAATAAGTAATATATTCAAATGTACCAAGATCGGTTTAATACGCTTTTATCGAAATTATTTATTATTCCATATAAAACCAATCACTTTATATCACTTTAGAGGAGTTAGGATGGACATCAATTATTATCAAGTAAATTAGGTAAATAAGCAATTAAATTATTGCATTTAAATCTAAAATAAAACCTAAATAAATGTTTTATAGTATTCTGATTAAAATTCAAAATTATTCAAAACCTAATAAATTAAATAAAGTTCAATATCTATGCCGAAATTTTATCAATTTTTAAAAAAAATATATAGACTAACGCGTGCATAAGAATATACTTTTAAATTATATTTGGATCTACTTAAAACTTGAATGTTCACTTTTTCTATGACTTGGTCTATACTAAGCTGGAATGATCTTGGACTATATATTGTATTTATTGAACTTATTAATTTAATTGTATTGTTAGATAATGTATAATTTTTATTTAGTACTAAAATAACATAAATCATTAACTGTGAGGTTCTTAAGTACTATATCAGATCATATAACTGTTAAAGAAATGACAATGTTTATAATAACTGATTATTGCTAATCGTGATTATCATATAAATTATATTTCAATTGATTTATAATATACTTAAAAATAAATAAATAATAAATAGTAGTAAATAGTAAGTAAATAATTATTATTACAAAATATTTAATTGAACACAACCAAATTATTATTCGTTATTTCATACAAAATACATTTCAATTCAATAACATGTTGCAAAGTGCTTTTTACAAAAAGGTTCAGTAATAAAAATATGTGGTATAAAGCATAATCACTGGTAATTTTGTGTGGACTACTAGAGTGACCGATGTACACTCTCAAATCAAACAACCGGTATTATCTAAGTGAGTGTTAATATGAACTGTTCCTGGAGAATATGAAAAACGATTATATGGTATGTTTATCTGATGTAGCGTAACTAAAAAATATCGGTGATCGGTTTACTCAAATTTTTTTTATAAGCCCTTTATACTCAAATTTGTATAAAATGTGTAAAAATCACGATAATTTGAAAATTTAATACAAGGTTTCTTATAAGTTGTTCCTTAACTGATAAAAAAAAATCTAAAATCGTGAGTCACAATTTTTTTTTATAAGTGCTCAAAGTTCCAATTTATACGAAATATGTAAAAATTGCGAAAATTTGCAAGTTATTTTGTAAATAAAAATTCATAACATTTTTTCTTTTCATACTTAAGGTTCAAAATTTTAACACTAGGTTATCTATAAGCTACTCTTCAAAAATCTTTAAAAAAATTTCTACAGGAAAAAATTTTATGACTGTGAAATTTAAATTTTTACAAAACCACGTTAAATAACGGTTTAGCCTTAAACGATTTTTGCTATTTGTTTTTATCTAAAAAGTATAAGTTGTAGAAACTTGAAATTTATATTGGCATTTCCTTTATGTCATATTTCTTTCAAAATATTATATTAATTTTTAAGCCACTTATAGGCATTTAAAATATTCGATTTTTTTACATTTTTTTTTTTTATAACCAGTGATAAAAAAAATTTGGCTCGTACAAAATACTTGAAAATTTAATAGAAGATTTCACAGAAGTAGTTCTTATTGTCATTCAAAAATTATTAAAATCTATAGACACAATTATTTTTTATAAGCGTTTGAACAGCGAATATTAACATAAAATTACATCTAAAATATAATATAATGTATAATATTCTAGACTGACAAACTATGTCGCTGTATGCAACTGCCAACCCATCCTTATTGAAAAATATATTTATCGTTTCAAAATAAAATTACTTTTTACAATATTTATAAATAACAATGTATTATATCCTAGACCAACATATTAACCCCGTTCAGAATCGTTATTCGTATACAATGATATCTATCATTGCATTCAAATTTAACAAATCCATTGTAATAAGGACCTATCCTATAAACGAGGTGCACTCCATCCCCAACTGTACAGTAGAGCGAGGCCCATCCGGTTCTTTTTGCTCATTCTTTTTGAATAGTTGAGCGATTGTATTGTCCCGTGTATATGTTGTTATTCTCTTGAGCCACAACCTGATGTACCTCCTGTATTCTGTTCCGGTAAAACTGTTCGGAACCTACACGTTGCAGTAAATTGAACTTAATTATAATTATTTTTCATTCGAGCTTTAGTATAACAATCGACTGTGAGCGAATCGAATTCATCGAAGACTCGTTGACAATTACGCGTACAGCAATTACAGGACGACCAGTATAATTGAGTATAATGATGACGTGACCGTTGTAGCAGAAGACATACAGTATCGTTATTGCAGCCGCGTACCGGGTTTTTCAATGGTTTGGGGAAAAAATTTCGTCCTCGCCGCTCGTTGAAAACGGTTTTTTTTCTCTTCCGCGAGACGCAGAACGCCGCGAGAAAAAAACCGAAAATATAACTAAAAGTACAAACACATGTTAAGTACTACACTTGTATTATTAAGAACCGTGTTTTTGTTTCCGCAATAATAAACACTGAACGTGGTTGTTTTTCGTACAGCACGTACGTGAAACTTGATTAGTATTTGTCTGGTTTTTATTTTTTTACGAAATGTGTGCACATCACTATTGTTTCGTATAGTATACTTGGTTGTATGCGTTTCGCACAATTTTTGTAGTCTTATTAACGCGTTTTTCAGCTACAAACCGTGAATGTGTGAGTGCGCACAATATTATAACGATAATAGTAAAAATATTATTATAATATACTTTTTTATAGCTAAACTCGATCGTAGGGATAACGAAACATTATCAGCGGTTTACAAATAATTACATTTGTTTAATAAACCAACACATAAAACGCGAACCGCGGTATAAACATTACAATATCATACACGTGCATTTTATAATAGTTACGCGATTGTTATCGAACAACTGAATAATAATAATAATAATAGTATAATGTAAGTTTTGCAGCCGATAATGGACTTTCGGAAGTGAACCAAACCCGATCGTTTACCGTCGTTCACAACAACGAAATTATTATACATACAAATATTTAATAATATGATTCCTTGAATATGTACCGGTTGGTGTGCTTGTACGCGGAGAGATAATTCCGATAGTTCAGCATCCCGAGATAGAAATTTCGATTTGTTCTTATAAAAATATGATTTGTTATGATTTGCTACCGGAAATATTGAATTAGAAACCAATTATATAACCCTTGAAACAATATTTTTGTATTTGGGATACTGGGCTGACCCTTTCTTTAAAAATCCTAAGTAACTGTTAGAAGAGTTAAATTTTGGACTACGAACTTTGAAATTGTGGTTACGAATTATCAGGGCCGTCCCTAGGACAGGGCGAGCGGGGCCCTCGTTCCGGGCCCCGCGCTCTCACCACAGTTGGACAGGATTTATTATATTAAGTTTAATTATATGGCATGTTGCGTTATGAATTTATTTACTTATTCATATTGTTGTAAGTGCAGGGTACTAAATTTGTGAAGTCTATTTGCGCACATTTGAGTTTAAAAATGTAAGTGATGCGTGATAATGACATTTTCGATATTTAAGGCCCCGCAATTTCACTCTGCCCCAAGCCCCGCAAATCATCAGGACGGTCCTGCGAATTATAACAAATTTATACTTCGATTATAGAATAATTGCTACGAATTCAATATCGTTCTTAAATATAATGTCGGCAATTGTTTAGAAGTTTTTTTTTTTTTTTTGTTTGTTCTCTAATTATTTGAAGTCCATCACGCTGGAATCGAAATCCGTAAGATCTTTGAAACGTTCGTGCTGCAAGATGACGTATCAGTATTGTTGGTAGGCATACAGAAACGCACAAACGTCATCGGACATGTTTTCCGTACGTTGAGTGTACATAATAGAATGCTCGCAAATAATATTATTTACGGTACAGCGCGGATAGCATGAGACGAAGTTTTCACTTGCGGAAAGATGTCTTGGGTCATTTGATGTACTCGTTAGTTGATCACGGTAGAAGGTTTTATTTTTTTCGTTTTTTTTCGACCACACGTACCACATCTTGATCTACACACCGCAAACCTACACAGGAAATAATAAAATACGATGATTTCGATCGTGCCGATTTCGTTTTCGAAGTGAGCCAACACTTATTTCGCATAATTCTATCTTTTTTTCTATCTTTTTCATTACAAGAGCTCAAGTGCTCTGTTTATCAGTTCGTATGCGGATTCCTTCATTGTATAAATATCGTTATTAGGCTTAAGCGGATTTTAGCACTACAAATTTAGAATTTGGCTCCCTCCAATATTATCTGTAACAATTTGTCATTAGAGTTTCTCTGGTAACAGAGCTAATGTTCATTATTGGAATAGTATTTATTAATTTCCAGTGTACCGTTTTGATCTTCGACCCGGTCAAGTTCCGTACCGATGCAACGTAGCGTCCATCACTAACAGTTGTCGAGTAATTGTAACTTTCACATTACCTATAAGTTCTGTATTAGGCGAACGTTCGTTTAATGTTCTACTTTAGTTTGATTCGTGTGTAAAATATAGACTTGGCTGAGAATTTCATTGAGGGTAAGACTTACAGACTTGTATTTACCATATGTAAAATTAATTAATATAAATACAATTATAAACACGTATTTGGAAGAAGATAGGCATTTCTAAAATCTTGTCTAATTCTGTAACTATTTTAATTTGTAAATTGTTCGATTGTTTTAATAATATCTTTTGCTCAAAAAAATCATTAACCTTGTTGATTCAAATCAAATTTAAATACTCAGAAAATTCAAAGCACCTACTAATGTTATATTATTGAAATTGTGCGTACAGTGACGACTGCAGGACGGAGAATAGGTGCGATATTATACCTCCGTATATTTATTCGTGTCCTTTATCTTGTGAACAAAAACACAATTAACATAAAAACAAAAAAAAAACATAATTTAAACAGTAGTGCGTATCATCATACGACTATATTTAAACAACTATAGAACGATAGCTGTGTATATAACGTATGCGTTTAACTCAAGTTGCCATCCATGAAAAAAAATCGCGTTTCCTCCATCGTTATTGTTACAATATATTATTATCATTGTTTAGTCAGGAATAGAAAAATGGTCGGAACATATCCGTCGAGAGTCGCTCACTGTTCGGTGTTTGTGATGCTACGGAAACACGCTACAACTGCACTTGGTCGATTTACTTAAGCGATGTAGTACATAGTTCTTCACTTAATATATCCACTGTGCGTGATACCTACACTCGATATCCGAATGGTTTGTTTTTTTTAAATTTAATTTTCCTATTCTCCACTTGCTCGGCCATCACTTTTTATACCTTTTTTTTCTTTACTCTTTATACGACACACACATATATGATATATGATATTCGTGGTTGTGGTACGTACTGTGCAAAAGAAAAGTTTTCTAAAACATTTGTACTTGCAAACGGGAAATCCAAAGCGATATAAACATATTATAATTATTATGTTTAGCGCTTACAAACAACCGCAGTGATTAAAGTTTAGTATAAGTTATAGTAAAATGAGTATTAGTAGTAGTAGTGATGATAGTATAGTGTTAGTAGAACATATTATATGTATACATAGTAGATAAGTAGTAGTTTATATTATTTTCATTAACTACCGTAATTATATGCCCGTACACGTTGCCCGAGGTTGCTAGAGAGAAAGAAGGGGGGAAAGAGTTCATATATATATATATACACGTATATGCGTATATTATAATGGATAAGCGATGATTTGCGGTTATCACGCGATTCCGTCCTCCACATATGTAAGTAGGCGTATCTACATGTGTATATTACGATGATGATAATATTATACGCACTATACATTTACCTATATTATGTTAGTATGTACTTGCGCGTGTTTGTGGTGCAGGTAATAAGTAATTTCTTCGGAACACTTTGTAGTGACGGGCTGTTATTATATATTTGCAAAGTATGAAGGAATAATATACACCATAAATGTTAATCATACGAACGATGGTTAGCATAAGATTTTTGTTGGTGAGAGCTGAAAAAAGGTCAGTTACTTACTTACTCAGTTACATCGGTTGTATATCAAATTCGCTGACAGTTGTTTGTTGTATTAGGTGTGAAACTAAAAATATATATATATATATCGGAACATAGATAATTATCATGTCATATATAGATATTACAATCCCGACCCAATTTTATGATCCCGGGATCACGGAATATTTAGCTATTAATCTCGGGATCCCGGGATTATCCCGAAATTTAATAAGAAAATATTTAAAAGAATTATGCACAATTTTGTTTTATTTAAATAATTGTATTATTATACATAAGAATAGATATTAGTTAATAAAGTTTATATTAGTTAAATAAGTTTATAAATATACATTGGTTCTAATTATTTTGAAAATATGAACGCAGGAATAGTAGAGCGTCTAATGTTCCGTCTCCCAGTCTACTTCTTAGCTTGTTTCCAATATAGGCTGCTGCTGAGAATGCACGTTCGGACTCGATACTTGTAAGAGGAATAGACATTAAGTACTTAAATGCTAGCTTTAAATGATGCCCGCGAGTTCCTCCATTTTCAAATAAATTCATCTCTTTTTTGATTATTTTTATCAAATCAGTTTCTTTTTGTGTTATAGGATCAATTGTTCTTTTACTTTTTCCTATTTCAAGCACCAACTTTTCTTTCAATGTCAATTGAGTGAGTGTAATAGATTCACTTTCTGTTTGTTCAAAACAATGTTGTTTTTCTTCATTAGGTATCATTAAGCGTTCATTATATCGTATCCTTTCAATTAATTTTATTATTTGTTTTCTAATAAAATCATTTTTAGGGATTAAAAATATATCTTTCAAATATGTAATTTTATCATAGTCATCATGAGGATTCTATAAATAACACATAACATAATATAATCTAATCTTAAAAACACGTTAATTCATAATTCATAATCGGGGAATTGATTTATATAGTGCTGTTACACAGTCCCGGGAATCCCGGGATTTATTTATACTGGTCCCGGTATTCTCGGTACCTAAAAGTAGCCGGAATCTCGGGATCCCGGGATTCGAGATCCCGGGATTGTAATCTCTAGTCATATACCATCATATTATTTTGGTTGTTTTTTCCTTCGATTTTACAATCGAACGATATCTGCCGGTCTATTTATCCCGGTCTTCCGACTGCTAGAGTCAATCTGTATATTGTTGGGTAATTATTTTGACGATTCACCGTGTACGCTGTAAAGCAGTGTACACAGTTTTATGCGTTTAATAGGAAAACACATTTATGATCAGCAGTGACAATGTAACAAACAGGTAAAAATAGTTATTTTATATATCGTTTGAGCGCTTAGTATTACAAAGAGAGCGTGCACCTACACAGGCCGACATCAGTTTGGGTTTCTTATTTTCCCATTGACAACTCGTCATATGCGTGTGGTTCAGATTTAAATGTACAGAACGATCGCAATTCAGCAGGAAAAATGTCATCGAATTTAAAACGGCTGTACATTCGTGTATAGTGTTTGGCGACATTTTCGGAACTTTTAATCTTTTGATAATATCAACATCGCTATAAATCGTACATGCATATATACACCGGCGTATTTTCAAAGGAAATGCTCAGGTCCTCCTCCAGAAGAAAAATAGGTTCAAAAGTCATAAATGACTTGCTACAAAGGTACGGAAAAAGAGAAAATTAATTTATGTTACGTGGTTGTAAATAAGTCTTCATTTTTATTTATAATCATAATATAAATATGTATTCATACCTTATTAGAATTTTTTAAAATATTATTTATTAATTACTTGTTTTTTTAAAAAAATTTTAAAAAAATGTCCACAAATTTTTTGAAAACATGCCACTGCATATGTAAAATATTCGTATACGAATAATGAAATTAAATTCTAGAATAAGCGTTAATATATTTGGAAGTAAAAAATTGGAACGGCATTTTTATTCAATTTCGTCCTACCTTCCTTATAATTTATTTAAAGTTTACTGTTAATGTAATTCTTCATTTTTATAAATAATCTTACAGTCTTAGTAATCCGTAGTGCTTGTGAATTTCTCTCGTTCTAGCACTACAATAACATCGAACTTATATATACTATGGAGTAAATATCCTGGACACCATATGAAAAAGAACAAGAACAATAAAAGCTAAACGGACAAAATAAAATAAGGCTTTTTAGTTCTAATAAAAATCGGTGTAGTAACAATCCTATTTCACATCAATTAACTTACACGATTATGCAGACAATTATGTAGTCAAAGTATCACCGGTGATGTAAGTGCTGCGGATTGTTCCAAGAAAATATAATAATAATATATAGTTTTTATGTCACATTCTAATTTTTTTTTATAAATTTTGTTTATTGTATGTTGATACAAACTGTAAAAATTACAATTAAATAAATATACATGTATGTGCAGTGGCATACAAATGGGAGAGAATTAGGATAAATCTTCCAAAGGGCTAAAAAAAAGAAAAAAGAAAATCCAGTTTTTAAATAAGTAGAATGAAAAATATGCTTATCATGAATATTTTTACGTGTGTATAAAATATATTAGTTTTTAATTTTGATGGGAACACAAAAACATTAATTTTTCGTCTGAGGAGGTATAAAAATAAACGTTTGATATTCACATAAAAACTATGTTAAAGTTTAATTCCCTCCACATCATAAGAAAATTTAATGTACGTCACTGTATGTCAGGTGTATATTTTTCGAGAAGGCTTAAACAAACTATCCTCCTTAAATAGTCATGACAAGTTAATTGTGATATGATGATTTGACCGATTTTTTGTGACTATTGGTCAACACAATGTCACGTGATTAGTTCTTTTTGCGTGTGTGTGTGTGCACAAACTATATATATAAGTATTATACTAACACTGCCTACAAAAAACCAGTTATATTAATTTATGAATTCGACCAGCACGAGAAAATCACTTTTGACTTAAAAATTTAAATTTAATGGTTCTCTACACCAAGTTCCATATGAGTGTGTCCTTACAGCATCCTTTCCAAGGTCTTCAAGTGCACGACGGGTATAATAAAAAAAACATATATTGTCTACTTTTAAACTTAATAAATACATGGCGACGATCGATGTAGCGAGTTTCACGAAATCCTTTAATTTTGTTTTTTTTTTCATCTGACGGTTCAACATCGTCAAAAATAGAATGGCCGTAACAACTTTTTTCATACTCATTATTTATCTTTTTAGAATCCAAAATAAAAGCCATGATGGTAGTCTCAAATATTATTTTTACAATCTCGATCGAGGAAAGATTGGAGACCTTGAATAAGCAACGATTCGACGAACGGTTGAAAAATACAAGTCAGAATGCGAAAAGTTATTCATTTACAATAATATAACTTTAAAATCATTATGTTTTCCTGACGTAGTATTTGTTTGACCTTTTTACCTTTGCTTCCTGAGGTTATTTTCATAAGTCTGGTTTAATATCTGTATCATTATAGTTTTCATTGGTAGACCTAACCTGCAATCAAGGTCATTGTTACTAGTTTTCATAAATTCAATAAAAAACTTTTTTATGGACTTAGCATAATAACTTTACCTTTTACTATTTACTCGTGAATGTTATAGTACTAGTATAAATATAAGCATTTTAATGTATCCAAATATTTATTTTTTATAAAGTACCAATGACTGAAGATGAAATGTTTAAATAACGAAAAAAATAAATAAATAAAACAGTAACTCACTAGAATGTCTGTTGTACTTAAAATATTCTGTGTTATTTTATACGATTATTGTGTTCATTTTTGATGGGTGAAAATTGAAGTTACGCTATCCAATGTCATCCAAGAATGGTCGTTTTCTAATTGAAAACTTACAAAAAAACAAAAAAATCGACTAAGGTCAACTATGTCCGAAGATCGATTAGAAGGTAATTGCTGGTGTTTTCATCACACAGATATACGAATTAATAATGAATAAAACGCTAACCAGTTTGCTACTGCTTTCAACTCTCTCTACACAATTAATTTTAATTTTGTTTGTCAACATGAGGTTTTTTACTGTTGTTGTGACCACATTTTTATTTCACGAGTGTGTCTATGAATTAAATGTGAAAATATTCAAATTTTTATTGATTGCTCATTAATACACGAGAGTGATATTATTTATTACTTAAAATATTACATCGTTTATATTGAAAACAGTATCAACGATTAGTTAGTAGTTTCCACTGTATTTATGTACTTAGTATGTGTGTGTTTGTTTGTGTAGGTAAGGAGAGTTAAGCAAAATATGTATATCGTGAGTATACATTGCTAAAGTATACATTGATAAAGTGAAAGAAGTTGTAATATATTTTGTATGCAATTTTGTATATATTATATTTATAAATTTTTCTCAAATATTTAATTAGAAAAAATATCAATTATTTTGACAGATATATAGCGATAAAATTATTAAAAATAAGTGGGCAGGTATTCAGGATCAATATTTACACCAATGATATGAAAATAAATCGAAATTAATATTTAATAAACATAGAAAACAAATATTAAAAGAATAAAAAATTAAAAACATTTAAGATACATAGTAAATTATACAATAAAAAGTTAAGTATCATATTTAAATATTTGCCTACTTAATCACCAGAAAATCGAATAAGACAAACACACCACACGCATGATTTTTTTTTTTTATTCAAAAAGTATCGAGGAATATTATACTTCGACTATTGACGCAATTTCCAATAAACATAATTTTTTTTTGATGACTATAAAAATCAAGAAATTGAGTTAAATATTTGTGATGAAACTTTTTTTTCTTTGTATTTTATTTTATTTATTTTTTTTTTTTTTAAACAAAGTGATATGTAAATATATTAACAAATTTAAAATAATCAACAATTCTTGTTTTAGAATCTGAACGGAGTGATGGAATCTATTGGTTTTACAATGATGTGTGTTTTTTTCTTGTTTTTTTATTTTTTTATTTTTTTTTTTTTGTGTCTGAGACACCTTTTTTGGCAGTAAAAATGCTTCAATTTGCTTAAACAGCAACTTTTCTGAAGGAAAATTAATGTAGATGGTACTTTGGCAAGTCAAAAATCCAACTTTTTCAATACTTTTTAAAAAAATCGAAAAAAACGATAAAAAAATTACGAAAAAACGGGAAATTTTAAGCAAAATCACGTTTTTACAAATTACATTTTTTTAAAATGCTCTAACTCAAAAACCAAAAATCGCAACAACTTGAAATTTTCACCTAATCTTTATATTGACGTTTTCTACACATGGTTAAGTTTTAAAAGTATTTTGACATATTTTGACTTATTTATAGACAATTTAAATTTTCGATTTTTATAAATTTTTGTTTTTAAACATCTATCAAATTTAATTGGCAGACCGAAAACTCTTGAAAATTTAATACAAGGTTCATAATAAGTTAAAATTATCGTAACTAAAAAATATTAGTGATCGATGCACTCAAATTTTTTTTATAAGCCCTTATGCTCAAATTTGTATAAAATGTTTAAAAATCACGATAATTTGCAAGTTATTTTGTTGATAAAAATTCATAAATTTTTTTCTGTTCATTCTTAAGGTTTAAAATTTTAACACTAGGTTAGCTATAAGCTACTTTTAAAAAAGTTTCTACCGGACTTAGAGGAAAAAATTTTATGACTGTTTGAAATTTAAATTTTTACGACAATGCATACTATCGCATTATATTTCAATTTTATTTTTTTATAAATCACGGCTATAGAAACTATATCTATATTTATAGCCGTGTTATCAATACACCTATGGTGTATATACATATACATTGTATATATCTGTGTTGTTAACAGTGTTTCAAAAACCAAACATAACCTAAAAAATGTTTATATATACTATATGTTAATATAAGGTATTATTATAATAACTACATGCATTATTTTTAAATAATTTAACTATGTCGCTGTATGCAACTGCCAACCCATCCTAATTGAAAAATATATTTATAAATAAAATATACTTTTTCAATATTTATAAATAACAATGTATTATATCCTAGACAAACATATTAACTCCGTTCAGAATCGTTATTCGTATACAATGATATCTATCATTGCATTCAAATTTAACTAATCCATTGTAATAATGACCTATCCTATAAAAGAGGTGCACTCCATCCCCAACTGTACAGCAGAGCTAGGCCCATCCGGTTTTTTTTTTTTAACGTGCATGATTTAGCCTATTTTAAATTTGTATTCGAACATTATTTAACATAAAAAATGCTTAGAGTTACGTATAATTAATTAATTATTTGATTAACAAATATTTAAAACACATGTTTTGCAGAGTCACGTATTCAATTATCTTCATAATTTATAGAAGTGCGTTCAATATTTGCAGTGCTAGATGTTCGATTTTACCAAAATCTAAATGGAGTGAATGCTATTGAACGTACGGTCAGAGTACGGGATGATCGGAAGTCATGTTGTCTCTCGACAGAGTTAATAGCCACCGTGTGTCCGTGAAACCTGCAGGTATGACTGGTGACTTCCGTTCGTCTTCGTGGTCCGCGTACGAGTCGGCATTGATGTCGACATTCATTCAAGTTGTACAAGTTTTTATTTTTTATTTTTGTTTTATTTATTTATTTATTTATTTATTTATTTATTTTTGAGCCGACGCCCATATTTTCATCAGTTGAGTCTACTTATCTAACCACGGTTTTTCGAGAAAAAAGTGACAAGGTTCGAGTTGAAAGTTATTATTAATTCGTTTCTCCCCTCGAAACACATCGAAATCACTTCGGTGGCACGCACGTTCGGAGGTCTACGTAAAATCGCACGCACACCGTGCATAATATTATATTATACCTACTCGTGTAAGAGCACTCCGGTACGACCGCATCAGAAATATAATACGCGATCGGCAGGTATGGGATAACATCGTATGCGAATCCTAATCGTCCGTTGAGATCATGAGGCGGAACCAATACCATCGGACTCAAATGTGTGCGGCAATAAAAAATAAACAACACGCGTTAACAACACCTGTGTTTTGTGGAAACGTACACGCAATTTCCGAAACATAGCGGAAACCGAGTCGCGTCGAACGGACCGTGTCTTTATCAAATTGTGTACTGTGTTCGTAATTGCACGACGTGATGCACAAATTGCATAGGGTTCCCAAGTATGTAGGTCAGTACGTATGCACACTTGCGTAGAACGAGTAAAATATTGAAATGCACGCATTGGCGTTCTCAGGAATTTTCAATGAGTGGTTAGGGTGTAAGAGTAAAGTAAAAAAGAACTGGATGGGCCTCGCTCTGCTGTACAGTTAGGGGTGGAGTGCACCTCGCTTATAGGATAGGTCATTATTATAATGGATTTGTTAAATTTGAATGCAATGATAGATATCATTGTATACGAATAACGATTCTGAACGGAGTTCATATGTTTGTCTAGGATATAATATATTGTTATTTATAAACATTGTAAAAAGTATATTTTATTTTGAAACGATAAATATATTTTTCAATTAGGTTAGGTTGGCAGTTGCATACAGCGATATAGTTTGTCAGTCTAGAACATTCTACATTATATTATATTTTACATGTAATTTTATGTCAATATTCGATGTTCAAACGCTTATAAAAAAAAATTGTGCCTATGGATATTAATAATTTTTGAATGACTTTAAGAACTACTTCTGTGGAATCTTCTATTAAATTTTCAAGTATTTTGTACGAGCCAAATTTTTTTTATCACCGATTATAAAAAAGAATTGTAAAAAAATCGAATATTTTAAATGCCTATAAGTGGCTTAAAAATTAATATAATATTTTGAAAAAAATATGACATAAAGGAATACCAATCTTAACAGCTGGTAGAAATTTCAAAAATCTGCGACTTATACTTGTTGAATTATAAAAAATATTTAAAATCGTTTGAGAATAAATCGCTATTTTATGCAATTTCGTAAATATTTAAATTTCAAACAGTCATAAAATTTTTTCCTCTAATTCCGGTAGAAATTTTTTTGAAGAGTAGCTTATAGATAACCTAGTGTTTTATGAATTTTTATCTACAAAATAAATTGCAAATTTTCGCAATTTTTACATATTTCTTATAAAATGGAACTTTGAGCACTTATAAAAAAAAATTGTGACTTACGATTTTAGATATTTTTTATCAGTTAAGGAACAACTTATAAGAAACCTTGTATTAAATTATACGAAAAAATATACGATATTCAAAAAAAAAAAAAAACCGGATGGGCCTCATTCTGCTGTACAGTTAGGAGTGGAGTGAACCTCGCTTATAGGATAGGTCATTATTATAATGGATTTGTTAAATTTGAATGCAATGATAGATATCATTGTATACGAATAACGATTCTGAACGGAGTTCATGTTTGTCTAGGATATAATACATTGTTATTTATAAACATTGTAAAAAGTATATTTTATTTTGAAACGATAAATATATTTTTCAATTAGGATGGGTTGGCAGTTGCATACAGCAATATAGTTTGTCAGTCTAGAACATTTTACATTATATTATATTTTACATGCAATTTTATGTCAATATTCGCTGTTCAAAAGCTTATAAAAAAAAATTGTGCCTATGGATTTTAATAATTTTTGAATGACTTTAAGAACTACTTCTGTGGAATCTTCTATTAAATTTTCAAGTATTTTGTACGAGCCAAATTTTTTTTATCACCGATTATAAAAAGAAAATGTAAAAAAATCGAATATTTTAAATGCCTATAAGTGGCTTAAAAATCAATATAATATTTTGAAAAAAATATGACATAAAGGAAATACCAATCTTAACAGCTGGTAGAAATTTCAAAAATCTGCGACTTATACTTTTTGAATTATAAAAAATATTTAAAATCGTTTGAGAATAAATCGCTATTTTATGCAATTTCGTAAATATTTAAATTTCAAACAGTCATAAAAATTTTTCCTCTAATTCCGGTAGAAATTTTTTTAAAGATTTTTGAAGAGTAGCTTATAGATAACCTCGTGTTAAAATTTTGAACCTGAAGTATGAACAGAAAAAATTTTATGAATTTTTATCTACAAAATAACTTGCAAATTATCGTGATTTTTACATATTTCGTATAAATTGGAACTTTGAGCACTTATAAAAAAAAATTGTGACTTACGATTTTAGATTTTTTTTTATCAGTTAAGGAACAACTTATAATAAACCTTGTATTAAATTTTCAAGATTTTCTGGGCAGCCAAAAAAATTTTATCGTTATTTAAAAAAAAAATACTTAAAAAAATTGAAAATTTCAATTGTCTATAAATAGCTCAATAAAAGTCAAAATACTTTGAAAATTTAATGGTGTATAGAAAAGGCTAATCTAAACATTTGGTGAAAATTTCAAGTATTTACATTGATTAGTTTTTGAGTTATAGCAAAATAAAAAATTTGATTATGTCGAAAACTGGTTTTGCGTAAAAACTCCCGTTTTCCCAAATTTTTTTATGGTTTTTCCCGTCGCATTTAAAAATTATTGGAAATTTTTTATTTTTGACCCCCCAAAGTACCAAATAGATTCACTTTCCTTTCAGAAAAGTTGCTACATAAGGCATTTGAAGCATTTTTACTGCCCCAAAACGTGTCGACTGACACAAAAAAAAAAAAAAAAAACACACATCATTGTAAAATCAATACATTCTTCACTCCGTTCAGAATCTAAAAAACTGATAGGAAAACAAGAAAAAAAAAGTCCAAAAACAAATTAACGGAAACTAAACACATCGTCGTCTGATTATATGATTTACCGTATTATTGCCCTTTTGCATGTAACATTTGTTTTCCAACCGACCGTTGCTGACCGATTTTAGTATTAATAACTACACAAGCATGATTTCGTATCCACGTCTGCATTGAAAACAATTAAACATATATTGTTTTCAAACCCAATGATATTACATTAGATGTAGTTTAATTACGCGTTTAGTGGATATTTGTCAAAAATCGTGATAAGCGTACTCGTCGTTTACACGCCTGTAAATTGGAGTACGAAATTACGAATTATTTTCCATATAATTTAAGTGACAGGTCCTGAATATTTGTGCACTTAAAATAACTGCAATATGATTACATTTATGTACTAAAAATTACTCAACATTCGATAAAATTAAGCATTTTTCATTACGAAAAAATTATGCACAAAAAATGTATTTTACTTTCAAACATGGTAAATTTAAAAGTATTATTTATTTACAATAAAATAAGGTAGATACAATTTCCCGCTGTGTAATACAATGTTTTTTTTTTTATTGTTATCAACCTTGTGGCTACGTTTGTTCAAAAAAAGGTTTTTGTAGCTTGAAAAATTCTACATTTACTGATGTTATTGGAGAATATTTGAAAATGTGATATAAACATTATGGAATTAATGATAGAATAAAAAAATAAATAAATAAATAAATAATAGTTTATTGCAAGAACAAAAATTTAACATGATTTTATAAAATTTGTACATGATCAAAAGTTGTAGCTCACTCTATAAGCAAAAAGCTTGAATGCCGATGAGTTGAGTTCGATTAAAATTATAACAACAAATGTAACAAAATATGTAAACAGATTACTATAAACATAGTGAAATAAGAATTTAGTATAGTATCCTAGCCCTATACTAATAACTGATCTCAATTGGAACGCTTTGTGCAGTACGTCGTTTACAACGTGTAGATACAACCTAGTAAGTGTAAGTAAGCTCTATAAGTTTATGATTAGAGCGGTTGACTCGTTAACACGACGGCAGTAAACGATTTAATATGTTGTGATACTTTTAGCTATGTTTATTAATATAGTGTTGGTAAGAAAAGCGTTTTGATTGTATGACTTATAGTACGTTATGTTTATTAGTGTATTAATTTATTTAAAAACAAAACCTGTTTAGGTATACCTAATTTTATCTATGATTTGTTGTGTAGATTGAAATCCATTTTTATTTTGCGAGATGGCGTTTCTCTGAACGAATTTGAACCAATGATGATGACGACGGTGACAAACGTTACGTTCACGAAGGGAATGATAAAAATGAACTCTTTTTGGAGCGGGAAACAAAAAAAAGTAGAAATATTATATTGGCCATCATATGGGATTGTTATAAATTACAAGAAACCAGTTTGTATTACGTGCGTACAACAATAATAATAATAGTACAATCGTTCCAAGTTCTGTGTACGTGCGGACGTGCGTGAATTATATTTTATTGCTTCGAACTTCGTCTACGAAGAAAAGTTTTATTTTAATCGTTTTCATTTATTATACGTTCAGAATTCAAAAGGTAATGCGGGTGTAAAATACTCATTAATTTTCAGCCTATTTGGATATTTACCTGTAATGATATAAAATTGCGTTTAAAACGTCGTTATTATATCGTATTACGAACTAAAAGTCGATTTATGAGTGAGTCGAGCAAATCATGTGGCTCCGGCGTATCTACACATAACCAAGGAATTTATTTTTATGTACTTAAAATGACTGTATATGTATGCGTTTATGCACAAAAAGATTACCAAATATGCACAAAGATATATAAAATAAACATTATAGCAAAAAAAATACCAAAATATGCAGATTGTAATTTATTTTACTTTTAATACTAAAAATGTATTATAATTAAAAATATTTAATTTTTATTAGCTGTTATTTTTATATTCTATATTTTTTTTAGTTATATGTAGGTGTATAATAATTTCAGTATGAATGTAACACTGGGATACAATATTTTTTTTAATTTGATCAAACTTGAATTTAAAAATATTTGGGACAATCAAAATTATATGGGTCGATAATTTATCATTTATCCACCCATTAATTTCAATGGTTTTAAAAAAGTTCGAAAATGTATTGAATTATACTTTCATATTCTTAAAACCCCAAAAACATGCGTATGAAGTATAAAACCATAAAATATGCAAAAATGTGAAAAATTAAAAGTGTTATTTGATTCAGTAGAACATAAATCAGATTTATATACAAGTCCGCAATAAATTGGATAAATAGAAAAAAATATGTAATTTCATAAACAATCCGAGTTTAAGTTATCATTAATATATTTAAACCGATTTATTTATATATATGTGTATAATCAAGAATATTCTAACGACGGAAACGGTTATATTATCAAATGAATACTTAATTATTTTGATTTTAATACAATACACTGCAGACTGCAGATATTGGTCGTTTATTATTAATAGGGAAAAATATTATTTCGGTGACAATAGATGTTTATCTATATAGGTGTTTAACGAAAATGGGAGCACGAACACATGTATAGCGAAATGTAAAGCGGTCTTATACGATATACTTATATACGTATATTAGCTTTTAGCAATGGCGGCGTGAACGGAGTTAATTTGACGCGGCTGCGTCATGAAAAAAAATGGTAGGTGGGTGGGTGTTGAAAGTTGACGATTGTAGTTGAGTAGAAGTTAGGGACATGTTATAATGTAATCGATTGAATATAAATTAAATTCACGATAATCAATAGCACAAAAATGCTAATAGATTAGATGTTGAGAATTGTCGACTGCGTCATTGAAATAATAAGTTCACGCCGCCACTGGCTTTTAGAATCTAAGAATCTAAAATATAG
Organism: Sipha maydis; assembly: GCA_034509805.1. Classification (NCBI taxonomy): domain Eukaryota; kingdom Metazoa; phylum Arthropoda; class Insecta; order Hemiptera; family Aphididae; genus Sipha; species Sipha maydis. Next base: position 253,259 of record JASXSY010001086.1, read on the forward strand.
ATCATTCTAGCGTCATGAGATATTTAATACATTGTCCCTCAACCCCTTCCTCGATATAAAGCTGTTACTTGAGTACGCCATTATTTACACACTTAGTGTGTTTACTGTTTGGGCTTTTGAATTTATTTAAATTAAATACCTATGTAAAACAACCGTCAATGCGAATATAATTCGTTATTATGTATATATATATATATATATAATTTTATCCGTTGCCTTGGCTAATAAAAAAAAAAAAAAATTAAACGAAACACGCCCGGTAGTAAATATCGAATTTCTTAAGTGCGTTTAGGGCGCATGAGACGCGGGTTGTGTAGTGCCAAGATCTAAGATTTTTTTATCCACACATAATGTTTGAAGTTAAAAACGTCTCGCAGTTCGGCAATACCTGGGGTAATTCGAAAAAAAACATCACGGTAATAACGTTGAATAATATATAATTTAAGAATGATCTCGTAAGATAGTTTTTAGTTGTCGTTTAACGTTGAGAATACGATACGTAAAAGAGCATATTAAAGTTAAACACCCCTTGCAAAATTCTTTGTGCTGTATATTCTTAAAATACTTTTGGTTTCGGCTTTTATGCTAATAATGTTTTTACCATCGGCCACACGATGGCAAAAGCGTTCTAACTGTTTAATAGACTCGAGACGAAAAATAATTGTTTTTCATCACGAAATGGGAAAACTTTGGGAAAATCCGAAACCGAGAAAAGTAGTTAACGTTTGTTGAATATTACTGTCGTTCGATACCTACTGTTTAAACGAAAAATAATTTATGCACGACTAAGCCAAGAAAATGTATTAAACCGTTTTACGGTGCGAACCGCGCACTAGAGGTGAATGTATATTATTGTTTTCCTTCGACTTGTAAAATGTTAGAACGTGCGATCTAACCGGAGCGCTACTACAACCTTCGAATTTTACTTTGCTGGACGAAACATTAAATATAATTATATCTTATCTGTCATTTGTTCTTTACTTCACGTGTTTATGCTATGGAACAATTGATTACAAACATACTCAGTCCGTAGTGGCCGGTTTTTCGATTGGAGTCGTCGTGGTTCAACGACGGTGGAATACAATCTACACAGTAGTTAATATTATACTTCATCTCGAGTATAAACGATCTCTTGGAAACTGCTCGCACGGAATAAAACGTTTTATACAATATTACGAACGTACAATGTAGATATGTCATAAAGAGCAGCGTTTCTTATCAATATTTTTTATGCTACATACTTCTTGTTGATTTTAAAAAACCCCGTGCCTCCTGACAATCAATTTAAAAGAAATTTTTCATTTTATATTTTTAATTATTTTTTTGTGGTGATCTTTTAAAACGGTAAAAACCGTAAGTCCACTTATTGTTTTAATTTTAGGTATTGTCTATTAATAAATATAAAACTCACAATTTCATTATCTCTATAATATGCCCCATGCATAAGGACCATATATTTTTCTAGTCGAAACGGGACATAAAAAAAAATATTTTTTTAAATATTTATATTAAAAAAATTATGTACTATTATGGTTTTAAGGGACAAAAATATTAAATTTTATTAAAAATATTTATTTTTTATTTTTTATAAAACGTAAAGAAAACGGTTGACGATTACTGTATAACTGAAAAATAATTTTTTGTTTGCGCTGATATTGAGGTATTAAAACATATTAGGTTAATACGTTCATGTTAATACATCGTTCGCCGCAATACGTATTTTTATATTTTATTAGCATAATTATATTCCAATACACCCACCACACAGCCCCGATTCCGTACAACGTCAACCGTGCAATAATTCAGTATATACACTTTATATGCACACATAATAGTTAAATGCAATAAAAACAAAAACTCATCGATAGATTAAAAGTGAATATTGTTATTTTTACTATTTTCTGATAACGGGACATTTTTGTGTGCCGAAAATTTTCCTGGGGACAACGGGACGAAGATGCGAAAAACGGGACAGTCCCGTTCAAAACGAGACGTATGGTCACCTTATTTATGCAATACCTAAATTCTTCCTAGCTAAGAATTTGCCCCTCTTCTCGGTTGGGAAACACCGATTTATAGTGATGGGTCACGCCGTACGACAATTATTTACGTTGAGACGTGAACAACAATACATCGTAATACTAGTCCGATTGCTCGCTATATAGTGTATGGTATACACGATCGTATAAATCTATTTTCGGCAATATATTATTATATATTTGATAACGTAATGTGTATTGTTATATTCGTCGTGCGTCGTGCGTACCTGGCTGATACATTTAACGGGAGAAGCGTATAAAACGCTGCCCATGTAACTATGGGTATGTACCTACTATAATATTGTTATTTAGTACGATGCAGATTACAGTATACGATCCATATATTATTTCATCGCATACTACATAATAATAAAACGTATAATGTGTATTATATTGGAACTAATCATATTATTGCCACAGCAGCGTGTAATATGATATTATAACGTTGATGAGTAACGATTTAATGGAAACAGACGAGTTAGTTTCAAAAACGTAAAATTATAGACGTTATGTTATTGAGCATAATTATGTTATCATTTCTAGTGTAAATGTGAAATACAAAAATAAATAAAGCTACAACATTTATTCGAATTGATTAGATTTTGAGGTAAGTAATGAGAAAATAATATATTTAAATATGTGTAATATTTTTCACAACATAATTATTATAATACATTATTTTAATAAAAAAATACTTTTATTACTCAGAAAAATAATAAAATAAACATTTAGATATTATTTAATTAAAATTCATTCAATTATCGTGATTAGCGGTGTAATAACTGAAATTATTACACGTAAATTACATTTTCTAAACGTAGCGTGATGATAATTAATGTAATTACTCTCGTGAAATCGTTTGAGAATTTCTTAATATTATATGCATATGTTTTAAATATAAACTAGCATTTAAAATGTATAAGTTATCTCTCTAATTATCATTACCTACAAAAATATTATTGTAGTTTTGTTTCTTGATCAAGCATGTTTAAAAAACTAAGTTTTAATACAAAATACACATTTTATACGCCACGAATACTAAAAACTCAATATCAAATTCATAATCTTAAGTTTTCAAATGTATTTAATGATGGTTGCTACCTTCTATTTTTATATTTTTAATACAAAGTGATTTTTTTTTGTATATATTCAGATTTTAACCTTTAATTGTTATATCTCGACACTTATCATAAATAAACACAATAAATGAATAACAAAAAAAGTAATTTGTAAAGCTCACGCAATTAGATTTTTAAGTTTGATTATAATATACAATTTGAAAATAGGTTTGAATATAATAATACTATTGGTTAATAGAGCAAAATTGAGGGACTATTTGGACCAAGATCTGAGAAAAGGATGATTAATTGATTTCTCTTATGGTAGAAATATGAATATCTGAAGAGTAGATGATACAGTGATGATATTTATATTTTATATACCAAATGATGTACCATATAGTATTAATTTTTACGTTTTCTTTATTATTTTTTTTTACTCAAAATATTTGTTTAATCTACAATCTAACTTGATTTTTAAAATGTAGTTATATTTCTCTTTAATGTGTATTACATTTTCATGTTTTTAATCTGTTTTAATTCATATTCATTTTATTATTTCATTGTATTCGTAAATGATGAACAAATAATATTTGTGCGAATTTACCATTCGTATATATTCTACACTTTAATTTTCCGATTGTTTTTATTTTATCGAGGAAAATATATAAGATTTATTAACGACATATTGTGATATTTCAAGAAGTCGGCTTATCGCCCGATCTATTGTTCATTGGTTTTGTCGGCAGTGAATGGAATAATATAATATGCAGGCTATAATTTTCCAGAACTTTATCGAAATAACAAACAACATATTTACAATGACCGAAC